>CAVMJV010000189.1:0-234275 GCA_963681835.1 Meloidogyne enterolobii
CGACAATTGCCAACTCCAATGTTCGTCTAAAGGAGTAACCGTCAAAGCACCGCCTGATGTTCAAAAAACAGCAGTTTGTTGTATGAAGAATTGTATCGACCACACCGACATGAAGGAATACACCTACGAACTCGCCGCCGAAATCCTCATTAATGACTATAAATGCGAAGCCTGGTTCTGGCAGAACTCACACAACAGCATAACAAAGAAGATCAATTGCCCGGCCGTAAATGAATGTGACCTATTCGACTGCTACTTTTGCTTTGAACAACTAGCCAATCCAACTTGCAACCCAAAATGGGCAACATTTCTATTTCTGTTAGGAATTTTCGCCTTCAGCAGTTTAGTTGGATGTTTCATCACCATTTTCAGTTCCATCCGCGTCATCGTCAATCTATTTGTCAACGGCTCAACAACAATATTAAAAGCTTTAACGTTTCCCTTCCGTTGGATGTTCGACAAAATCTACTATAAGAACAGCGACAGTTGGAAACGACAAATCAATTACGCCGAAAAGAAGATGTACACAAGACTCAGAAATATTCATCACCAAAGCCATCAATTCAGACGAAGAGTGTCAAACATCATACTACTTTCGACAATCATCACGTCACTTATTATTCCGACTATTGCAGTTATTTCAATCACAACGCAAACTGAAACTTGCTTAAGAGGTACAACTGGTTTAACTTGCACCGTCAATAGCGCCAACACCCTTACGTTATTACCTGCCGGCCAAGTCAATACATTGCTTCTTCGCGACGAACATGGACTAACTCTTGGCACGTTGTCAATGCGTCTAACATCTTTGAAAATGGCCTGCCATCAACAATCAATCGCCTGGTTACGTTCATATCGCGTCGAACCAACAGCCGTCAAAAGATGCCCTCGAGCTGGCTCTTGCTTCAACGACCATTGTGAAAATGTGCGACCAAATAGTTACGTCAAAGAACTACAAGTTGGACGTGAACTACCTGGCAACACTTTCTGCATTCCATCAACAAGTTTCTGGGGCAACAATTGTGGACTACCAACATCAGCGTGTCTATACTACCGATATTTTGCTCGACCAACCAGTTTAAACGTCTTCGAAGTCTTCACCTGCCCAAGTTGGAGCCCACAAATGGACGTCGAACTAACGTTAGAAACCAATGGTGGCCGACGACTAACCAAATCTATCATCTTACACCCTGGCATCACATCATCATGGGGGAACATCACCATCACACCCTTGGCAATCTCTCTTCCGCCTATGCCGGTACTTGGATCAACATTCGTCACTAATGGACAAACCGTATCAATCGTCAGTCGACTACCTGTTGATCTACACTGCGCAACAGAAGAGGCAGCTCGATCCTTAAACTGTTCCCTCGACCAAGAAGCCTGCAAAGAATGCTTCCCCAACCACAACGACGGAACAGTCGAATGCAACTGCCGAGATGTAGACCTCGATGCAATGATGGAGAACCCAGAAACACGACTACCAATCACCAGAGCAAAAGTATGGCTGGAAAACAATGGACCGACAATCTCAGCAACATACGTCTATGCGCCTATTCAAATACATCTTCAAATGAAAAGCCTTGCACTCCATCTTCAACTTCGTGACTCAAAATGCTTTATGGATGAAGCTCAACTACATGGATGTTACAGATGTGGAGCTGGAGCTCAAATATCTTACAAATGCCGATCAGACAACGCCAACGTCTTAGCCACCGTCAAATGTGAAGATGGAATTTTATTCGTCGCCCACTGCTCGACAAATGGAACCCTCGGCAAAGAAGTAATACCAATCGACTATCCAGATGTCAACACTATTTGTACCGTCGACTGTCCGGCTGGAGAGACAAACTTCAACCTCAATGGCAGCCTTTATTACATCCCTCTTCGACGACAATGGGGACATCAGCAACATCGATCAAAACAACTTATTTTGGACCCAGAAACATTCAGTTTTTGGCCTGATCTGGGATTCGACTTATGGATACTCGGCAAACTTCTTCAAGGAGGACCAATTTTCCTTGGCATCATAACGTCAATTGGACTTGCTTTACTGGCCGTATACCTCTTCATGCGACTATCGCCAATATTCCGAATTTATCGACAAATGGCCAGAACAATTACCATCTTTGCAATTTTGGCACAAGTTCAAGCAGTCAATATAACAACAATCGACAAACTCGAACGAAGTTCGTCTGCGCCTATATCGTCGAAACATACATTTGGATGGAATCTTTTTGGAATTGCCTTCGTGTCGACTAGTATAATATGTCTGATGATGCGAACCGTCTATCTACATACGCAAAAACCATTTAACCGACAAAAACGCCAAAAAAGATTCGCGCCTATTTTACCCTTCAACTCAACACTTTACATTCCAATCATAATTTTTGCACTTTCTGTGTGGCCGGCCGGATGTTCCCTTCAGAAAAAGGAAAACACTTTTCAACGACTAACTAGCCCACCCACATTCAATCTAACTGAGCAGCAAAATGACATCATACTTATCACAGCAAAGAGAAGTAATAAAATTCCAAACGACTATCAACACGCTCAATCATCATGGGAAAATAAAATTATTGTCAACACGCCTAGTATTATAAATACACAATTTCAATCGACTATAATTCATTCATTCAACAATTCCACTCTGCTCGTCTGCGCCAAATTCAAAATGTCTTCTCGACCACTATCGCCATTCAACAATGGAGGTTTTGGAACACCTCGCAACAGTCGTCAAATGGAACCTCAATTTCCAAGAACACCTTCCCCACCTCGCAATCGTCATGCATCAAACCCACCGCCGTCTAATCGTCAAATATCTCCAACACGTTTACATTCTCGTCGAACAGGAAACCGTCAACGCCAAGAAGTCACTGAACGTCTAGATGAATATTTGGCAAGCCGATTTGGGAACAATTGGTGGAAAACCGTTGCGACTATCGACAAAATCAACCGGCAACTTAGAGGAATAATGATACGCGACCACACCAACGACAACAACATCACAGACTGGGACTGCATCACCTACAAGCCAGCACAGAAGCTACTTGTTCAACCCGGCGAAACAGTAGCACAACATTGGCAAATGAAAGGACTACCAATTCGGGAACCACACCTCCCCGTACTACGACAATTTGGTGGCATCCGTGGAACATCACGTCAATCTCGCCAACGTCAACGTCGAGGATTTATCCCTTGGCAAATGGGATACGACCACAAAAGTTACTTCCCCTTGCAAAACTTGGAAATTGTAATGCCCACGACATCGTCAAAACCTAACAAAAATCGTCAAGAAGAGCAACAACCTCGTCAAATTCATGTAATCACCGAAGCAACGCGTCAACAAATCATCACCAAACTTGACAAGACAAGAGATGAAATCAACGACGTCATCAAACTTGTTCAACAACTTGCACCTTCTGAGCAATCTTCAACCTCATGGGATTGGAATGGAGGAAAGCAGTAAAGAAAATTTTTTTTTCATTTTTATCCTTTTATTTTCTTCCCCCTTTTCATTTCTGTGTATTGTCTCCCCAATTCCTTAATCTCTTTTTTTGTAATTTTTTCAAATGTGTGGAATGGATGGATCATCAACTAAATGTCATCAACAATGGGTCCTCGTCAAATGTTCAACTTAAACGCCTAAACTTTAACGTCTAAATCCTTAACGTCAAAATTCAACAAAAGAAACTTCACAACAAAATTCATCAAATTTTAATAAAAAGCAATCTTCAAATTAATAAAAGCACCTTCATAATTTTATTGGCGAAGCCAAACAATTTAAATTAAAGAACGTGGTGAAACATCATAACTAAAATTCAACATCTTCAAACTATAAATCTCCAAACCAAATTTTAACAACAAACTTATAAAATGCACAATCGACAAATGGAATATCGACTAACACTTTAAATCGACTAATCAACTTAACCATTAACAACTAAGTACCCACTGAAGTGCCTGCCCGCGGCAATGTCGAAAATTTCTTTAAATTTTCGTCGAAGGATGAAATTAATAAAATTATTAATTTTTCCTTTTCTATTTGTATGACATCACTTTTTAGTGATCGTTATCGCCTACTTCGCTCTTTCTCCCATTTTTCCATAAATGGATAAATTTATCCATTTTATCTTAAATTCCAATCTAAAATTATTAATAATTTCAATCCAAAAGGGAAAAAAGGGAGAAAGTGTGCATTTCCGCCCAACTTCATAAAAACATATAATTTTTTCTGTTTACACATTTTTATGCCATTGCCCCACATTCTTTACCACACACATTAATTCTGGCCTATTTAAGGCAATTTTTTCCCCTTACACCAACATTCATTATAACATTCTTACATTCATATATACATTCATTTAACCATTTCCTTATCATTCCAACTAGCCTTTTAAGAACCACACACACATACAATTATAAATTTCTTTGATTAAATAAATATTTTTTAATATTCTTTTGTTTTAATATTCTTTGGTAATATTCTGTGAATATTCTTTGGGAATATTCAATTGTTCGTCTATCGTCTAAACTTGGCCATCCATCCAAAACTTTCGCCTAATCGCCTAACATTCTTTAAATTGGTTTGCCACGTCTTAATCTTTGGGATTAAGACGCTCATCAACCTCAACACACTTTCGACTATCTTTTAGCGGCGAACTCCTAGTTCCCTCTTGGGAATCCCGACCTAGGAAGTTCCCGTTACTAGATAGGGGATAGGGTTCCTTAATAATCTGGATTTTATCAATTGGAACTTAACGAATAAAATTCGTTTAACTATTTCGAATGACTCAAACTAGATAGGGGATAGAGTTCCTTAATAATCTGGATTTTATCAATTTGAACTTAACGAATAAAATTCGTTTAACTATTTCCACTTACTCAAACTAGATAGGGGATAGGGTTCCTTAATAATCTGGATTTTATCAATTGGAACTTAACGAATAAAATTCGTTTAACTATTTCCAATGACTCAAACTAGATAGGGGATAGGGTTCCTTAATAATCTGGATTTTATCAATTGGAACTTAACGAATAAAATTCGTTTAACTATTTCCAATGACTCAAACTAGATAGGGGATAGGGTTCCTTAATAATCTGGATTTTATCAATTGGAACTTAACGAATAAAATTCGTTTAACTATTTCCAATAACTCAAACTAGATAGGGGATAGGGTTCCTTAATAATCTGGATTTTATCAATTGGAACTTAACGAATAAAATTCGTTTAACTATTTCCAATAACTCAAACTAGATAGGGGATAGGGTTCCTTAATAATCTGGATTTTATCAATTGGAACTTAACGAATAAAATTCGTTTAACTATTTCCAATGACTCAAACTAGATAGGGGATAGGGTTCCTTAATAATCTGGATTTTATCAATTGGAACTTAACGAATAAAATTCGTTTAACTATTTCGAATGACTCAAACTAGATAGGGGATAGGGTTCCTTAATAATCTGGATTTTATCAATTTGAACTTAACGAATAAAATTCGTTTAACTATTTCCAATAACTCAAACTAGATAGGGGATAGGGTTCCTTAATAATCTGGATTTTATCAATTGGAACTTAACGAATAAAATTCGTTTAACTATTTCCAATAACTCAAACTAGATAGGGGATAGGGTTCCTTAATAATCTGGATTTTATCAATTGGAACTTAACGAATAAAATTCGTTTAACTATTTCCAATAACTCAAACTAGATAGGGGATAGGGTTCCTTAATAATCTGGATTTTATCAATTGGAACTTAACGAATAAAATTCGTTTAACTATTTCCAATGACTCAAACTAGATAGGGGATAGGGTTCCTTAATAATCTGGATTTTATCAATTGGAACTTAACGAATTAAATTCGTTTAACTATTTCCAATAACTCAAACTAGATAGGGGATAGGGTTCCTTAATAATCTGGATTTTATCAATTGGAACTTAACGAATAAAATTCGTTTAACTATTTCCAATGACTCAAACTAGATAGGAAATAGGGTTCCTTAATAATCTGGATTTTATCAATTGGAACTTAACGAATAAAATTCGTTTAACTATTTCCAATAACTCAAACTAGATAGGGGATAGGGTTCCTTAATAATCTGGATTTTATCAATTGGAACTTAACGAATAAAATTCGTTTAACTATTTCCAATGACTCAAACTAGATAGGGGATAGGGTTCCTTAATAATCTGGATTTTATCAATTGGAACTTAACGAATAAAATTCGTTTAACTATTTCCAATGACTCAAACTAGATAGGGGATAGGGTTCCTTAATAATCTGGATTTTATCAATTGGAACTTAACGAATAAAATTCGTTTAACTATTTCCAATAACTCAAACTAGATAGGGGATAGGGTTCCTTAATAATCTGGATTTTATCAATTGGAACTTAACGAATAAAATTCGTTTAACTATTTCCAATGACTCAAACTAGATAGGGGATAGGGTTCCTTAATAATCTGGATTTTATCAATTGGAACTTAACGAATAAAATTCGTTTAACTATTTCCAATGACTCAAACTAGATAGGGGATAGGGTTCCTTAATAATCTGGATTTTATCAATTGGAACTTAACGAATAAAATTCGTTTAACTATTTCCAATGACTCAAACTAGATAGGGGATAGGGTTCCTTAATAATCTGGATTTTATCAATTGGAACTTAACGAATAAAATTCGTTTAACTATTTCCAATAACTCAAACTAGATAGGGGATAGGGTTCCTTAATAATCTGGATTTTATCAATTGGAACTTAACGAATAAAATTCGTTTAACTATTTCCAATGACTCAAACTAGATAGGGGATAGGGTTCCTTAATAATCTGGATTTTATCAATTGGAACTTAACGAATTAAATTCGTTTAACTATTTCCAATAACTCAAACTAGATAGGGGATAGGGTTCCTTAATAATCTGGATTTTATCAATTGGAACTTAACGAATAAAATTCGTTTAACTATTTCCAATGACTCAAACTAGATAGGGGATAGGGTTCCTTAATAATCTAGATTTTATCAATTGGAACTTAACGAATAAAATTCGTTTAACTATTTCCAATAACTCAAACTAGATAGGGGATAGGGTTCCTTAATAATCTGGATTTTATCATTTGGAACTTAACGAATAAAATTCGTTTAACTATTTCCAATGACTCAAACTAGATAGGGGATAGGGTTCCTTAATAATCTGGATTTTATCAATTGGAACTTAACGAATAAAATTCGTTTAACTATTTCCAATGACTCAAACTAGATAGGGGATAGGGTTCCTTAATAATCTGGATTTTATCAATTGGAACTTAACGAATAAAATTCGTTTAACTATTTCCAATGACTCAAACTAGATAGGGGATAGGGTTCCTTAATAATCTGGATTTTATCAATTGGAACTTAACGAATTAAATTCGTTTAACTATTTCCAATAACTCAAACTAGATAGGGGATAGGGTTCCTTAATAATCTGGATTTTATCAATTGGAACTTAACGAATAAAATTCGTTTAACTATTTCCAATAACTCAAACTAGATAGGGGATAGGGTTCCTTAATAATCTGGATTTTATCAATTGGAACTTAACGAATAAAATTCGTTTAACTATTTCCAATAACTCAAACTAGATAGGGGATAGGGTTCCTTAATAATCTGGATTTTATCAATTTGGAACTTAACGAATAAAATTCGTTTAACTATTTCCAATGACTCAAACTAGATAGGGGATAGGGTTCCTTAATAATCTGGATTTTATCAATTGGAACTTAACGAATAAAATTCGTTTAACTATTTCCAATGACTCAAACTAGATAGGGGATAGGGTTCCTTAATAATCTGGATTTTATCAATTGGAACTTAACGAATTAAATTCGTTTAACTATTTCCAATAACTCAAACTAGATAGGGGATAGGGTTCCTTAATAATCTGGATTTTATCAATTGGAACTTAACGAATAAAATTCGTTTAACTATTTCCAATGACTCAAACTAGATAGGGAATAGGGTTCCTTAATAATCTGGATTTTATCAATTGGAACTTAACGAATAAAATTCGTTTAACTATTTCCAATAACTCAAACTAGATAGGGGATAAGGGTTCCTTAATAATCTGGATTTTATCAATTTGAACTTAACGAATAAAATTCGTTTAACTATTTCCAATAACTCAAACTAGATAGGGGATAGAGTTCCTTAATAATCTGGATTTTATCAATTTGAACTTAACGAATAAAATTCGTTTAACTATTTCCAATAACTCAAACTAGATAGGGGATAGGGTTCCTTAATAATCTGGATTTTATCAATTGGAACTTAACGAATAAAATTCGTTTAACTATTTCCAATAACTCAAACTAGATAGGGGATAAGGTTCCTTAATAATCTGGATTTTATCAATTGGAACTTAACGAATAAAATTCGTTTAACTATTTCCAATAACTCAAACTAGATAGGGGATAAGGTTCCTTAATAATCTGGATTTTATCAATTGGAACTTAACGAATAAAATTCGTTTAACTATTTCCAATAACTCAAACTAGATAGGGGATAGAGTTCCTTAATAATCTGGATTTTATCAATTTGAACTTAACGAATAAAATTCGTTTAACTATTTCCAATAACTCAAACTAGATAGGGGATAGGGTTCCTTAATAATCTGGATTTTATCAATTGGAACTTAACGAATAAAATTCGTTTAACTATTTCCAATGACTCAAACTAGATAGGGGATAGGGTTCCTTAATAATCTGGATTTTATCATTTGGAACTTAACGAATAAAATTCGTTTAACTATTTCCAATGACTCAAACTAGATAGGGGATAGGGTTCCTTAATAATCTGGATTTTATCAATTGGAACTTAACGAATAAAATTCGTTTAACTATTTCCAATGACTCAAACTAGATAGGGGATAGGGTTCCTTAATAATCTGGATTTTATCAATTGGAACTTAACGAATTAAATTCGTTTAACTATTTCCAATAACTCAAACTAGATAGGGGATAGGGTTCCTTAATAATCTGGATTTTATCAATTGGAACTTAACGAATAAAATTCGTTTAACTATTTCCAATGACTCAAACTAGATAGGGGATAGAGTTCCTTAATAATCTGGATTTTATCAATTTGAACTTAACGAATAAAATTCGTTTAACTATTTCCAATAACTCAAACTAGATAGGGGATAGGGTTCCTTAATAATCTGGATTTTATCAATTGGAACTTAACGAATAAAATTCGTTTAACTATTTCCAATAACTCAAACTAGATAGGGGATAAGGTTCCTTAATAATCTGGATTTTATCAATTGGAACTTAACGAATAAAATTCGTTTAACTATTTCCAATAACTCAAACTAGATAGGGGATAGGGTTCCTTAATAATCTGGATTTTATCAATTGGAACTTAACGAATAAAATTCGTTTAACTATTTCCAATGACTCAAACTAGATAGGGGATAGGGTTCCTTAATAATCTGGATTTTATCAATTGGAACTTAACGAATAAAATTCGTTTAACTATTTCCAATAACTCAAACTAGATAGGGGATAGGGTTCCTTAATAATCTGGATTTTATCAATTGGAACTTAACGAATAAAATTCGTTTAACTATTTGCAATAACTCAAACTAGATAGGGGATAGGGTTCCTTAATAATCTGGATTTTATCAATTGGAACTTAACGAATAAAATTCGTTTAACTATTTCGAATGACTCAAACTAGATAGGGGATAGAGTTCCTTAATAATCTGGATTTTATCAATTGGAACTTAACGAATAAAATTCGTTTAACTATTTCCAATAACTCAAACTAGATAGGGGATAGGGTTCCTTAATAATCTGGATTTTATCAATTGGAACTTAACGAATAAAATTCGTTTAACTATTTCCAATAACTCAAACTAGATAGGGGATAGGGTTCCTTAATAATCTGGATTTTATCAATTGGAACTTAACGAATAAAATTCGTTTAACTATTTCCAATAACTCAAACTAGATAGGGGATAGGGTTCCTTAATAATCTGGATTTTATCAATTGGAACTTAACGAATAAAATTCGTTTAACTATTTCGAATGACTCAAACTAGATAGGGGATAGAGTTCCTTAATAATCTGGATTTTATCAATTTGAACTTAACGAATAAAATTCGTTTAACTATTTCCAATGACTCAAACTAGATAGGGGATAGGGTTCCTTAATAATCTGGATTTTATCAATTGGAACTTAACGAATAAAATTCGTTTAACTATTTCCAATGACTCAAACTAGATAGGGGATAAAGTTCCTTAATAATCTGGATTTTATCAATTGGAACTTAACGAATAAAATTCGTTTAACTATTTCCAATGACTCAAACTAGATAGGGGATAGGGTTCCTTAATAATCTGGATTTTATCAATTGGAACTTAACGAATAAAATTCGTTTAACTATTTCCAATAACTCAAACTAGATAGGGGATAGGGTTCCTTAATAATCTGGATTTTATCAATTGGAACTTAACGAATAAAATTCGTTTAACTATTTCCAATAACTCAAACTAGATAGGGGATAGGGTTCCTTAATAATCTGGATTTTATCAATTGGAACTTAACGAATAAAATTCGTTTAACTATTTCCAATAACTCAAACTAGATAGGGGATAGGGTTCCTTAATAATCTGGATTTTATCAATTGGAACTTAACGAATAAAATTCGTTTAACTATTTCCAATAACTCAAACTAGATAGGGGATAGGGTTCCTTAATAATCTGGATTTTATCAATTGGAACTTAACGAATAAAATTCGTTTAACTATTTCCAATAACTCAAACTAGATAGGGGATAGGGTTCCTTAATAATCTGGATTTTATCAATTGGAACTTAACGAATAAAATTCGTTTAACTATTTCCAATAACTCAAACTAGATAGGGGATAGGGTTCCTTAATAATCTGGATTTTATCAATTGGAACTTAACGAATAAAATTCGTTTAACTATTTCCAATGACTCAAACTAGATAGGGGATAGGGTTCCTTAATAATCTGGATTTTATCAATTGGAACTTAACGAATAAAATTCGTTTAACTATTTCCAATGACTCAAACTAGATAGGGGATAGGGTTCCTTAATAATCTGGATTTTATCAATTGGAACTTAACGAATTAAATTCGTTTAACTATTTCCAATAACTCAAACTAGATAGGGGATAGGGTTCCTTAATAATCTGGATTTTATCAATTGGAACTTAACGAATAAAATTCGTTTAACTATTTCCAATGACTCAAACTAGATAGGAAATAGGGTTCCTTAATAATCTGGATTTTATCAATTGGAACTTAACGAATAAAATTCGTTTAACTATTTCCAATAACTCAAACTAGATAGGGGATAGGGTTCCTTAATAATCTGGATTTTATCAATTGGAACTTAACGAATAAAATTCGTTTAACTATTTCCAATGACTCAAACTAGATAGGGGATAGAGTTCCTTAATAATCTGGATTTTATCAATTGGAACTTAACGAATAAAATTCGTTTAACTATTTCCAATGACTCAAACTAGATAGGGGATAGGGTTCCTTAATAATCTGGATTTTATCAATTGGAACTTAACGAATAAAATTCGTTTAACTATTTCCAATAACTCAAACTAGATAGGGGATAAGGTTCCTTAATAATCTGGATTTTATCAATTGGAACTTAACGAATAAAATTCGTTTAACTATTTCCAATAACTCAAACTAGATAGGGGATAGGGTTCCTTAATAATCTGGATTTTATCAATTGGAACTTAACGAATAAAATTCGTTTAACTATTTCCAATAACTCAAACTAGATAGGGGATAGGGTTCCTTAATAATCTGGATTTTATCAATTGGAACTTAACGAATAAAATTCGTTTAACTATTTCCAATAACTCAAACTAGATAGGGGATAGGGTTCCTTAATAATCTGGATTTTATCAATTGGAACTTAACGAATAAAATTCGTTTAACTATTTCCAATAACTCAAACTAGATAGGGGATAGGGTTCCTTAATAATCTGGATTTTATCAATTGGAACTTAACGAATAAAATTCGTTTAACTATTTCCAATAACTCAAACTAGATAGGGGATAGGGTTCCTTAATAATCTGGATTTTATCAATTGGAACTTAACGAATAAAATTCGTTTAACTATTTCCAATAACTCAAACTAGATAGGGGATAGGGTTCCTTAATAATCTGGATTTTATCAATTGGAACTTAACGAATAAAATTCGTTTAACTATTTCCAATAACTCAAACTAGATAGGGGATAGGGTTCCTTAATAATCTGGATTTTATCAATTGGAACTTAACGAATAAAATTCGTTTAACTATTTCGAATGACTCAAACTAGATAGGGGATAGAGTTCCTTAATAATCTGGATTTTATCAATTTGAACTTAACGAATAAAATTCGTTTAACTATTTCCAATAACTCAAACTAGATAGGGGATAGGGTTCCTTAATAATCTGGATTTTATCAATTGGAACTTAACGAATAAAATTCGTTTAACTATTTCCAATAACTCAAACTAGATAGGGGATAAGGTTCCTTAATAATCTGGATTTTATCAATTGGAACTTAACGAATAAAATTCGTTTAACTATTTCCAATAACTCAAACTAGATAGGGGATAGGGTTCCTTAATAATCTGGATTTTATCAATTGGAACTTAACGAATAAAATTCGTTTAACTATTTCCAATGACTCAAACTAGATAGGGGATAGGGTTCCTTAATAATCTGGATTTTATCAATTGGAACTTAACGAATAAAATTCGTTTAACTATTTCCAATAACTCAAACTAGATAGGGGATAGGGTTCCTTAATAATCTGGATTTTATCAATTGGAACTTAACGAATAAAATTCGTTTAACTATTTCCAATAACTCAAACTAGATAGGGGATAGGGTTCCTTAATAATCTGGATTTTATCAATTGGAACTTAACGAATAAAATTCGTTTAACTATTTCGAATGACTCAAACTAGATAGGGGATAGAGTTCCTTAATAATCTGGATTTTATCAATTTGAACTTAACGAATAAAATTCGTTTAACTATTTCCAATGACTCAAACTAGATAGGGGATAGGGTTCCTTAATAATCTGGATTTTATCAATTGGAACTTAACGAATAAAATTCGTTTAACTATTTCCAATGACTCAAACTAGATAGGGGATAGGGTTCCTTAATAATCTGGATTTTATCAATTGGAACTTAACGAATAAAATTCGTTTAACTATTTCCAATAACTCAAACTAGATAGGGGATAGGGTTCCTTAATAATCTGGATTTTATCAATTGGAACTTAACGAATAAAATTCGTTTAACTATTTCCAATAACTCAAACTAGATAGGGGATAGGGTTCCTTAATAATCTGGATTTTATCAATTGGAACTTAACGAATAAAATTCGTTTAACTATTTCGAATGACTCAAACTAGATAGGGGATAGAGTTCCTTAATAATCTGGATTTTATCAATTTGAACTTAACGAATAAAATTCGTTTAACTATTTCCAATGACTCAAACTAGATAGGGGATAGGGTTCCTTAATAATCTGGATTTTATCAATTGGAACTTAACGAATAAAATTCGTTTAACTATTTCCAATGACTCAAACTAGATAGGGGATAAAGTTCCTTAATAATCTGGATTTTATCAATTGGAACTTAACGAATAAAATTCGTTTAACTATTTCCAATGACTCAAACTAGATAGGGGATAGGGTTCCTTAATAATCTGGATTTTATCAATTGGAACTTAACGAATAAAATTCGTTTAACTATTTCCAATAACTCAAACTAGATAGGGGATAGGGTTCCTTAATAATCTGGATTTTATCAATTGGAACTTAACGAATAAAATTCGTTTAACTATTTCCAATAACTCAAACTAGATAGGGGATAGGGTTCCTTAATAATCTGGATTTTATCAATTGGAACTTAACGAATAAAATTCGTTTAACTATTTCCAATAACTCAAACTAGATAGGGGATAGGGTTCCTTAATAATCTGGATTTTATCAATTGGAACTTAACGAATAAAATTCGTTTAACTATTTCCAATAACTCAAACTAGATAGGGGATAGGGTTCCTTAATAATCTGGATTTTATCAATTGGAACTTAACGAATAAAATTCGTTTAACTATTTCCAATAACTCAAACTAGATAGGGGATAGGGTTCCTTAATAATCTGGATTTTATCAATTGGAACTTAACGAATAAAATTCGTTTAACTATTTCCAATAACTCAAACTAGATAGGGGATAGGGTTCCTTAATAATCTGGATTTTATCAATTGGAACTTAACGAATAAAATTCGTTTAACTATTTCCAATGACTCAAACTAGATAGGGGATAGGGTTCCTTAATAATCTGGATTTTATCAATTGGAACTTAACGAATAAAATTCGTTTAACTATTTCCAATGACTCAAACTAGATAGGGGATAGGGTTCCTTAATAATCTGGATTTTATCAATTGGAACTTAACGAATTAAATTCGTTTAACTATTTCCAATAACTCAAACTAGATAGGGGATAGGGTTCCTTAATAATCTGGATTTTATCAATTGGAACTTAACGAATAAAATTCGTTTAACTATTTCCAATGACTCAAACTAGATAGGAAATAGGGTTCCTTAATAATCTGGATTTTATCAATTGGAACTTAACGAATAAAATTCGTTTAACTATTTCCAATAACTCAAACTAGATAGGGGATAGGGTTCCTTAATAATCTGGATTTTATCAATTGGAACTTAACGAATAAAATTCGTTTAACTATTTCGAATGACTCAAACTAGATAGGGGATAGAGTTCCTTAATAATCTGGATTTTATCAATTTGAACTTAACGAATAAAATTCGTTTAACTATTTCCAATAACTCAAACTAGATAGGGGATAGGGTTCCTTAATAATCTGGATTTTATCAATTGGAACTTAACGAATAAAATTCGTTTAACTATTTCCAATAACTCAAACTAGATAGGGGATAAGGTTCCTTAATAATCTGGATTTTATCAATTGGAACTTAACGAATAAAATTCGTTTAACTATTTCCAATAACTCAAACTAGATAGGGGATAGGGTTCCTTAATAATCTGGATTTTATCAATTGGAACTTAACGAATAAAATTCGTTTAACTATTTCCAATAACTCAAACTAGATAGGGGATAGGGTTCCTTAATAATCTGGATTTTATCAATTGGAACTTAACGAATAAAATTCGTTTAACTATTTCCAATAACTCAAACTAGATAGGGGATAGGGTTCCTTAATAATCTGGATTTTATCAATTGGAACTTAACGAATAAAATTCGTTTAACTATTTCCAATAACTCAAACTAGATAGGGGATAGGGTTCCTTAATAATCTGGATTTTATCAATTGGAACTTAACGAATAAAATTCGTTTAACTATTTCCAATAACTCAAACTAGATAGGGGATAGGGTTCCTTAATAATCTGGATTTTATCAATTGGAACTTAACGAATAAAATTCGTTTAACTATTTCCAATAACTCAAACTAGATAGGGGATAGGGTTCCTTAATAATCTGGATTTTATCAATTGGAACTTAACGAATAAAATTCGTTTAACTATTTCCAATGACTCAAACTAGATAGGGGATAGGGTTCCTTAATAATCTGGATTTTATCAATTGGAACTTAACGAATAAAATTCGTTTAACTATTTCCAATGACTCAAACTAGATAGGGGATAGGGTTCCTTAATAATCTGGATTTTATCAATTGGAACTTAACGAATTAAATTCGTTTAACTATTTCCAATAACTCAAACTAGATAGGGGATAGGGTTCCTTAATAATCTGGATTTTATCAATTGGAACTTAACGAATAAAATTCGTTTAACTATTTCCAATGACTCAAACTAGATAGGAAATAGGGTTCCTTAATAATCTGGATTTTATCAATTGGAACTTAACGAATAAAATTCGTTTAACTATTTCCAATAACTCAAACTAGATAGGGGATAGGGTTCCTTAATAATCTGGATTTTATCAATTGGAACTTAACGAATAAAATTCGTTTAACTATTTCCAATGACTCAAACTAGATAGGGGATAGAGTTCCTTAATAATCTGGATTTTATCAATTGGAACTTAACGAATAAAATTCGTTTAACTATTTCCAATGACTCAAACTAGATAGGGGATAGGGTTCCTTAATAATCTGGATTTTATCAATTGGAACTTAACGAATAAAATTCGTTTAACTATTTCCAATGACTCAAACTAGATAGGGGATAGGGTTCCTTAATAATCTGGATTTTATCAATTGGAACTTAACGAATTAAATTCGTTTAACTATTTCCAATAACTCAAACTAGATAGGGGATAGGGTTCCTTAATAATCTGGATTTTATCAACTGGAACTTAACGAATAAAATTCGTTTAACTATTTCCAATGACTCAAACTAGATAGGGGATAGGGTTCCTTAATAATCTGGATTTTATCAATTGGAACTTAACGAATTAAATTCGTTTAACTATTTCCAATAACTCAAACTAGATAGGGGATAGGGTTCCTTAATAATCTGGATTTTATCAATTGGAACTTAACGAATAAAATTCGTTTAACTATTTCCAATGACTCAAACTAGATAGGGGATAGGGTTCCTTAATAATCTGGATTTTATCAATTGGAACTTAACGAATAAAATTCGTTTAACTATTTCCAATGACTCAAACTAGATAGGGGATAGGGTTCCTTAATAATCTGGATTTTATCAATTGGAACTTAACGAATTAAATTCGTTTAACTTAACGAATAAACTTAACGAATAAAATTCGTTTAACTATTTCCAATGACTCAAACTAGATAGGGGATAGGGTTCCTTAATAATCTGGATTTTATCAATTGGAACTTAACGAATTAAATTCGTTTAACTATTTCCAATAACTCAAACTAGATAGGGGATAGGGTTCCTTAATAATCTGGATTTTATCAATTGGAACTTAACGAATAAAATTCGTTTAACTATTTCCAATGACTCAAACTAGATAGGGGATAGAGTCTTAATAATCTGGATTTTATCAATTGGAACTTAACGAATAAAATTCGTTTAACTATTTCCAATGACTCAAACTAGATAGGGGATAGGGTTCCTTAATAATCTGGATTTTATCAATTGGAACTTAACGAATAAAATTCGTTTAACTATTTCCAATAACTCAAACTAGATAGGGATAGGGTTCCTTAATAATCTGGATTTTATCAATTGGAACTTAACGAATAAAATTCGTTTAACTATTTCCAATAACTCAAACTAGATAGGGGATAGGGTTCCTTAATAATCTGGATTTTATCAATTGGAACTTAACGAATAAAATTCGTTTAACTATTTCCAATGACTCAAACTAGATAGGGGATAGGGTTCCTTAATAATCTGGATTTTATCAATTGGAACTTAACGAATAAAATTCGTTTAACTATTTCCAATGACTCAAACTAGATAGGGGATAGGGTTCCTTAATAATCTGGATTTTATCAATTGGAACTTAACGAATTAAATTCGTTTAACTATTTCCAATAACTCAAACTAGATAGGGGATAGGGTTCCTTAATAATCTGGATTTTATCAATTGGAACTTAACGAATAAAATTCGTTTAACTATTTCCAATGACTCAAACTAGATAGGAAATAGGGTTCCTTAATAATCTGGATTTTATCAATTGGAACTTAACGAATAAAATTCGTTTAACTATTTCCAATAACTCAAACTAGATAGGGGATAGGGTTCCTTAATAATCTGGATTTTATCAATTGGAACTTAACGAATAAAATTCGTTTAACTATTTCCAATGACTCAAACTAGATAGGGGATAGAGTTCCTTAATAATCTGGATTTTATCAATTGGAACCTAACGAATAAAATTCGTTTAACTATTTCCAATGACTCAAACTAGATAGGGGATAGGGTTCCTTAATAATCTGGATTTTATCAATTGGAACTTAACGAATTAAATTCGTTTAACTATTTCCAATAACTCAAACTAGATAGGGGATAGGGTTCCTTAATAATCTGGATTTTATCAATTGGAACTTAACGAATAAAATTCGTTTAACTATTTCCAATGACTCAAACTAGATAGGGGATAGGGTTCCTTAATAATCTGGATTTTATCAATTGGAACTTAACGAATAAAATTCGTTTAACTATTTCCAATGACTCAAACTAGATAGGGGATAGGGTTCCTTAATAATCTGGATTTTATCAATTGGAACTTAACGAATTAAATTCGTTTAACTATTTCCAATAACTCAAACTAGATAGGGGATAGGGTTCCTTAATAATCTGGATTTTATCAACTGGAACTTAACGAATAAAATTCGTTTAACTATTTCCAATGACTCAAACTAGATAGGGGATAGGGTTCCTTAATAATCTGGATTTTATCAATTGGAACTTAACGAATTAAATTCGTTTAACTATTTCCAATAACTCAAACTAGATAGGGGATAGGGTTCCTTAATAATCTGGATTTTATCAATTGGAACTTAACGAATAAAATTCGTTTAACTATTTCCAATGACTCAAACTAGATAGGGGATAGGGTTCCTTAATAATCTGGATTTTATCAATTGGAACTTAACGAATAAAATTCGTTTAACTATTTCCAATGACTCAAACTAGATAGGGGATAGGGTTCCTTAATAATCTGGATTTTATCAATTGGAACTTAACGAATAAAATTCGTTTAACTATTTCCAATGACTCAAACTAGATAGGGGATAGAGTCTTAATAATCTGGATTTTATCAATTGGAACTTAACGAATAAAATTCGTTTAACTATTTCCAATGACTCAAACTAGATAGGGGATAGGGTTCCTTAATAATCTGGATTTCATCAATTGGAACTTAACGAATAAAATTCGTTTAACTATTTCCAATGAGTCAAACTAGATAGGGGATAGGGTTCCTTAATAATCTGGATTTCATCAATTGGAACTTAACGAATAAAATTCGTTTAACTATTTCCAATGAGTCAAACTAGATAGGGGATAGGGTTCCTTAATAATCTGGATTTTATCAATTGGAACTTAACGAATAAAATTCGTTTAACTATTTCCAATGAGTCAAACTAGATAGGGGATAGGGTTCCTTAATAATCTGGATTTTATCAATTGGAACTTAACGAATAAAATTCGTTTAACTATTTCCAATGAGTCAAACTAGATAGGGGATAGGGTTCCATAATAATCTGGATTTTATCAATTGGAACTTAACGAATAAAATTCGTTTAACTATTTCCAATGAGTCAAACTAGATAGGGGATAGGGTTCCTTAATAATCTGGATTTCATCAATTGGAACTTAACGAATAAAATTCGTTTAACTATTTCCAATGACTCAAACTAGATAGGGGATAGAGTCTTAATAATCTGGATTTTATCAATTGGAACTTAACGAATAAAATTCGTTTAACTATTTCCAATGACTCAAACTAGATAGGGGATAGGGTTCCTTAATAATCTGGATTTCATCAATTGGAACTTAACGAATAAAATTCGTTTAACTATTTCCAATGACTCAAACTAGATAGGGGATAGGGTTCCTTAATAATCTGGATTTCATCAATTGGAACTTAACGAATAAAATTCGTTTAACTATTTCCAATGAGTCAAACTAGATAGGGGATAGGGTTCCTTAATAATCTGGATTTCATCAATTGGAACTTAACGAATAAAATTCGTTTAACTATTTCCAATGACTCAAACTAGATAGGGGATAGAGTCTTAATAATCTGGATTTTATCAATTGGAACTTAACGAATAAAATTCGTTTAACTATTTCCAATGACTCAAACTAGATAGGGGATAGGGTTCCTTAATAATCTGGATTTCATCAATTGGAACTTAACGAATAAAATTCGTTTAACTATTTCCAATGACTCAAACTAGATAGGGGATAGGGTTCCTTAATAATCTGGATTTCATCAATTGGAACTTAACGAATAAAATTCGTTTAACTATTTCCAATGAGTCAAACTAGATAGGGGATAGGGTTCCTTAATAATCTGGATTTTATCAATTGGAACTTAACGAATAAAATTCGTTTAACTATTTCCAATGACTCAAACTAGATAGGGGATAGAGTCTTAATAATCTGGATTTTATCAATTGGAACTTAACGAATTAAATTCGTTTAACTATTTCCAATAACTCAAACTAGATAGGGGATAGGGTTCCTTAATAATCTGGATTTTATCAATTGGAACTTAACGAATTAAATTCGTTTAACTATTTCCAATAACTCAAACTAGATAGGGGATAGGGTTCTTTAATAATCTGGATTTTATCAACTGGAACATAACGAATAAAATTCGTTTAACTATTTCCAATGACTCAAACTAGATAGGGGATAGGGTTCCTTAATAATCTGGATTTTATCAATTGGAACTTAACGAATTAAATTCGTTTAACTATTTCCAATAACTCAAACTAGATAGGGGATAGGGTTCCTTAATAATCTGGATTTTATCAATTGGAACTTAACGAATTAAATTCGTTTAACTATTTCCAATAACTCAAACTAGATAGGGGATAGGGTTCCTTAATAATCTGGATTTTATCAATTGGAACTTAACGAATAAAATTCGTTTAACTATTTCCAATGACTCAAACTAGATAGGGGATAGAGTCTTAATAATCTGGATTTTATCAATTGGAACTTAACGAATAAAATTCGTTTAACTATTTCCAATGACTCAAACTAGATAGGGGATAGGGTTCCTTAATAATCTGGATTTCATCAATTGGAACTTAACGAATAAAATTCGTTTAACTATTTCCAATGAGTCAAACTAGATAGGGGATAGGGTTCCTTAATAATCTGGATTTTATCAATTGGAACTTAACGAATAAAATTCGTTTAACTATTTCCAATGACTCAAACTAGATAGGGGATAGAGTTCCTTAATAATCTGGATTTTATCAATTGGAACTTAACGAATAAAATTCGTTTAACTATTTCCAATGACTCAAACTAGATAGGGGATAGGGTTCCTTAATAATCTGGATTTTATCAATTGGAACTTAACGAATAAAATTCGTTTAACTATTTCCAATGACTCAAACTAGATAGGGGATAGGGTTCCTTAATAATCTGGATTTTATCAATTGGAACTTAACGAATAAAATTCGTTTAACTATTTCCAATGACTCAAACTAAATAGGGGATAGGGTTCCTTAATAATCTGGATTTTATCAATTGGAACTTAACGAATAAAATTCGTTTAACTATTTCCACTGACTCAAACTAGATAGGGGATAGGGTTCCTTAATAATCTGGATTTTATCAATTGGAACTTAACGAATAAAATTCGTTTAACTATTTCCAATAACTCAAACTAGATAGGGGATAGGGTTCCTTAATAATCTGGATTATATCAATTGGAACTTAACGAATAAAATTCGTTTAACTATTTCCAATAACTCAAACTAGATAGGGGATAGGGTTCCTTAATAATCTGGATTTTATCAATTGGAACTTAACGAATAAAATTCGTTTAACTATTTCCAATAACTCAAACTAGATAGGGGATAGGGTTCCTTAATAATCTGGATTTTATCAATTGGAACTTAACGAATAAAATTCGTTTAACTATTTCCAATGACTCAAACTAGATAGGGGATAGGGTTCCTTAATAATCTGGATTTTATCAATTGGAACTTAACGAATAAAATTCGTTTAACTATTTCCAATGACTCAAACTAGATAGGGGATAGAGTTCCTTAATAATCTGGATTTTATCAATTGGAACTTAACGAATAAAATTCGTTTAACTATTTCCAATGACTCAAACTAGATAGGGGATAGGGTTCCTTAATAATCTGGATTTTATCAATTGGAACTTAACGAATAAAATTCGTTTAACTATTTCCAATGACTCAAACTAGATAGGGGATAGGGTTCCTTAATAATCTGGATTTTATCAATTGGAACTTAACGAATAAAATTCGTTTAACTATTTCCAATAACTCAAACTAGATAGGGGATAGGGTTCCTTAATAATCTGGATTTTATCAATTGGAACTTAACGAATAAAATTCGTTTAACTATTTCCAATGACTCAAACTAGATAGGGGATAGAGTTCCTTAATAATCTGGATTTTATCAATTGGAACTTAACGAATAAAATTCGTTTAACTATTTCCAATGACTCAAACTAGATAGGGGATAGGGTTCCTTAATAATCTGGATTTTATCAATTGGAACTTAACGAATTAAATTCGTTTAACTATTTCCAATAACTCAAACTAGATAGGGGATAGGGTTCCTTAATAATCTGGATTTTATCAATTGGAACTTAACGAATAAAATTCGTTTAACTATTTCCAATGACTCAAACTAGATAGGGGATAGGGTTCCTTAATAATCTGGATTTTATCAATTGGAACTTAACGAATAAAATTCGTTTAACTATTTCCAATGACTCAAACTAGATAGGGGATAGGGTTCCTTAATAATCTGGATTTTATCAATTGGAACTTAACGAATAAAATTCGTTTAACTATTTCCAATGACTCAAACTAGATAGGGGATAGGGTTCCTTAATAATCTGGATTTTATCAATTGGAACTTAACGAATAAAATTCGTTTAACTATTTCCAATGACTCAAACTAGATAGGGGATAGGGTTCCTTAATAATCTGGATTTTATCAATTGGAACTTAACGAATAAAATTCGTTTAACTATTTCCAATGACTCAAACTAGATAGGGGATAGGGTTCCTTAATAATCTGGATTTTATCAATTGGAACTTAACGAATAAAATTCGTTTAACTATTTCCAATGACTCAAACTAGATAGGGGATAGGGTTCCTTAATAATCTGGATTTTATCAATTGGAACTTAACGAATAAAATTCGTTTAACTATTTCCAATAACTCAAACTAGATAGGGGATAGGGTTCCTTAATAATCTGGATTTTATCAATTGGAACTTAACGAATAAAATTCGTTTAACTATTTCCAATGACTCAAACTAGATAGGGGATAGAGTTCCTTAATAATCTGGATTTTATCAATTGGAACTTAACGAATAAAATTCGTTTAACTATTTCCAATGACTCAAACTAGATAGGGGATAGGGTTCCTTAATAATCTGGATTTTATCAATTGGAACTTAACGAATTAAATTCGTTTAACTATTTCCAATAACTCAAACTAGATAGGGGATAGGGTTCCTTAATAATCTGGATTTTATCAATTGGAACTTAACGAATAAAATTCGTTTAACTATTTCCAATGACTCAAACTAGATAGGGGATAGGGTTCCTTAATAATCTGGATTTTATCAATTGGAACTTAACGAATAAAATTCGTTTAACTATTTCCAATGACTCAAACTAGATAGGGGATAGGGTTCCTTAATAATCTGGATTTTATCAATTGGAACTTAACGAATAAAATTCGTTTAACTATTTCCAATGACTCAAACTAGATAGGGGATAGGGTTCCTTAATAATCTGGATTTTATCAATTGGAACTTAACGAATAAAATTCGTTTAACTATTTCCAATGACTCAAACTAGATAGGGGATAGGGTTCCTTAATAATCTGGATTTTATCAATTGGAACTTAACGAATAAAATTCGTTTAACTATTTCCAATAACTCAAACTAGATAGGGGATAGGGTTCCTTAATAATCTGGATTTTATCAATTGGAACTTAACGAATAAAATTCGTTTAACTATTTCCAATAACTCAAACTAGATAGGGGATAGGGTTCCTTAATAATCTGGATTTTATCAATTGGAACTTAACGAATAAAATTCGTTTAACTATTTCCAATAACTCAAACTAGATAGGGGATAGGGTTCCTTAATAATCTGGATTTTATCAATTGGAACTTAACGAATAAAATTCGTTTAACTATTTCCAATGACTCAAACTAGATAGGGGATAGGGTTCCTTAATAATCTGGATTTTATCAATTGGAACTTAACGAATAAAATTCGTTTAACTATTTCCAATGACTCAAACTAGATAGGGGATAGGGTTCCTTAATAATCTGGATTTTATCAATTGGAACTTAACGAATAAAATTCGTTTAACTATTTCCAATGACTCAAACTAGATAGGGGATAGGGTTCCTTAATAATCTGGATTTTATCAATTGGAACTTAACGAATAAAATTCGTTTAACTATTTCCAATGACTCAAACTAGATAGGGGATAGGGTTCCTTAATAATCTGGATTTTATCAATTGGAACTTAACGAATAAAATTCGTTTAACTATTTCCAATAACTCAAACTAGATAGGGGATAGGGTTCCTTAATAATCTGGATTTTATCAATTGGAACTTAACGAATAAAATTCGTTTAACTATTTCCAATAACTCAAACTAGATAGGGGATAGGGTTCCTTAATAATCTGGATTTTATCAATTGGAACTTAACGAATAAAATTCGTTTAACTATTTCCAATAACTCAAACTAGATAGGGGATAGGGTTCCTTAATAATCTGGATTTTATCAATTGGAACTTAACGAATAAAATTCGTTTAACTATTTCCAATAACTCAAACTAGATAGGGGATAGGGTTCCTTAATAATCTGGATTTTATCAATTGGAACTTAACGAATAAAATTCGTTTAACTATTTCAAATGACTCAAACTAGATAGGGGATAGAGTTCCTTAATAATCTGGATTTTATCAATTTGAACTTAACGAATAAAATTCGTTTAACTATTTCCACTTACTCAAACTAGATAGGGGATAGGGTTCCTTAATAATCTGGATTTTATCAATTGGAACTTAACGAATAAAATTCGTTTAACTATTTCCAATAACTCAAACTAGATAGGGGATAGGGTTCCTTAATAATCTGGATTTTATCAATTGGAACTTAACGAATAAAATTCGTTTAACTATTTCCAATAACTCAAACTAGATAGGGGATAGGGTTCCTTAATAATCTGGATTTTATCAATTGGAACTTAACGAATAAAATTCGTTTAACTATTTCGAATGACTCAAACTAGATAGGGGATAGAGTTCCTTAATAATCTGGATTTTATCAATTTGAACTTAACGAATAAAATTCGTTTAACTATTTCCACTTACTCAAACTAGATAGGGGATAGGGTTCCTTAATAATCTGGATTTTATCAATTGGAACTTAACGAATAAAATTCGTTTAACTATTTCCAATGACTCAAACTAGATAGGGGATAGGGTTCCTTAATAATCTGGATTTTATCAATTGGAACTTAACGAATAAAATTCGTTTAACTATTTCCAATGACTCAAACTAGATAGGGGATAGGGTTCCTTAATAATCTGGATTTTATCAATTGGAACTTAACGAATAAAATTCGTTTAACTATTTCCAATAACTCAAACTAGATAGGGGATAGGGTTCCTTAATAATCTGGATTTTATCAATTGGAACTTAACGAATAAAATTCGTTTAACTATTTCCAATAACTCAAACTAGATAGGGGATAGGGTTCCTTAATAATCTGGATTTTATCAATTGGAACTTAACGAATAAAATTCGTTTAACTATTTCCAATAACTCAAACTAGATAGGGGATAGGGTTCCTTAATAATCTGGATTTTATCAATTGGAACTTAACGAATAAAATTCGTTTAACTATTTCCAATAACTCAAACTAGATAGGGGATAGGGTTCCTTAATAATCTGGATTTTATCAATTGGAACTTAACGAATAAAATTCGTTTAACTATTTCGAATGACTCAAACTAGATAGGGGATAGAGTTCCTTAATAATCTGGATTTTATCAATTTGAACTTAACGAATAAAATTCGTTTAACTATTTCCAATAACTCAAACTAGATAGGGGATAGGGTTCCTTAATAATCTGGATTTTATCAATTGGAACTTAACGAATAAAATTCGTTTAACTATTTCCAATAACTCAAACTAGATAGGGGATAGGGTTCCTTAATAATCTGGATTTTATCAATTGGAACTTAACGAATAAAATTCGTTTAACTATTTCCAATAACTCAAACTAGATAGGGGATAGGGTTCCTTAATAATCTGGATTTTATCAATTGGAACTTAACGAATAAAATTCGTTTAACTATTTCCAATAACTCAAACTAGATAGGGGATAGGGTTCCTTAATAATCTGGATTTTATCAATTGGAACTTAACGAATAAAATTCGTTTAACTATTTCCAATGACTCAAACTAGATAGGGGATAGGGTTCCTTAATAATCTGGATTTTATCAATTGGAACTTAACGAATTAAATTCGTTTAACTATTTCCAATAACTCAAACTAGATAGGGGATAGGGTTCCTTAATAATCTGGATTTTATCAATTGGAACTTAACGAATAAAATTCGTTTAACTATTTCCAATGACTCAAACTAGATAGGAAATAGGGTTCCTTAATAATCTGGATTTTATCAATTGGAACTTAACGAATAAAATTCGTTTAACTATTTCCAATAACTCAAACTAGATGGGGATAGGGTTCCTTAATAATCTGGATTTTATCAATTGGAACTTAACGAATAAAATTCGTTTAACTATTTCCAATGACTCAAACTAGATAGGGGATAGAGTTCCTTAATAATCTGGATTTTATCAATTGGAACTTAACGAATAAAATTCGTTTAACTATTTCCAATGACTCAAACTAGATAGGGGATAGGGTTCCTTAATAATCTGGATTTTATCAATTGGAACTTAACGAATTAAATTCGTTTAACTATTTCCAATAACTCAAACTAGATAGGGGATAGGGTTCCTTAATAATCTGGATTTTATCAATTGGAACTTAACGAATAAAATTCGTTTAACTATTTCCAATGACTCAAACTAGATAGGAATAGGGTTCCTTAATAATCTGGATTTTATCAATTGGAACTTAACGAATAAAATTCGTTTAACTATTTCCAATAACTCAAACTAGATGGGGATAGGGTTCCTTAATAATCTGGATTTTATCAATTGGAACTTAACGAATAAAATTCGTTTAACTATTTCCAATGACTCAAACTAGATAGGGGATAGAGTTCCTTAATAATCTGGATTTTATCAATTGGAACTTAACGAATAAAATTCGTTTAACTATTTCCAATGACTCAAACTAGATAGGGGATAGGGTTCCTTAATAATCTGGATTTTATCAATTGGAACTTAACGAATTAAATTCGTTTAACTATTTCCAATAACTCAAACTAGATAGGGGATAGGGTTCCTTAATAATCTGGATTTTATCAATTGGAACTTAACGAATAAAATTCGTTTAACTATTTCCAATGACTCAAACTAGATAGGGGATAGGGTTCCTTAATAATCTGGATTTTATCAATTGGAACTTAACGAATAAAATTCGTTTAACTATTTCCAATGACTCAAACTAGATAGGGGATAGGGTTCCTTAATAATCTGGATTTTATCAATTGGAACTTAACGAATTAAATTCGTTTAACTATTTCCAATAACTCAAACTAGATAGGGGATAGGGTTCCTTAATAATCTGGATTTTATCAACTGGAACTTAACGAATAAAATTCGTTTAACTATTTCCAATGACTCAAACTAGATAGGGGATAGGGTTCCTTAATAATCTGGATTTTATCAATTGGAACTTAACGAATTAAATTCGTTTAACTATTTCCAATAACTCAAACTAGATAGGGGATAGGGTTCCTTAATAATCTGGATTTTATCAATTGGAACTTAACGAATAAAATTCGTTTAACTATTTCCAATGACTCAAACTAGATAGGGGATAGGGTTCCTTAATAATCTGGATTTTATCAATTGGAACTTAACGAATAAAATTCGTTTAACTATTTCCAATGACTCAAACTAGATAGGGGATAGGGTTCCTTAATAATCTGGATTTTATCAATTGGAACTTAACGAATTAAATTCGTTTAACTATTTCCAATAACTCAAACTAGATAGGGGATAGGGTTCCTTAATAATCTGGATTTTATCAACTGGAACTTAACGAATAAAATTCGTTTAACTATTTCCAATGACTCAAACTAGATAGGGGATAGGGTTCCTTAATAATCTGGATTATATCAATTGGAACTTAACGAATAAAATTCGTTTAACTATTTCCAATAACTCAAACTAGATAGGGGATAGGGTTCCTTAATAATCTGGATTTTATCAATTGGAACTTAACGAATAAAATTCGTTTAACTATTTCCGATAACTCAAACTAGATAGGGGATAGGGTTCCTTAATAATCTGGATTTTATCAATTGGAACTTAACGAATAAAATTCGTTTAACTATTTCCAATGACTCAAACTAGATAGGGGATAGGGTTCCTTAATAATCTGGATTATATCAATTGGAACTTAACGAATAAAATTCGTTTAACTATTTCCAATAACTCAAACTAGATAGGGGATAGGGTTCCTTAATAATCTGGATTTTATCAATTGGAACTTAACGAATTAAATTCGTTTAACTATTTCCAATAACTCAAACTAGATAGGGGATAGGGTTCCTTAATAATCTGGATTTTATCAATTGGAACTTAACGAATAAAATTCGTTTAACTATTTCCAATGACTCAAACTAGATAGGGGATAGGGTTCCTTAATAATCTGGATTATATCAATTGGAACTTAACGAATAAAATTCGTTTAACTATTTCCAATAACTCAAACTAGATAGGGGATAGGGTTCCTTAATAATCTGGATTTTATCAATTGGAACTTAACGAATTAAATTCGTTTAACTATTTCCGATAACTCAAACTAGATAGGGGATAGGGTTCCTTAATAATCTGGATTATATCAATTGGAACTTAACGAATAAAATTCGTTTAACTATTTCCAATGACTCAAACTAGATAGGGGATAGAGTTCCTTAATAATCTGGATTTTATCAATTGGAACTTAACGAATTAAATTCGTTTAACTATTTCCAATAACTCAAACTAGATAGGGGATAGGGTTCCTTAATAATCTGGATTATATCAATTGGAACTTAACGAATAAAATTCGTTTAACTATTTCCAATAACTCAAACTAGATAGGGGATAGGGTTCCTTAATAATCTGGATTTTATCAATTGGAACTTAACGAATAAAATTCGTTTAACTATTTCCAATAACTCAAACTAGATAGGGGATAGGGTTCCTTAATAATCTGGATTTTATCATTTGGAACTTAACGAATAAAATTCGTTTAACTATTTCCAATGACTCAAACTAGATAGGGGATAGGGTTCCTTAATAATCTGGATTTTATCAATTGGAACTTAACGAATAAAATTCGTTTAACTATTTCCAATGACTCAAACTAGATAGGGGATAGAGTTCCTTAATAATCTGGATTTTATCAATTGGAACTTAACGAATAAAATTCGTTTAACTATTTCCAATAACTCAAACTAGATAGGGGATAGGGTTCCTTAATAATCTGGATTTTATCAATTGGAACTTAACGAATAAAATTCGTTTAACTATTTCCAATGACTCAAACTAGATAGGGGATAGGGTTCCTTAATAATCTGGATTTTATCAATTGGAACTTAACGAATAAAATTCGTTTAACTATTTCCAATAACTCAAACTAGATAGGGGATAGGGTTCCTTAATAATCTGGATTTTATCAATTGGAACCTAACGAATAAAATTCGTTTAACTATTTCCAATAACTCAAACTAGATAGGGGATAGGGTTCCTTAATAATCTGGATTTTATCAATTGGAACTTAACGAATAAAATTCGTTTAACTATTTCCAATAACTCAAACTAGATAGGGGATAGGGTTCCTTAATAATCTGGATTTTATCAATTGGAACTTAACGAATAAAATTCGTTTAACTATTTCCAATAACTCAAACTAGATAGGGGATAGGGTTCCTTAATAATCTGGATTTTATCAATTGGAACTTAACGAATAAAATTCGTTTAACTATTTCCAATGACTCAAACTAGATAGGGGATAGGGTTCCTTAATAATCTGGATTTTATCAATTGGAACTTAACGAATAAAATTCGTTTAACTATTTCCAATGACTCAAACTAGATAGGGGATAGGGTTCCTTAATAATCTGGATTTTATCATTTGGAACTTAACGAATAAAATTCGTTTAACTATTTCCAATGACTCAAACTAGATAGGGGATAGGGTTCCTTAATAATCTGGATTTTATCAATTGGAACTTAACGAATAAAATTCGTTTAACTATTTCCAATAACTCAAACTAGATAGGGGATAGGGTTCCTTAATAATCTGGATTTTATCAATTGGAACTTAACGAATAAAATTCGTTTAACTATTTCCAATGACTCAAACTAGATAGGGGATAGAGTTCCTTAATAATCTGGATTTTATCAATTGGAACTTAACGAATAAAATTCGTTTAACTATTTCCAATGACTCAAACTAGATAGGGGATAGGGTTCCTTAATAATCTGGATTTTATCAATTGGAACTTAACGAATAAAATTCGTTTAACTATTTCCAATGACTCAAACTAGATAGGGGATAGGGTTCCTTAATAATCTGGATTTTATCAATTGGAACTTAACGAATAAAATTCGTTTAACTATTTCCAATGACTCAAACTAGATAGGGGATAGGGTTCCTTAATAATCTGGATTTTATCAATTGGAACTTAACGAATAAAATTCGTTTAACTATTTCCAATGACTCAAACTAGATAGGGGATAGGGTTCCTTAATAATCTGGATTTTATCAATTGGAACTTAACGAATAAAATTCGTTTAACTATTTCCAATGACTCAAACTAGATAGGGGATAAGGTTCCTTAATAATCTGGATTTTATCAATTGGAACTTAACGAATAAAATTCGTTTAACTATTTCCAATGACTCAAACTAGATAGGGGATAGGGTTCCTTAATAATCTGGATTTTATCAATTGGAACTTAACGAATAAAATTCGTTTAACTATTTCCAATAACTCAAACTAGATAGGGGATAGGGTTCCTTAATAATCTGGATTTTATCAACTGGAACTTAACGAATCAATTGGAACTTAACGAATCAATTGGAACTTAACGAATAAAATTCGTTTAACTATTTCCAATGACTCAAACTAGATAGGGGATAGGGTTCCTTAATAATCTGGATTTTATCAATTGGAACTTAACGAATAAAATTCGTTTAACTATTTCCAATGACTCAAACTAGATAGGGGATAGGGTTCCTTAATAATCTGGATTTTATCAATTGGAACTTAACGAATAAAATTCGTTTAACTATTTCCAATAACTCAAACTAGATAGGGGATAGGGTTCCTTAATAATCTGGATTTTATCAATTGGAACTTAACGAATAAAATTCGTTTAACTATTTCCAATGACTCAAACTAGATAGGGGATAGAGTTCCTTAATAATCTGGATTTTATCAATTGGAACTTAACGAATAAAATTCGTTTAACTATTTCCAATGACTCAAACTAGATAGGGGATAGGGTTCCTTAATAATCTGGATTTTATCAATTGGAACTTAACGAATAAAATTCGTTTAACTATTTCCAATGACTCAAACTAGATAGGGGATAGGGTTCCTTAATAATCTGGATTTTATCAATTGGAACTTAACGAATAAAATTCGTTTAACTATTTCCAATGACTCAAACTAGATAGGGGATAGGGTTCCTTAATAATCTGGATTTTATCAATTGGAACTTAACGAATAAAATTCGTTTAACTATTTCCAATGACTCAAACTAGATAGGGGATAGGGTTCCTTAATAATCTGGATTTTATCAATTGGAAAAATACTCAAACTAGATAGGGGATAGAGTTCCTTAATAATCTGGATTTTATCAATTGGAACTTAACGAATAAAATTCGTTTAACTATTTTTTTCCAATAACTCAAACTATTTTTTTCCAATAACTCAAAATAGTTAAACGAATAAAATTCGTTTAACTATTTCCAATGACTCAAACTAGATAGGGGATAGGGTTCCTTAATAATCTGGATTTTATCAATTGGAACTTAACGAATAAAATTCGTTTAACTATTTCCAATAACTCAAACTAGATAGGGGATAGGGTTCCTTAATAATCTGGATTTTATCAACTGGAACTTAACGAATCAATTGGAACTTAACGAATCAATTGGAACTTAACGAATAAAATTCGTTTAACTATTTCCAATGACTCAAACTAGATAGGGGATAGGGTTCCTTAATAATCTGGATTTTATCAATTGGAACTTAACGAATAAAATTCGTTTAACTATTTCCAATGACTCAAACTAGATAGGGGATAGGGTTCCTTAATAATCTGGATTTTATCAATTGGAACTTAACGAATAAAATTCGTTTAACTATTTCCAATAACTCAAACTAGATAGGGGATAGGGTTCCTTAATAATCTGGATTTTATCAATTGGAACTTAACGAATAAAATTCGTTTAACTATTTCCAATAACTCAAACTAGATAGGGGATAGGGTTCCTTAATAATCTGGATTTTATCAATTGGAACTTAACGAATAAAATTCGTTTAACTATTTCCAATGACTCAAACTAGATAGGGGATAGGGTTCCTTAATAATCTGGATTTTATCAATTGGAACTTAACGAATAAAATTCGTTTAACTATTTCCAATGACTCAAACTAGATAGGGGATAGGGTTCCTTAATAATCTGGATTTTATCAATTGGAACTTAACGAATAAAATTCGTTTAACTATTTCCAATAACTCAAACTAGATAGGGGATAGGGTTCCTTAATAATCTGGATTTTATCAATTGGAACTTAACGAATAAAATTCGTTTAACTATTTCCAATAACTCAAACTAGATAGGGGATAGGGTTCCTTAATAATCTGGATTTTATCAATTGGAACTTAACGAATAAAATTCGTTTAACTATTTCCAATGACTCAAACTAGATAGGGGATAGGGTTCCTTAATAATCTGGATTTTATCAATTGGAACTTAACGAATAAAATTCGTTTAACTATTTCCAATGACTCAAACTAGATAGGGGATAGGGTTCCTTAATAATCTGGATTTTATCAATTGGAACTTAACGAATAAAATTCGTTTAACTATTTCCAATGACTCAAACTAGATAGGGGATAGGGTTCCTTAATAATCTGGATTTTATCAATTGGAACTTAACGAATAAAATTCGTTTAACTATTTCCAATGACTCAAACTAGATAGGGGATAGGGTTCCTTAATAATCTGGATTTTATCAATTGGAACTTAACGAATAAAATTCGTTTAACTATTTCCAATAACTCAAACTAGATAGGGGATAGGGTTCCTTAATAATCTGGATTTTATCAATTGGAACTTAACGAATAAAATTCGTTTAACTATTTCCAATAACTCAAACTAGATAGGGGATAGGGTTCCTTAATAATCTGGATTTTATCAATTGGAACTTAACGAATAAAATTCGTTTAACTATTTCCAATGACTCAAACTAGATAGGGGATAGGGTTCCTTAATAATCTGGATTTTATCAATTGGAACTTAACGAATAAAATTCGTTTAACTATTTCCAATGACTCAAACTAGATAGGGGATAGGGTTCCTTAATAATCTGGATTTTATCAATTGGAACTTAACGAATAAAATTCGTTTAACTATTTCCAATGACTCAAACTAGATAGGGGATAGGGTTCCTTAATAATCTGGATTTTATCAATTGGAACTTAACGAATAAAATTCGTTTAACTATTTCCAATGACTCAAACTAGATAGGGGATAGGGTTCCTTAATAATCTGGATTTTATCAATTGGAACTTAACGAATAAAATTCGTTTAACTATTTCCAATGACTCAAACTAGATAGGGGATAGGGTTCCTTAATAATCTGGATTTTATCAATTGGAACTTAACGAATAAAATTCGTTTAACTATTTCCAATGACTCAAACTAGATAGGGGATAGGGTTCCTTAATAATCTGGATTTTATCAATTGGAACTTAACGAATAAAATTCGTTTAACTATTTCCAATGACTCAAACTAGATAGGGGATAGGGTTCCTTAATAATCTGGATTTTATCAATTGGAACTTAACGAATAAAATTCGTTTAACTATTTCCAATGACTCAAACTAGATAGGGGATAGGGTTCCTTAATAATCTGGATTTTATCAATTGGAACTTAACGAATAAAATTCGTTTAACTATTTCCAATAACTCAAACTAGATAGGGGATAGGGTTCCTTAATAATCTGGATTTTATCAATTGGAACTTAACGAATAAAATTCGTTTAACTATTTCCAATGACTCAAACTAGATAGGGGATAGGGTTCCTTAATAATCTGGATTTTATCAATTGGAACTTAACGAATAAAATTCGTTTAACTATTTCCAATGACTCAAACTAGATAGGGGATAGGGTTCCTTAATAATCTGGATTTTATCAATTGGAACTTAACGAATAAAATTCGTTTAACTATTTCCAATGACTCAAACTAGATAGGGGATAGGGTTCCTTAATAATCTGGATTTTATCAATTGGAACTTAACGAATAAAATTCGTTTAACTATTTCCAATGACTCAAACTAGATAGGGGATAGGGTTCCTTAATAATCTGGATTTTATCAATTGGAACTTAACGAATAAAATTCGTTTAACTATTTCCAATGACTCAAACTAGATAGGGGATAGGGTTCCTTAATAATCTGGATTTTATCAATTGGAACTTAACGAATAAAATTCGTTTAACTATTTCCAATGACTCAAACTAGATAGGGGATAGGGTTCCTTAATAATCTGGATTTTATCAATTGGAACTTAACGAATAAAATTCGTTTAACTATTTCCAATAACTCAAACTAGATAGGGGATAGGGTTCCTTAATAATCTGGATTTTATCAATTGGAACTTAACGAATAAAATTCGTTTAACTATTTCCAATAACTCAAACTAGATAGGGGATAGGGTTCCTTAATAATCTGGATTTTATCAATTGGAACTTAACGAATAAAATTCGTTTAACTATTTCCAATGACTCAAACTAGATAGGGGATAGGGTTCCTTAATAATCTGGATTTTATCAATTGGAACTTAACGAATAAAATTCGTTTAACTATTTCCAATGACTCAAACTAGATAGGGGATAGGGTTCCTTAATAATCTGGATTTTATCAATTGGAACTTAACGAATAAAATTCGTTTAACTATTTCCAATGACTCAAACTAGATAGGGGATAGGGTTCCTTAATAATCTGGATTTTATCAATTGGAACTTAACGAATAAAATTCGTTTAACTATTTCCAATAACTCAAACTAGATAGGGGATAGGGTTCCTTAATAATCTGGATTTTATCAATTGGAACTTAACGAATAAAATTCGTTTAACTATTTCCAATAACTCAAACTAGATAGGGGATAGGGTTCCTTAATAATCTGGATTTTATCAATTGGAACTTAACGAATAAAATTCGTTTAACTATTTCCAATAACTCAAACTAGATAGGGGATAGGGTTCCTTAATAATCTGGATTTTATCAATTGGAACTTAACGAATAAAATTCGTTTAACTATTTCCAATGACTCAAACTAGATAGGGGATAGGGTTCCTTAATAATCTGGATTTTATCAATTGGAACTTAACGAATAAAATTCGTTTAACTATTTCCAATAACTCAAACTAGATAGGGGATAGGGTTCCTTAATAATCTGGATTTTATCAATTGGAACTTAACGAATAAAATTCGTTTAACTATTTCCAATAACTCAAACTAGATAGGGGATAGGGTTCCTTAATAATCTGGATTTTATCAATTGGAACTTAACGAATAAAATTCGTTTAACTATTTCCAATGACTCAAACTAGATAGGGGATAGGGTTCCTTAATAATCTGGATTTTATCAATTGGAACTTAACGAATAAAATTCGTTTAACTATTTCCAATAACTCAAACTAGATAGGGGATAGGGTTCCTTAATAATCTGGATTTTATCAATTGGAACTTAACGAATAAAATTCGTTTAACTATTTCCAATAACTCAAACTAGATAGGGGATAGGGTTCCTTAATAATCTGGATTTTATCAATTGGAACTTAACGAATAAAATTCGTTTAACTATTTCCAATAACTCAAACTAGATAGGGGATAGGGTTCCTTAATAATCTGGATTTTATCAATTGGAACTTAACGAATAAAATTCGTTTAACTATTTCCAATAACTCAAACTAGATAGGGGATAGGGTTCCTTAATAATCTGGATTTTATCAATTGGAACTTAACGAATAAAATTCGTTTAACTATTTCCAATAACTCAAACTAGATAGGGGATAGGGTTCCTTAATAATCTGGATTTTATCAATTGGAACTTAACGAATAAAATTCGTTTAACTATTTCCAATAACTCAAACTAGATAGGGGATAGGGTTCCTTAATAATCTGGATTTTATCAATTGGAACTTAACGAATAAAATTCGTTTAACTATTTCCAATAACTCAAACTAGATAGGGGATAGGGTTCCTTAATAATCTGGATTTTATCAATTGGAACTTAACGAATAAAATTCGTTTAACTATTTCCAATAACTCAAACTAGATAGGGGATAGGGTTCCTTAATAATCTGGATTTTATCAATTGGAACTTAACGAATAAAATTCGTTTAACTATTTCCAATAACTCAAACTAGATAGGGGATAGGGTTCCTTAATAATCTGGATTTTATCAATTGGAACTTAACGAATAAAATTCGTTTAACTATTTCCAATAACTCAAACTAGATAGGGGATAGGGTTCCTTAATAATCTGGATTTTATCAATTGGAACTTAACGAATAAAATTCGTTTAACTATTTCCAATAACTCAAACTAGATAGGGGATAGGGTTCCTTAATAATCTGGATTTTATCAATTGGAACTTAACGAATAAAATTCGTTTAACTATTTCCAATAACTCAAACTAGATAGGGGATAGGGTTCCTTAATAATCTGGATTTTATCAATTGGAACTTAACGAATAAAATTCGTTTAACTATTTCCAATAACTCAAACTAGATAGGGGATAGGGTTCCTTAATAATCTGGATTTTATCAATTGGAACTTAACGAATAAAATTCGTTTAACTATTTCCAATAACTCAAACTAGATAGGGGATAGGGTTCCTTAATAATCTGGATTTTATCAATTGGAACTTAACGAATAAAATTCGTTTAACTATTTCCAATAACTCAAACTAGATAGGGGATAGGGTTCCTTAATAATCTGGATTTTATCAATTGGAACTTAACGAATAAAATTCGTTTAACTATTTCCAATAACTCAAACTAGATAGGGGATAGGGTTCCTTAATAATCTGGATTTTATCAATTGGAACTTAACGAATAAAATTCGTTTAACTATTTCCAATAACTCAAACTAGATAGGGGATAGGGTTCCTTAATAATCTGGATTTTATCAATTGGAACTTAACGAATAAAATTCGTTTAACTATTTCCAATAACTCAAACTAGATAGGGGATAGGGTTCCTTAATAATCTGGATTTTATCAATTGGAACTTAACGAATAAAATTCGTTTAACTATTTCCAATGACTCAAACTAGATAGGGGATAGGGTTCCTTAATAATCTGGATTTTATCAATTGGAACTTAACGAATAAAATTCGTTTAACTATTTCCAATAACTCAAACTAGATAGGGGATAGGGTTCCTTAATAATCTGGATTTTATCAATTGGAACTTAACGAATAAAATTCGTTTAACTATTTCCAATAACTCAAACTAGATAGGGGATAGGGTTCCTTAATAATCTGGATTTTATCAATTGGAACTTAACGAATAAAATTCGTTTAACTATTTCCAATGACTCAAACTAGATAGGGGATAGGGTTCCTTAATAATCTGGATTTTATCAATTGGAACTTAACGAATAAAATTCGTTTAACTATTTCCAATAACTCAAACTAGATAGGGGATAGGGTTCCTTAATAATCTGGATTTTATCAATTGGAACTTAACGAATAAAATTCGTTTAACTATTTCCAATAACTCAAACTAGATAGGGGATAGGGTTCCTTAATAATCTGGATTTTATCAATTGGAACTTAACGAATAAAATTCGTTTAACTATTTCCAATGACTCAAACTAGATAGGGGATAGGGTTCCTTAATAATCTGGATTTTATCAATTGGAACTTAACGAATAAAATTCGTTTAACTATTTCCAATGACTCAAACTAGATAGGGGATAGGGTTCCTTAATAATCTGGATTTTATCAATTGGAACTTAACGAATAAAATTCGTTTAACTATTTCCAATGACTCAAACTAGATAGGGGATAGGGTTCCTTAATAATCTGGATTTTATCAATTGGAACTTAACGAATAAAATTCGTTTAACTATTTCCAATGACTCAAACTAGATAGGGGATAGGGTTCCTTAATAATCTGGATTTTATCAATTGGAACTTAACGAATAAAATTCGTTTAACTATTTCCAATAACTCAAACTAGATAGGGGATAGGGTTCCTTAATAATCTGGATTTTATCAATTGGAACTTAACGAATAAAATTCGTTTAACTATTTCCAATAACTCAAACTAGATAGGGGATAGGGTTCCTTAATAATCTGGATTTTATCAATTGGAACTTAACGAATAAAATTCGTTTAACTATTTCCAATGACTCAAACTAGATAGGGGATAGGGTTCCTTAATAATCTGGATTTTATCAATTGGAACTTAACGAATAAAATTCGTTTAACTATTTCCAATGACTCAAACTAGATAGGGGATAGGGTTCCTTAATAATCTGGATTTTATCAATTGGAACTTAACGAATAAAATTCGTTTAACTATTTCCAATGACTCAAACTAGATAGGGGATAGGGTTCCTTAATAATCTGGATTTTATCAATTGGAACTTAACGAATAAAATTCGTTTAACTATTTCCAATAACTCAAACTAGATAGGGGATAGGGTTCCTTAATAATCTGGATTTTATCAATTGGAACTTAACGAATAAAATTCGTTTAACTATTTCCAATAACTCAAACTAGATAGGGGATAGGGTTCCTTAATAATCTGGATTTTATCAATTGGAACTTAACGAATAAAATTCGTTTAACTATTTCCAATGACTCAAACTAGATAGGGGATAGGGTTCCTTAATAATCTGGATTTTATCAATTGGAACTTAACGAATAAAATTCGTTTAACTATTTCCAATAACTCAAACTAGATAGGGGATAGGGTTCCTTAATAATCTGGATTTTATCAATTGGAACTTAACGAATAAAATTCGTTTAACTATTTCCAATGACTCAAACTAGATAGGGGATAGGGTTCCTTAATAATCTGGATTTTATCAATTGGAACTTAACGAATAAAATTCGTTTAACTATTTCCAATAACTCAAACTAGATAGGGGATAGGGTTCCTTAATAATCTGGATTTTATCAATTGGAACTTAACGAATAAAATTCGTTTAACTATTTCCAATAACTCAAACTAGATAGGGGATAGGGTTCCTTAATAATCTGGATTTTATCAATTGGAACTTAACGAATAAAATTCGTTTAACTATTTCCAATGACTCAAACTAGATAGGGGATAGGGTTCCTTAATAATCTGGATTTTATCAATTGGAACTTAACGAATAAAATTCGTTTAACTATTTCCAATGACTCAAACTAGATAGGGGATAGGGTTCCTTAATAATCTGGATTTTATCAATTGGAACTTAACGAATAAAATTCGTTTAACTATTTCCAATGACTCAAACTAGATAGGGGATAGGGTTCCTTAATAATCTGGATTTTATCAATTGGAACTTAACGAATAAAATTCGTTTAACTATTTCCAATAACTCAAACTAGATAGGGGATAGGGTTCCTTAATAATCTGGATTTTATCAATTGGAACTTAACGAATAAAATTCGTTTAACTATTTCCAATAACTCAAACTAGATAGGGGATAGGGTTCCTTAATAATCTGGATTTTATCAATTGGAACTTAACGAATAAAATTCGTTTAACTATTTCCAATGACTCAAACTAGATAGGGGATAGGGTTCCTTAATAATCTGGATTTTATCAATTGGAACTTAACGAATAAAATTCGTTTAACTATTTCCAATGACTCAAACTAGATAGGGGAAAGTAAAAATTTAAAAAAAAAAAGTAAAATTTTTAAACAAAGGCACAATTTGTCCTTTTCTGTCATTCCAACCTCAAAATGACTAAGTTTTGATTCAGAATCGGAATCATCGTTATCAAATTCACTGCTTACGTTGACTTGATTTTCGTTGTTTTCCAACTTGCTTTGATGCGAGGACGAAGTCTGATTAATCGAAAAATCCTCTAAACGCGGCCGTTTCTGAGCTCGTCTAAATGTTCAAGCCGGCTTCTAATCATTTTAAATGCAGAAAATAATCTAAAAATTGAAAAAATAAAAGACAATAGCGATAAAGAATATCCGCTAGTCAAATCCTAAGTTTACAAGAGCATTTCACCAATTATTAACTTAGTGGGACGAATCCAAAGTTTTTGCACAAGGGGACGAAACCAAGGGGGACGAACCCAGGGTGGGACGAAACCAAGCGCAGCCAATCTTGTATCCTCAAATGTCAGTCCTTAAATGTCCGTCCTCAAAAATCCGTCCTCAAATGTCTGCCTGCCAGTCTCAAAGCTTGAAAAGTACTTAGAAATATCCAAATTTTCTCAAAAATTAAAAACTTCATTAACTCATTTTATAATTAACAACAAAATTTAACATTTCAACCACAAAAAAAAAATTTTTTTTCAAATTATTTTTCCTTCCTTTCTTTCTTTCCCGTTTTCACGCCTTAAGAGCAAACACACGAACTGGACAACGACGTTCATTAACCTTTTGCTTGTGTGTCTTCAAAGATAATTCATGCTTGGTAAGAGCACGACGCATTGCGCGAGTCTTCTTGTAACGCAAATCCAAAGGCTTGTACTTTTTGCCCTAAAAAACAAAAAAAATTTCTTTAAATTTTAAAATATAAAAATGAATCAAAAATTTTTAGAAATGAAATTGTATTTTAGAAAGGTTGTTGAAGGTGTTCCTCAACCAGCAGATAATTTAGAATTTCTGGAAAAAAAAGTCAAGGACCTAGCCGTCACAATTCCCTAAGATTGATTTTCTTTTTCCTTTCTCCAAAAATGACAGATGGGGCCAACATACCAAATAATCCAACAAAAAATATCGAAAATAAAGACCAGACATAGACGGGTAAGTTACTAGCTTTCACAATTAAAAGCAATTGTCAATATGGTCTGTGTGACATAAAAGCTTTATGTGAAGAAACTAAAATAGTGGCGTATAACCATTATGAATGTTGTCCCTCCCTAAGCCACCCAAATAATTTAATAAAAAATTTTTTAACCTTGTAGAACTTTCGCAAATTCAACTTCTGCGCCTGATTGATAATTGTCAAAATACGCGCAATGTTCTTTCGCACAACACGAATGCTAGAAAGTTTGGAAACAGCTCCATTCGTTACTTTGGCAACCTTAAAAATATAAATTAGAATTCGATTATTTATTAGTCTTTAACTAAAAAGGCCCAAATAAAATGCCAGTCAAAGAAATAAAAAAAAGTTAAAACTCAGACATTTGATCCAACTTATATTTCTAGCTCCCAGTAATTTAACCTAAGATTTATGGCATGGAACCAGCTAAGGTCTGTTCCAGAACACAACAAATATTTTTAAACAAAGTCACGAAAAAAATATCTTAAAGGGCCTTTTTCTACTTTAACAAAAAGAGTTCGCGAGGTGTCCGACCTAAAAACGGTCGAGACCGGGCTCATTTGATAGAGAATGTGCCCTTTCTAGCAAGGATTTTTAGCCGTTTTTGATCTGGCCTTGAAGGGGGAAATTATGCCAATTTTGGGACTTTGGCGGGCCATATCTTGGTCAGATCAAAAAACGGGCAAAAACGACTAATAATCCTTGCTAGAAAGGACACATTCTCTATCGAATGAGCCCGATCTCGACCGTTTTTAGGTCGGACACCTCGCGAACTTTCCTTGTAAAATTGTTAGACTCAAAAAAAATTTTCACATTTTATCTAAGGTCACTTAAGATCGAATTTAAGGTACTGGACCCTATAACAACATGGCCTACTGCAAACAATTGAAATAAAAAGTCGTGGGCCTCTATAGAATCGCATAAAATACAATAGACCGTTGTACGTCTTAAAAAACAGAAATTTCCCTAGAATGTCCAACCCCCAAAACATTTTACTCAAAATTCTCTCCCCAAAAAACAATAAACCTGAAGACTGGCAAGCTCAGTTTTCTGTTCCTCCAAAAGTTTCAACAATTCCTCCTTTTTACCGCGAAGATCACGTGTCTTGATGCGTCCCATTATTTTAAGTTTTTTAAGCCTCAAAAGTTTCTAAAAGTCTAAAAACAAATTAAAATAATTAAATAACAAATTTAAAAATTTAAACGTATCAAAACGTTTTGATTAAAAAAATAAAAAAAATTTCCTACAAAATATTTTTTTATTTGAGACATTCAATTGAGACTCAAAAATAAATTATAAAAAAAAATTTTAAAAAACGCTTTTAGTCAAGGCAGACAGAATGAGCACTTATCCGAGCAATAATTGGATGAATTTGGTCCTCAGAAAGAGCATCAGATTTCCATGAATACATTAATGACCTAAATTTGAATAATAAAAATTATATTTAGATTGTCTGAAATGAGTCTTATTCCACACACGCAAAGCCGAAAAAAATTTAAAAAAAGGAAAAAAGACTAAAATTTTTGGTGGGCAGACATAGCGGGATTGATGTGATGAAAATAAGTTTTTGAGTGTTATGTTGGTTCAGAAAAACATAAAAACTATCGGGGCCAATGTTAGCCCCCCTCCCCACCACCACCCCGAAATCGGCCACCTAGCTACGCCTTTGCAATGTACTTACAATTAGTCCGGTTAATTCTTCCCTGTGGGTTTATTTACCTCTTCCTTTCTCTCTTCTTTTTTTGCCCCTCCACAGGGAAAAATTAACCGGGCGGTTAACCGGTGGCTTTAATATCCCACCATGTCTTTAATAGCGGTTAACTATTAAAGCCACAGTGGGTGTAAGTTGTGTAACCAGTAGAGTTCCAGCTATATCAGCATGTCTAATTTCTTAATCTTCTTTATTAACCCAGAAAATTCTTTCAAAGTGTCAGAATTTGAGAAAATAAGAATGTTCTCCTCATAGAAAGTTAATATTCTAATTTAGGCAAGAACATCCCCTCGACCCTAACAAAAAAATCCCCATACTTTTCTATCCGTTCGTCACAACTTGTTTGAGCATTTCCAAACTCCATCTCTTCATTTTCCAATAATTTAAGAGTTCCAATAATAAGCACATTATGTTGAGTAAAAAGCAGAGGAGAACTTTCTGGGTCAGCAAGTGAATGAAGAAAGAGAGGCGCTTTATCACTTAATTTTTCCAATCCTTCCAAAGAAAGTGCAAATGTTGTAGACTGTTTTTCGTCAATAACAGGAGAAAGTATACCTCGATCAAGTTGAATTCTTGTTATGTTTGAATTGAGATGATGCTTCAAAATTCTAAAAGATTTAAGAAAAATAATTATTTTTTGAAGTTAAAAACCAAATTGAATTTTTTGGAAGAAAATGAGAAATACGTTTTAATAAAAGGAATTTTTTGAGGTGGAATACACGGAAAAAACGTTAACCCTCCATCTTAAGAAAAAGAACTGAACTCAAAAATGATTCAAACTAGGGTTGGGGCCCAACTCCTAAAGAGCACGTTTGTTGGGGTGTGCTGAAGTATAACAGACAAGTGCTTTCTTTAAGTCATAGTCCAACTCATAGTCGACAAACGCGCCCTCAAGGAGTTGAAGCCCAGACCTAATTCAAATCTAAAAGAAAGTCACTTCTAGTATAATTACTCAACCCCCAACCCCACAAAAGAAATCAAATCCTTAACAAAAATTTGTCAATTAAACAACCTGTATGGCCAATGTCTTTGCAAAATATCAGAAAAATTTCCAGCCAAAAAATTTGCCTTGTCATTAGAAAAAGAATCAGCTATCAACAAAGTCAGAGGACTCAATCTTCTATCATTACAACTTAATTGAAGTTCATCTCGTTCAGAAATTTTTGCAGCAATATAAGAAAGAATTTTGAAAGTTTTGGTGTTTGAACCCTGAAATTTTCTTTTAAAATAAATTTTTAGTAAAAAATTTAAAAAAAACCTCATCAAATTCTTCTCTAAAATATTCAGACAAATCCTTGCGAAAATTTGTATATCTTTGTTTTGGATTCAAACGACCATAAGAAAAATAATTTGGTAAAACGTGATAGAATAAGAAAATCAATAATAAAATAAGGCAGACAAACATGAGGAGGTTGAAGGCTGAAAAAATATTTTTTAGTTTTTCTTTGAATTACTAATAATAAGTCCAAATTAGAACTTTAGAGACCCTGGCTATTCCCTTGCTCATTCTACTCTAAACCAAACTAAAAGATTTAATACCAAGAATCAGACCCGTATCCAGGGGATGGATTCCACACACACCCTCTCCTTACGCCCGAAATGGCGAAATGAGGAAAAGAAAAAATTTGGGGAGGCAAGCCAAAAGAAGGGATTCCCCCCCCCCCTTCCTCCACGAAATTGGGAAAGGAAAAAATCTGGGGAGGAATGGGGAAGAATGTGAAGTTTTTTGACCTATGGCCTTACACAATTATCAAAATTCGCCTGAAAATTTTTCCTGACTACGGTCCAAGTAAATAAACCTGTAAAAAATCCATTCTGTTCCGAATCGAATTCCGTCCGTCCATAGGTACCAACACTTCGTCTACGCCTTCGTGGAGAACTCGTTGATCGACTCTGCGTCCTTTCCTGTTTATTTGGTATACGCCATCCAATTACTCGCGATTGTCGATGTGATTGAAAATTGTTAAAATCTTCATCGTCTTCTTCATCAGATTCCTCCTCAACCTCATACTGTTCAAAAGTATTGCTAAAATGAGGAATTAAGAAAGGAATATTTTATTATTTCAAAACACTTTAAATTTAATGGTAAATTTGTGGTTTAATAAACCCTAGAAAAATTGGAGGTTGTCTATTGGCAACCTTGAAAATTAGCGAAAAAGCATTACTCAACTACACCCAAGGACTGAAACTTTGAACGGCCATAACTCGGCCCAAACTAATTTTGCAATAAAAAGGATAACGCCACGATACTAAGTCGAGGGTCCTCTATCGAATGGTACCAAAAAATATATCAAATTCACACTGACAGTAAACGATGTTCCCTTGTCAGTAAGCCAAAAATTGATTTCCTAATATTTCCTATACCCCTTACACTAAACAGATTTGTGTATGGGAAAAATTCCTTAAAGGCAACCCACATCAAACCCCAAAAAAATAAAAAAAAATTTTTTTAAAACCTTGCCATTGGAGGCCAGCTATTATTAACCATCTTATTTGCCCGTCGATTCCTCATCCTTTCGTTTTCTTCATCATCCTCCGATCTCAAAAGATTAGGAAAATAGCGTCCTCTCAAAGTCACTTCCTCATCATTCTCATCAAAATCCTCGTCATCTTCTTCCTCCTCTTCCATACCCGTTCCTCTTCTCATATCCAAACTTTCATTCAAATCTGCTTTAAGACTGCGTCTGTGCCAAATCCTCATAAAACTTTTAAAAATAAAGTTTAAAAAATTAGAAAATTAAAAAGATATTCATTGAAATCAAACAATTAACAAAACAAACAAAAAATGGTACTTATCGGTTATACGCCGACAAACTGAGTGCCAGCCAAATTTGATCAGCTTTAACTTTTTGATGCTTAATTCCATTCAAATAAATTTTATATCATTCGAAAGCCTACGCCCACTGGGTCTGGGACCATTCCTTACCCAATCCCTCGAAATTTCTGAAAGTTATAGCCAATTTTTAAAAATTTCAAAAAAACGATATTAACTTTCAGAAATTTCGAGGGATAGGGCAAGGAACGGTCCCAGACCCAGTGGACAGATCCCGAACATGAAAAAATTTTTTGGAACCACACCCCCTACTCTACAACACCAAGAAAACTCCAATTTCTTGTTGATAGGACAAATAAAAGTTCATGGGACGACTGTCCTAACAAATAAGATAGAGCAATCAAATTTGGCTGGCCCACTCAGTTTGTGGGCGTATAACCGCCAAGTACCCAAAAAATTTTTTTGGGATGAATAATTTACGCAAAAACATAAAACAAAATGAAAAAAAAACATTAAAAATAGGGTTGGGGGCCCGATCCGAATGATCGAGTCGGACTCGAATTTTGGCCCGAAAAGATTTGGTTTGGCCGGCCCGAAAAACTCGACTCGAACGTCGGCTCGAAAACCCCAACCCTAATTTTTAAAAGAATGTGTGTGGGACAAGGTGCGGAAAAGAGCTTTTCAAATAAAACTTAATTTTTGTTGTCATGTGTCATCCAAAAAAAGGAATAAAAGGAATTAATTGTCCTCAATTTTCTCAAATTTTTCTTTAAAAAAATCCAAAATTTAGCGGTGATGTTTTTATGTTGTTTTTAGCCATTCCAATAATCAAAAAAAAAGATGGGATAGAATAGAGAAAAAGGACAATTTTTTAATTTAGTCGAATACTTGAATTTTTTTACTAGGTTTTTTGTATGCGTTGTCTCGTGTATTTTTTTTACTGTGCCGTCAGAACAAATAATTAAAAGAAAAAACAAAATTTTGCCAAATAACTTCTCTGTCACTCTCTCATTTTTTGTGTCTTGGTCATCTCAAAGCTTAATCCTCATCCGCCTATAATTTTTTAAAAAAATTTGGCTCTTGTCCAGTTAAAGCGTCCAATCGCACCTTTATACGTCCGTACAACCTTTATACGTCCAATGAAAAGTTTATACGTCCAAACGAATTTTTATGCGTCCAATCAACTTTTGTGTCCACTCAAATTTTATAAGTACCCGGTTCTACATATGTGTTAAAACCTACGTTCTGTAATATGCGTGTGTATTATAACTCTGAGTAAGTAGAGCTTTCCATTTCCATAGATTTTACGGTAATGTAGTGTAGAATCGAGTAATTAAAAAATGTAATTGGACGCAAAAAGTTGAATGGACGTATAAAGGTGCGATTGGACGCTAAAACTGAACAAGAGCCAAGAATTTTTTAAACGAAAAAAAATTTTGAAACAAACGTTTTCTCGACGATTACGCGCTGGAGCATTTCCACCAGTGCTTCTCGAACTTCCTCCACCATAGCCACCCTTATGCGGAATATTTTCAGAATTTTGCTTGGAAGTCTTGTCAGAATGTTCAGTGCTGCTGAGAGCGCCATTATAAGAACTATCCTCAACACTTTTGCTATCTAAATTTGTTCAAAAATTAATAAAAAAATTTAACAAAAAATATAACCATCACTGTCCTGACGGTTTTGAGCAGGAAGCTGTTTCTGTTCAAGTGGAGGGCTTTTCTCTTCAGCATCAACGGAACGCTGAGCATCTCTAGCAGGAAAACGCTGTCCCTGTCCAGGTCGACCAGTTCCAGTGCCTCCTCCCCTACCGCCGGCAGAACGTCCCAAATAGCGATTACCTCCTAATTTAGCGGAAATTTATCGCGGCAAGAAATTATAAAAATAAATTTAAAAGAAAAAACCTTGAGGACGAGCCCCAAAAGTATTTCCAGAATTTTGATTGGATTGAAAACGACCGGTGGTAACACCTGAACCGCGTTGACCAGCACCGCCATCTCTAATCGGAAAACGCTGTCCTCCCTGTCCAGCACCACCACCTCCAGTTCCACGATATCCACTTACGCCCATCGAACGACGATCGCCACCATCACCACCTTGAAGAAAAAAATAATTTTAAAATAAAAAATCCCAAAACTTTTACCATTAACAGCACGAGCATTTCCACCGTCAGGTCGATTGCGATGATAAGGTTGAACAGACTGATTCGAATTGTTTCCGTAATGAGCATTATATGGCGAGCTTCGAGACATGTAAAGCTTACGACGAATTTCTTCTTCCTCGCTAGAAAATTTTTTCATTTTTAAACTATCAATAAAAACCCCCCTTACAGTCTAATAGCATCCATTTCAGAAATATGTTTAAGTTGAAAATCAACCATAAGTTCAGCATACATCAAAGCTTCACGAGTGCCAGTAAATGTGAGCGGAACCATCCCCTGCTAATGAATTTACAAAATTTTTGTAATAAAAAAATTAAAAGATAGAGGTAAAGGAAGGCTAAAAAATTAAACTTGAGCAGGAATACCTCTGGATTTTCATCACCAATTTGAACACGAAGCACACCACTTTTGTCAACAATGTCCTAAAAAAGAAAAATGTTTAGATGGAAAGGAGCAGTGAATAGGGAGGAAGTATAACAAAATGCTAGAAAAGTAGGGGAATGCTAATCAATACGGAAGCCAGAAAAGTAGGCCCAGACAATCTTAAGAACCAAAAAACAGTCTTTCCTTAACAATGGAAACAACGGAATCTTCATGCTCCTTTGTTGAAGAGACCCGGAACATAGAGAACAGAAATATCACCCTTAAAATCGAATCCTAGCCATCTACATCTCCTAACAAATCAGATACCAAAATCAACAGATAACCTGAATAGTCTTTCCTTGCTTCCCAATAACTTGTCCAACACGTCCTTGAGGAACCAATTTTTGCTGTTGTGAGATTTCCAACATATTGCGAGCACGCTCAGCAGCTTCAGCATTATTGGCATAAATCTAAAGGGAAAAATGTCAAAATAGTTCAATAAAATAAACGAAACCTTAAACTTGCAAAATCCTTGATTGCGAGTAGATTCGTCAAGAATAATGTCCTTAAAAGTTGAAAAGTTTAGAGAGGTTGCTTAGAAGTAGAAAACCTTAATTCCATCAAGACTGCGCGCTGAAGTAATATTAGCGCCTTGAGAGCCAATAGCCATTCCCATAAAATTAATTGAAACATCAAACTCAACTAGAAGAGGCGCCGCAATGTTTGGCTCGTGAATGGACAACATTTTCTTCTGTTCCTATAAAAAGAAAAATGTGAAAGCTCAAGTAATGTAGGCATTATTAAGCCAGGACGAATGAATGTTTGACTCATAAACCTAAAGTCACGAAAACCCCTTAGCTTGGCAACAGTCCAACGGAATTTTTAAAGTAGAATAGCACCCTCCCCCGACGAATTTATAGGCAAAAACCTTTACCCAAAGGCTCTACCTCGCCAAAACCCGACACTGCAGCCTCCACTGGCTCGGGGTGCTGCCCTAGCTTGAAGGTCTATATCCCAAGGAAGGAGTAAAAGGTAACCCGTTGGAATGGTAAACTCAAAAAACATTTATAAAAACCTCTTGCCGCTGAATCAAAGTCATCTTCTGTCGACTATTCGTCAAAAACACATCCTTCAAGATGTCGACTTTTTTGATAATTGTTGGAGACAGAGCCTAAATTTGAGAAAATATAAAGTTATTCAATAAAAAGAAGAAAAACCTTAATAACCAATTCCTTTTTCTCTTTATCAAGTTTGATAAGAATGCCGGTGATTGACTCACGAAGAACCTAAATAGGAAAGGTGAAGAGTTAAAGCTTGATAGAATTAGAGAGGAAATTAAAAGAAGCCTTGACGTAGCTACATATCAATGAACTATGGAGGGGAAGGGGATCCTTCTAAACACCCGAAACAACAAACATATTCAGTAGAGATCGGCCTGGGTCTGGACAAAAGCCTAGGTTTCCTGAACACAGATCCAGGCCTAGGTATTTTTGACCTTCCTGGGTTATTCCTGAATTACAGGCCCGGAGTCCGCCCCAAGTCAATAAAACAAACCCGGAATCCAGGAACAGACCCGTGTCTTTCAAAAATTCCGATCTCTAATATTCAGCCTATCAAGCAGGACTTAATGAGACCCAAGTTTGCTCAACATCTCAAAAAAGACGTCGCCCAATCCTTCCCTAAGAATAAAAATCAAAGGAAGCTTTGGAAGTAGTGCACAAATCATTGAATTATAAAGGGGTGGGGGAAGACCATTTACACACCAAAAACACCACTTATTGTTAGCCCATCAAGCCATTCCCATAAAATTAATTAAAACATCAAACTCAACCCCTATAAGACCCACGTCCCCTCAACATCTCAGAGATTTCAACAATTCCCCAATCCTTCCCCACTTAATAAATAAAAAATGAAAACCTTATAACGCTCATCACTCTGCTCAAAATATTCAAACAAATCGCCAGCAGGAATTACACAACTTTGGATTGAAGAATTCGTGACGACCATCGAAAGGTTTGGATGTCGGCAATCAGTGATGGGAACAATGTCATTGATTACATTTTGGCCCTCATTTCCTTCAACAACAGCAAAACAATTCTAAAAAATTACAAAAGTTAGACCCCAAAAAACTTCAAAAAAACCTTAATATCGCGAATCTTCATTGAATGCCAAGCCCGCTTGTCCCCCTCATAACGAACATAAGCATCAACAACATCCCCAACTTTCACCGGTTGCTGGTTCTTTGCTTTATCTGAAGACGCGTCCACTTCTACCCGACATTGTTCAAACTTGACCCATTCTGGTTTTCGCCATCCATTGTCATAAATAACATCGAAACTGTCGTCAGAGATGTCATTTACCAATGCTTTGAGGTAGAAACCGTCAGTTTGTTTAACTTCAACTTCCATATTGTGGGAATGACAATAAAATAGATAAAATAAAAATTTTCTGAAAATAAAGAGAAAATTTTAAAGATTTTTAGTTGAGAAAAGAAAAAAATTTCGACAGACGACCTAACTTCAATTTTAAGGAAACTAATTTATTTGGGGGTACAGCTCGGCGCGGGGCCATAACGGCGCAGAGCCATAACTTGCTGGAATATTTCTAGACCTTATCAATTTTGGTACTAATCTCTTTAGCTCGATGAGAGGACTCGATTGATACTAAATTTTGATGAGATTAGGAAATATTGAAGCAAGTTATGGCTTTGCGCCATTATGGCGCGCGCCGTTTTGGGCGTGCCCAATTTTATTGCATAGGAAGTTAAATGACTGTCGGGACAGGGCCCGGAAGGGGGGTTTAGGGATCCTGTCATGAAATCCTGTCTATGTATTAAACGACTAAGGGATTTACTGGGTTAATCCTGCGGGATCCTGCCACATCCAATCTTTTCAAAGAAATCCCGTTACGGGTTCCCGTGAATGCCATTCTCCTCTCATACTAGGGAAAATCGAAATGAGAATTTTAAACTTTATCGGTCATTCTATCAATGCCTCCTTATTCCCGTTTGCTCCACAACTGAAGCTAAATCAATTCAAGTTGGTAGATTAATTTTGGTATGAGAATTAAGAGAAGCATCACACTCTCATTTCAACTAAATTTGGGATCTCTGAAAAATCATAGATATCTTTTAACGTTGAAAAAAAGAGGAGCGGACTTGATGAAGAAAGAACAAATTATGTATATTGACTGATTTAATTTCACAAGCAAAACACAGGGCATTCCCAATTTTGCTTATTCTAGGTTACAATTAGTCAAAAAACTTTTCGAATCAAATTAAAGACTTCATTTTGTGTTAAAGACTTGATCATATAAAACCTCATTTTAGAAAATTAAAGCATCTCTGTCCCTAAATATTTAGTTACTTCAAAGGAGTTGCCCAATTTAGGAAATATAAATTGTCACAATGCCAATCATTTATTTTGAAAAAATCAATAGGAAAATAACGGGACGTTTCAAAGTTAGACGATTCATAGTAGCATTTTTGGCCCTATTGTTTAACGGCAGTCGACAATTGCGGCTGCGTATGGTTCCAAAGCATTTCTTCATGTTCGGGACCTAAGCCCACATGGTTTGGGACCATTCCTTGCCCTATACCTCGAAATTTCGGAAAGATAATTGTTTTTCCGAAATTTTTAAAAATTGGCTATAACTTTCCGAAATTTCGAGGTATAGGGCAAGGAATGGTCCCAAACCATGTGGGCGTAGGTCCCGAACATGAAGAAATGCTTTGGAACCATACCCCAACTTTGCAATACTATGAAAAATCCAATTTTGTGTTGATTGGACTCATAAACTTTTCATTGGACTCATAAAAGTTCATTGGACGCATAAACTAGACCAGCGCCCACTATAAGTAACAACATTCAATATTATGCAAGTATGTATAATGTTCAGATTTTTAATAATTTTCCGCGTTTTTTAGTTTTATAATTTTATAAATTTTTTGTGCTTTTCAGATAGGGCTGGATCTGACCGGTTTTAAAACCGCAAATTTTCTATTATAATCCTTTTTCATTTTTTTGGCGCCTATGTATTTTAGGCGGCTATTTCACTGCTTTTACTTGCCTACAAATCCGCGCCTTATTTAGAAACACGGGATTCTGTAAAAAAATTTTATCCAAATTTTCATTTATTTAATTAAATTTAAAAATTATTTACGCTTAATCAATAAAAAAGAATCGATTAGACTCACTCACACTCACAACTCGGCTCACAAGATCTTTGAATCCTTCGTGAAACTTACAAATATATACAAAATTCTTCGATTCCTTTATCGTAAAATCGGGACTAAAATTAACCCAAAATCGAGAATTTTTATAAAAGTCTGAAAATATAAAAAAATAAAATTAATTTTTCTTATTTCAAATAGTTAAACAACTCAAGTTTTGTTGGTTTTAGAGTCTATTAGTTGTAATCTGCTTCCTTATTTAAGACTATCCTATAGCCAATTTTAATTAAAAAATGAAAATAAGTTTTTGAGACTTTAAATGCATTGAAAGTCTCGATATTATAATTTAATTTTACCCTTTTAGAAAATTAATTTTATAAATGCATCTCCCGCCCATTTTTGATTATCCATCTCCCGCCCCACAGAGAGAGCCTGACTGCCGGCCCTTCACTCACAATTTTATATTCTTTCATTTTCCCCAATTAAATTTTAATTTAAAAAATTAAAAAAATGTTATCCTTTATTTTTATATATTTTTAAATTAAATACTTTATTATTTTAAAAAGAAAGTGAAATTTAAAAAAAATATAAATATATAAATATAAAATAATTCCAGAAAGTAATGAAGCCTTCATTATTTTTATTACCTTTTCTATTTTTAACACCATTTGTTGTTGATTCTATTTTAAGCGATGAGGATGAAATGGATGCACATGATCGTGGTGCCCACACTTATCGTTTCGATCTAAATCGTGAACCTTACGAACATTATCATGATTTTGGATCAAATCAGGCAGAAACATCTAATGCTTCCCACAACCGTCGGAGACACCACTACAACCGTTCACGAAATGATCGTCACGATCGTTATCGAGATTCCGACACAGAAACTAGTGACACCGATGAGGAATCTGGAAGTAGAAGAATTCACTTAGGTCATGATGGATATGAACCATTTCATGCATACAATCCTCAACAACATCATCATGAATTTGGTTCAAATCATGCAGAATCATCTAATGCTTCCCTCAGCCGTTCTAGAAATAATCGTTACAACCGTTCTCAAAATAGAACAAACGAGTCGGCATATAATTATAATAGGAGAAGAATGCTCTCATTTAATAGAAGAATGGCTTATGATCGAGAGTATATTCAAAATTTGCATTTAAATTACAACCGTAATTTATCTTTATATTCACCTCAACAGCAACAAATCAACTCAGGTAGCACAATTATTATAAGTACTTTTAATTCCCGTAAAAATATTAAAATCTTTATTTATTCTAAAATAAAAATAAACAAGGAGTATGCAACAGTGATAAATTTTTTTTTCATCAAAATAAATAATTTATTTGATAAAATGAGCATTATGCTTTTTAATAGTAATTGTCATAAAATTTAATAAAATTCCAGATAATTTATTTGCTCAAAATGAAGAAGAATACCAAGCTAGTAATAATATATTTTGATAAATTTTTTCTAAAAATTTATTTCAGTGTCGTTACAAGCACAAGAGAAGTCGATACGTGACGCCCATCACAATCATCACAGATCAAGTAACCTAATAATTGATCTAAATAAATTTTTATTTTACTTTAAATCATTTTTATATTTACCCTAATTTGCATATATCAGCCAATCCTTCGCTATCTTTTTCAAGAGATTCGACTGCTTAAACAGCTAATACATATATAAAATTTATTTTTATATTAATTAAGGCCAACATAACCAAGGACAAGGAGCAGGATCCAATCCAGGTAAAAACCTATCCATTTTATGGCAAAATGTTTAATAAATGGTATTTGTGGTATTTAACAAGTATGAGTATGAGAGGGTGCTCCGACACGAGCACAGTGAACAATCGCATAGTAAGACAATTTCACAGAGGGCAACTGCACAGTAGACTATTTCATGTTAATTGGTAGTAGTTACTAGAGATCGAGCTGGGCCTGACCAAGGCCTGGGTTTTTCCTGTACCCAGAGTCCAGACCCAGGCATTATTTGACCTTCCTGGGGTTTTCCTGGGCCTGGGTTTTTCCTGGAGTACATGCCCAGGACCCGGCCCAGGTCATTAAATCAAACCCAGAGCCCAGGAACATGCCCAGGCAATTTTTATGTCTGGGTTTCCTGGGTTAATTTTCTCCCAAAGATTTCTTTTTTCTAGCAAAATTGCCACTTGAGCCTTAAGAAAATTCTAAAATTTTTGCCTGCGGCACTGGAAATGGAAGAATTCTGGCTTTTTTTGGCTTTCCAACATTCTCAAAATTTTCGCCAGCGGCGCTGAAAATGGAATAATATCCCACTGAATCTCCTGATATCCGTCCAAGTAAACTTTTTTTATTTCTTGAGACCCATCTATGTTAGGAGGTTATCGGTAGAATTAGAGGGATATCGAGAGATTTAGAGGGAGTGAGGCATATGGTGGATTTGGGGGATTTTGAGTAATATCAAGGGATTTTGGGGATTAAGACGGATATTGTGAGATATATGGGATGGATATCAGAGGATTTGTGAGCATCAAGAGGGATATCGGGATATATATGTGTATATAGAAGGACGGTATGGGATTAAGAAGGATATAGGGGGATTTCGGTGTGTTTAAGTGGATTAAGATAGATTTCGTAGCCTTTAGATGCTCTAATATCCCCGATATGCCAGCAAAGATCTTCCGATATCCCACTTACTCCTACTTAATACCCCAAAATCCATTGATATTACACTAAAACCCAAATCATCAATATCCGTCTTAATCCTTTTAAATCACATGATATCCACCTTATTTCACACCTATCCACCTTAATCCTTTAAAATCACCTTAAATCCCTTGATACACCCCTTATTCCCACTGTATATTATTGCAATTTAATTGAAATTTGATGATTTATCAAAAATCTAAAAAACCCAGGAATCCAGGCCTGGGCCCAGGTAAAAAAATTTCTGGGTTTTTCCTGGGCCTGGGTTTTTCCTGGACTACAGGCCCAGGTCAATAGATCAAACCCGGAACCCAGGAACAGGCCCATGCTTTTCAAAAATCTCGATCTCTAGTAGTTACTTATTGTTATAAATAGGGTTGCCGTTTTCGAGTCGGGCCGACGGTCGAGGCATTTTTTTTCGGGCTTGTTTTTATCGAGTCGGGCCGGTACGAGTCTTTTTCGGGCCTAACTTTATCGAGTCGGGCCGTTACGAGTCTTTTTCGGGCCTAAATTTATCGAGTCGGGCCGGAACGAGTCACTTTCGGGCCTGACTTTATCGAGTCGGGCACCGAGACATTTTCGAGTCTTTTTTTAAAAGATTTATTTTAAAATAATTAGTGGATTTGGACGGATATCTGTGAATTAAAAGGTATATCGATGGATCAGGAGGGTAAAGGAAGGGCTGAAGAGAATTGAAATGGATATCAGTGGATTTGAAGGATTAAGGTGATTTAATTTACCAGAGTATTGGGGTGAGATATTGCTAGATTTGGTTTTATTAAAGGAGATCAGATGATTAAGGGGTTCAGGATCGTATATCAGATGATTAAGGTGATATATTGTAATGGGATTTAGAAGAAATGAGGAGATTTGAAGGGATATAGGGGATATCGTGCGTTATATATATCGGTGATATCGTGCTAGAGCCCCCCCCCCCCCCCCGAAAAAGTCTTAAACTTTTCGACTCCAGCGGTAAAAAAAAGATGAAATCACTTGATATACCTCCAAATCACTGCCCCCCCCCCCCCCCCCCCCCCCCCCCGCCGAAATAGGGGAAAGGGGGAAAAAATTAGTAGAAGAATGGTCGAAAAAGTTTTCGCCTACAACCCTCAGATTTTAAAAAATTTTCACCTGCGGCGCTATAAATGGAAGACTTGTGGACTTTCAGCGCCGCAGGCGAAAATTTTTCGAATTTTGGAAGGCCAAGGAGCCAGATTTCACCCATTTTTGTCCACAAATCTGGTAAAAATATTATCGAGTCTTGTTCGAGTCGGGCCGACTTTTTCCGAGACAATTTTTTTCGGGCCTATTTTTATCGAGTCGGGCCGGTACGAGTCTTTTTCGGGCCTAACTTTATCGAGTCGGGCCGTTACGAGTCTTTTTCGGGCCCAAATTTATCGAGTCGGGCCGGTACGAGACTTTTTCGGGCCAAACATCGAGGCATGACTCGATCTTTCGGTCCGAGTCGGTCCATTTTGGCAACCCTAGTTATAAAGGAATAAAATGTAAATAAAAAAATAAATTCCTGTGACAAAGGAATAAAATAAAAGTTGATCGAATTATGAATAATTCAATAGCCTACTATATCTCTGTGAGTTTTCGTCTCCGGCTGAAAATTTCTACATAGTTGACTCAGCTCAGCGAGACGAGTCGAATGGTATATGTATATTTTGAGTGGATGACATATACTAAAATACAACTAAGTAGAGCCTCACAAAACATCAAATGCATTTTCTGTATGCAGATATGCTTTGATGAGAGAACCCAAAAAATAGCTCCTCATTCATGAGAATGTTTCATCTAGTTTTGTCCCGGGCTCGGCCCGGGTTTGGAATTAAATTATTTAAATAGTATTTTTAGGCGAGCAGGCAAATTGTTTAGCAGAATTCCTCTTTGAAAATTACGGAGAAGAATATGTAACGGGACATGAAATTCCAAAGGATAAAATAATAAATCATTTAAATCGAATTAAATACGGCGATAAATATTATGTTTATCGTTGGGATTCGAAAAAAACCGGAAAAGAGGAACGAGCCTTTCTTAAGAAAGGATTTCCAAGTAAAAAAGAAGATTTCGAGAAACGTAATGAATGTTTGCAAATCAAAATATTTGAAGATGAAAGGTTTATCGTTTAATTTTATTTTGACTTTAATAAATATAAATGCTAAAATATGTATAATATAATTTTTTGCAATATTTTTAGTTTCGATTCCAACGAGGATCATTTTGAAAAGTTTTATAAGTTGTACAAAAGTTTCAACCCAAAACAATTATTCTTCAAATATATTCCAATTTGTAAGAATTTTAAAAATTAAAATAAATATATTTTGTTTAGTTGAAGGGGGATTTTATTATAATCCAAAAGAAACTAAAAAAAATAAAAATAAAGATAATAAAGCTAAACAAATGTGTGTTATTTGCCAAGAAGAATTAAAAATTAACGATTATGTTTATCAGTGCTCTGAATGCAAAGTTTATTAAATTTATTAAATTTTAAATAACAAAATTTATAATTTTAAGCAAATATATCATGATAAATGTCTTGCAAAATGGTATAAATTAAATTTTTAAATTTTCTTTTAACGGAAATTTAATATTTAAATTAAACAATTTAATATTTAAGGCTTACTGAGAAGGGTACATGCCCAAACTGTCGAGGAGAGATAAAACTTACACCTAAACTTACTGACGATCGTCACGGAACCGACAAATGTATGTCTTTTTTTATAAATTTCTAGAATGCTTAAAATACTTCTTTTTGCGAGGCCAATATTTTTAAAAATGTCGCTGAACCCTTGCATTAATTAACAATTAACAATTTATTTAAGATTTTAAAAATTAATTTACATAATTTAGTGTTTAGCAAAATGTGGTCGAAGGGTGGGAGCAAAAAGAAGACTTGAATTTTCAAAAACAATTTTTGTCCAATTTTATGGATTCGGTTATTATTTGGGGGATTATTTTTAAGTAATTTATTTTGATTTTTAAAAGTTATTTTTAATCCAAACAAACAAAAAATATCCACAATTCTATCTAAAAAATCTTGTTATATGTAAAGTTAAACCTTGTTAGATCAGTAAAAATAGGCTCATCTTCCTATGCTACTTTAACCGATTTAGTTAGAGGGGGGGGGGGGGGGGGGTGAACATGAAAAATTATAAAAAAAAGTAATTAAATACCTTAATAAACAAAATTGTTGTCTAGCCTACATCTGAATCAAAAATTAAGGAAATTTTAAAACAAACCGAAATCCAAATAATGTTTAAGTAGGGTATATTATTTTTGATTTAACAAGGTTTAACTATTTATATTTATATTTTGAAACTAGGGTTAAAAATGCAGGCTAGTGTACCGCGAGCCCGATGTACCTCTGGTATGGTTCGATTCAACTGGTCGAGCTGCATCGAACCATCTGCGGTACATTAGGCTCACGGTACATTTGTTTGTACCCAAACACAAATGGTTATTAACCGGTATCGAGTCGTAATCGAAATTTTTTTGGTAATTAGTAACTAAAAAAACGCCGTAATTCCCAATTCGTAATCGTAATTACGACGCAACCCTGACCCGTACCACGGTTTTCGGTTAATCCCATTTTAAAATCACAATTTTCCTTGCTGAGTTTTAGTTTTTAATTTAAATCATAAAATGGTTAATTTTTGCAAAAATTTGCGTTTAAAACCTGGTCGAATCTAGACCTATCTGAAACCCAAAAACTAAAATTATAAAACTAAAAAAACACGGGAAATTATTCAAAATTTGAACAATTCATGCATATTTTTTATTTTAAACGATTATATTTATTTATTTTTTATTTTAAAGACTTCATTCGTAAATTGTTTTATTTTAATTTTAAATCTAGTTTGATAAAATTATTTTTTATTCATTTTGAAATACCTAGTTTATTTTTAATTTGAAAATTCATTTTAAATAAAAGGATGAGGGCCCAATTATGTAAATGTCCAGTTCGCTGTACACTTGTCCGCAAAAGGAATTAAGTAAAAAATATTTTTGCTGCATTATTCTCCTCTCCTCTGTCGCGAAGCGAAATCGAAATTAAAACTTTATATTTATTTCCCATAAACACATATTTATTTTTTATACTTTTTATCTAATTAAATCTAAAGAATCTTTCTCATCCTTTTCTAAAAACAACTTTATCCTGTATTCTTTTTGTGTTCATATTCTTTATATATGCTTATAGTTTTTCCTATTACCATTCATTTCATTCAGTTTTTCCTATCCATTCAAACATTCTTGAATTAAACAGTTTTCCTATTACCAAGCATTCTTTTTATGCTTTTTTCCTGATTTAACTTTAATTGAATAACTTCCTGTTATATTTATTTATTTGGAGAAAATAAACTTATATTTGTTTCGAGTTTTCGCTGGATTCATTTTACCCTTATTAGAGATCATACCGTTTCTCTACACCTCTCTACCATAATTTTCCTCAGGTTATCAAATGATAGGTGACAGTTTGGCGCCGTTTATGTTTTTATGGGAACAAAGTAGAAATTATGGCAACGCCTTGGATATTTGGGACATCAAGGTATAAGGATAAGGTGTTACGACCCAACTTCGTCCGAAATTCACTAATGTCAACTGACACAACAATAACAATTTATCACAAAGAGAAATAACAATGTGTAGGCGAAGGGAATGGGACAGACGAAGGAGATCAGTGACTAGCCCCACTAGTATGATCCGAATAGCTGACGTTTTCTCTGGCTTTTATAGTAAACACTTTAAGGGCTGACGCCCATACACAACACCTCCCCCCTTGAAAAAAAGGTTCGGCTTTCACTTAAAGCCGAAGCTTTACAACTTTTAACATTCACTATAGCTTCCATGCTATCAATACAATTAACACTAAGCCAGAGCGTCTAGTCTCTCACTAACACTCAACTCACAACAAAATACAAAAATGTTGGATGACAAAAGGGCAAAAAGAAAAACAAATTAAAATTACAACAATTACAAAGAATCACAAAATTTTGTCATCTTATTCCACATTCTTCTTCTGGCAGCGGTCGTCTACAGTACATACAGCAGCTCCCATCAAGGCAATAGCACGTCCTGGATTGGTCACACTGCTGATCATCACACTGCTTGTCCATAAGCTTTCACTTTTATTTTTCACTTTTCTTGCAGTCTATTGCGGCACTACACTCACTTTTTCTTTTCAACACTGTGCCCAATAACTAAACTTCATTAAATTGCATCACTATCACTATTTCACGACTTAAATGAAGTCAAACACCACAACACTAACAATTCTGCTAGTGCGCAGTTCGGTGCCGTTTTCCCGTGTACTTTTAGGATGGCTCGTGGTTGAATACTAACACTTGAATACTACTACTAACTAACCACTCAAAGGATGCCTGTTACATCCTGCCTCTGTCAAAGACTCAGGTACCGCAACACTTCACTGAACTTACACTATGTGTAGTCTGGGTTGCTTCACTTACTTGCGCTGGAATACTTCAATCACTAATAATATTCACTCCTCAGCGCCTTGACTCACTTCAATTCACTACTATTAATATATCGAATATTCGATTCCCGATCTCTAAATATAATATTATATTTAATATTACCCAATATCGAGAATCTCGAACGAGAAATTTATTCAAGTCTTAAAATATAAAAAAATTAATAATTTTACTTCCTCAAATAAAGAAACAGTCCAAGTTTTGTTGTTGTTGTTGTTTATTAACAATCTGATCTTTTATTTAAGGTTATCTCAAAACTATTGTTAGATTATAAATTAATAACAATAATAATCTTAAGACTTTAAATGCATTAAAAGTCTCGATCTTATAATTTAATTTTTACCTCTCGTTTTTACTTTAAATTTTTATTAAAAAAGTTAAAATTTACCAATAAATCGCCCGCCTTTCCTCGCATTTTGAATAAAAGAGAGAGACTGTCTGCTTGCCCTTCACTCTCAATTTTAAATTTTCTTTATTTTCCCCAACTAAATTTTTTAATTTTAAAAATTAAAAAATGTTTTTTTCAATTTTTCCCTTACTTTTAATTCAAACACTCTTTTATTCTGGAAAAACACAAAATGAAGTTTATGATAAAATTATCAAATATCTTTTGATTGATAAAAATGTCCAAACACATCTTTTTCCTTATCATAATGGTCATCATACGGTCTTAAATCGCGGAATTGATGAATTAGCTATGAACGGTGTAGTTATATATTGGAACGAAATTGTTGAAATTTTGGGAGAGGAACATGCTACAAAATTTTATAATTATAATCATATTCATAATAATAATATATTTAAAAAAGACAATAATGGTTTTGACTATTGTAATGTTACTGACATTGTTCGAGCTGTTTTTAGGACTGAAAATTTGATGATACCACCAAAGTATCTTAAGAAACTCAGTAAGTTCAGTCAAAATATATTTTAATTTACAGACTTGCGACTAAACATTATAAGTAAAGTATCATCAACATTAGGATTTCAAAAAATCCTTATACCATAATGAACGACAACCCCCAAAAATAGGAAAGAAAATAAGAATACATATTTTTGTTAAAAAAATCTCATTAACAATTATGTATTATTAAATAATATGTAGGAAAAAACTTGTTAATAATAACAAATATTATTAATAATAACATTTTTAGAGAAGCAGTCAAAATGTTTAATTGAATTTTTGTTTAAAAGATATGGAGAAGAAAATGTGATAGGACATCATGTTTTAAAAGAACACCCAGAGACTTTCGAAGAATATATAGACCATTTAAATGAGATTGAATACGCTGATAAAAATTATGTTTATCGTTGGGATTCAAATAAAGCAGGAGACGAGGAACGAGAATTCCTTATGGATGGTTTTGCAAGTAATGAAAATGGATTTAATAAACTCAAAAAATGTTTAGCCATCAATATTTTTGGAGACGATGAATGGTTTTTAATATATAATTTTATTTTTTTTAATTCTTATTTTATAGTGTTCATGACCAGGAAAGTGAACAGAATGATCCAACTTTTGATGATTTTTATAAATTATACAAACGTTTCCACCCAAAACAATTATTCTTCAAATATATCCCAATTTGTAAAAATTTTATTATCTTTCGGCACGGTTAGGTACTACCGAAAGTCCTGAATCGGTACTTTTCGGCCTACAGACACTGGTCCCCTGCTTACTATATTTTTAATATGATATATAATAAACATATTTCTAATAATGCGACCGCTCGGTTTATTTTTCAACCTTCCACTAGGAGGTCGGTTTATTAGAAGGAGTCGGTCTAATAGAGACAGTCGCACTATCAGATGATATACGGTATATATTATTTAGTATTCCAATTTGTATGAATTTTAAATTAATTTTAATTTAATGTTAATATTTTGAGATGAAACTCTAGATGAGAATCAAACTAAATATCTTAAATATCTGGAAGAAGGAAATTGGTGTAATATCTGTCATGAATATTTCGAAATTGGTGAAGATATTCACATAAATCCTAATTGCAAAGTTTTTCTTTAAATATTTTTTAAATCAAACTTCAAATTTTTAGCACATTCATCATGTTCATTGTATTGGTAATTGGTAGGGATTTTATTAGTTAGGGATTGGAAATTATTTATTTGTTCTACCCACACTTGTAGAAAGAGTCATTGATAGACTAACATCCGTGATAGACATGATAAATAAAGGAATACAAAACGGGGGGCTATAGCTATTTTTACTTAAGCTAATGCAAATTTAGAGAATTAATTTATTTATCAGTAGGGATGGGATTTATATGGACTATCAATCGAAAAATATGGACATATAATATGGTCTAAAAATCTCAAAATATGGACTGAAATATGGACTAAAATCCAAAATATGGATCAAATATGGACCGAAAAATCAAAATTTTTGATGGAAAAATGAATTTTCACAAATAAATAATTTGATTTTGGTCATTTTAAGTGTTTTCTAAAGGGTTTTTGTCAATTAAAGGTACATTTAAAGTGTTTCCCAGGTTGTTCAGAAAATTTTTTCGAAAAATTTTTACCAAAAAATTTTTTTAATTTTTTTTCAAAAATTTTTTCTTAATTTTCTCAAAAAAATTTTTTTTCTGACAAAAAAAATACCAAAATTTGAAAATTTTGACCAATTTTTGCCAAAATTTTCAAAATTTTGCCAATTTTTGGCAAAATTTTACAAAAAATGACGAAATATGGATAAAATATGGAAATATGGACGGAAAGCCAAAATATGGAAAAATATGGAAAATATGGATTGATAACTCATTATCGGTCTTATCAACATATGCTAAAACAACGTTTTTCGTGCGTTTCACGACCCAACTAGGCCAGGAAAAAAATATGGAAATCCATATAAATCCCATCCCTATTTATCAGACATTAAATGATTCAATGTTTCAGGGTACATAATAGTGGAAAATGTCCGACATGTCGCGCAAACCTTCCACGTTTACCTAAACTGAAGTATCACAATACTCAGAATCAACACAATATAGCATCTTCAAGTTCTTCTCAACATCGTCCAAACTATTGTATGTAATTGTACAGGGTGTTTCAACTAAGAAGCACTATTTTAAAAATCAAAAACTTTTTACTACGTTGACAGATTTTAATGATATTTTTTATGAGAATTTTTTGACAGAAAAATTATGTCATAAAATATACCTATATGCAAAATACCTAATATCATTAAAATCTGTCAACGTAAAAAAGTATTAATTTTTAAATAGAGCTTCTTAGTTGAAAAACCCTGTACATATTTTTAAATAAATATTCAAATAGATTACGGTTGTCCAAGATAACGTATTTGCTCTATTAATCCCCCAGTCTTTATTAATCCCCCAGGCTCTATTAATCCCCCACCCTGGGGATGGGTTGAAACAATAATCCCCCAGTCTCTATTAATCCCCCAGTCTCTATTAATCCCCCACCCTAGAATGGGTTGAAACAATAATCCCCCAGTCTGTACATTTATTAAAACAATATTAATAATCAAAAAATCATTAACAACATAAAAACAAATCAATCAATATCAAAAAACAAATCAAGTTCTTCCCCTATCGCGTTCTTCCCCTACTGATTTAAGGGACAAATGAATAGATATCAGAGGATTAAGAGGGATGTCAGTGGATTAAGAGAGATTAAGAGGATTTGAATGCTTATTGGTGGATTTATTGTGATATCGGTATATTTGGAGTGGTAAAGGGTGATCTGAAGAACGATGGGTTAAGTCTAATTTATCGGATTTAGAGCTTAACTGTTTGAATGGATATATGGGGATTATTCCTCTAATCCCTCAATATACTCTTAATCCCCAGATACAAATCTTTTAATCAATAAATTCCTGATACCTCATATTATCCTCCAAATCCCTCTTAATCCTCTGTGTTAATCCCAAATCCATGATATCCCTCCACCATCAGATATATCTTAATCCTTAGGAGTTGAACTTAGGATGGTTTAAACCTCGCAAACCAACGTACACCTCACAATCCCTCTATATCTCTGTTAATCCCAAAAATCCATTCTTATTTACTCGTAATCCATCCACCACAGACAGAACTTTTCAAATTTTGGAGGGGGAAGCCAACTTTAGTTTTTTAGCGCCACAGGCGAAAATTTGGAAGTTCAATAAGCCAGATTTCTTCCTTTTTTAGCGCCGCAGGCAAAAATCTTGAGAATTTTGGAAGGCCAAGAAGCCAGATTTCTTCCTTTTTCAGCTTCGCAGGCAATTTACTGGAGTAATTAAAAATCCCGTAAATTTGAAAAAAATTCCCGGGATCCCGGAACGGGATTACGTTTCAAAAGTTCGACCGGGACGGGATCCCGCGGGATTAATCCCGTAAATCTCGGAATCCCGTTTTCGCGAAAAACCCGGGACTCCGGGACGGGATCCCGTAAAATCCCGTACGGGGTCCCGTCCCGTGCCGAGCTCTAATCATTAGAAGGAAAAAGACGTTCAGAACGTCAAAATCTAATGGCGTATTTTCAATCTTCAAAACAATTCTCCATCCTACGGATGGGTTGAAACAATAATCCCCCAGTCTCTATTAATTCCCCAGTCTCTATTAATCCCCCACCCTAGAGATGGGTTGAAACAATAATCCCCCTGGGGGATTAATAGAGCAAATACGGTATGCATGAAAAATCGACAGATATGCACATATCTATGCATCTAAAAAGCCCATAATATACCAAAATTTATCAAAATGTGAACTAGATGTGCAGCAAAAAACAAAATGTGCTTTAAAAATAAATATTTTAAGTATTCTATGGAAATAAGAACCCGTATTTGTGTTTAGACTCGAAAAAGTCATGATCAAGACTTCACCCCAAGTCAAGACCGGCAAAACCTAAGAAAAGTCCTGAGTCAAGACGCGCTACCATAAATCTCTGAAGTCTCTACAAAATATGCAAATATGCATGTTTTGCTTCGTTTTTAAGTGATAACCTGCAACAACAATTAATTAACAATATATTTTTCGATTAAAAAACTAATTTTATTTAGAATTTACAAAAGATGATCAAAGGAAGAGGTCAAAATGAAGTGATTTTTAAAGAAGATTTTTGTCCAATTTTAGGGACTTGGGCTAACTTTATTATTTGGGATTTTTTTGAGTAATTTATTTTATTTTTAAAAAATTTCTGAAAGTTATTTTTAATCCAAACAAACAAACAAATATATCCAATTCAAGCAAAAAATTTATTTAAAGACCGGTAATTGCTATATGTATAATTAGAGATTGCGTCCTGGGAATTTGTAATTTTGGAATTTTAATTTAGAGAAAATTTATCTAAAAATTATTTTTAAAATCCGAAGGACTTTGTTTTTACATTTTTTAATAGTCCAATCTCTAATTCCTTAAAGAATTTTTTATTTATATTATGTAAAAATATTAAGTTAATTCTCGTTATTTGACAAATTAGGCGTTTTTTTCTATTTAGTTAATCACGACAAAAGCTCGGAAAAATATCAAAAATTTGACGCGAGAAATCAAAAATTAAATTTTAGTTTATTTTGGGTCTTTAAAATTTTCAGTTTTGAAGTCTATAAATATTTTGCCAAAAAATTTTTATTTTTAAAAAGTATTAACAAGAATGAGAGAAAAGTTGACAGACTAAATATAAATTTGTTTGAAAAATAATTTGGAACTTGAAAGAATTTTTGGAATAATTTTAAAAGTATAACAAAATATCATTTTAGAATAACGAGAATTAACAATTGTATATATTTTTTATAGGGGGAAAAACATAAAACCACAAGTTTTAAAATAGTTTATTTTAAATGTTTTATTTTAAAATTTTTTTATCTAAAGGGTTTATTTAAAAATATTTTTTATATTCGTAAAATTGTTTTAATTTAAAACTTTTTTTTTATAAATTTTACCATCTGTCTAAAAAATTAAAAAATATATTATTTTTATTTAATTATTTGGAAATTTTATTTAAAAATTGGGTACAGTAAAATATCCAAATTTTATAGGGTTAAATTAGGGATATTTTATGGAAGATTTTGTTTAATCTCCTTAATTTGGACAACTCAAATTACATATTTCCAACAAACTTTTATTCAGCTTAAAAGAATTTATATAAATTTGATGATTAACTTTTCAATAAAAAAATACATTGGTAAAAACAATAAACTTAGTTAAGAATGAAATTAAAACTTTTTTATATGAATGAATAAAGTTTGATATTAAAAAAAGGGGTTGATAGAAAATTAAGGCCTTATTTAAAAGAAAATTGCAGCTGACTAAAAATACAATATTTTCCTTTAATTGAGAAGAGTTAAAGCAGGTGAGGCATTTAAAAATATAAAAAATTAGTTTCGCGGTTTTTTTTATAAAAACGCGACAATTGGGAACGGGAAACAAAAACAATATTAAATGTTTTCATTAAATTTCTTTAATAACGTCGCTTGTCAATACTTCCAAATTTAATGGAATTCAGTTTCACGGGGTGACCAAATTGAAACTAAATCGAAGACAAGACAATGAGCGGTCGAGGAACAGGTTGTTGGCACGGGATTCATCCACAGGTAAATGTTGAATGGTACCATTAGCCAATATTTTTACACGGGAGACGATTGCGCCCGTTGTTTTGTTTAAATTGTGGGAAATTTGATTTTTGGGTACTTTATTCAATTTCTTACAATTTTTTGACTTAGCCTACACTTGTCCCACATCCATAATTGTAGATTTCATTGGTGATGGTGCTTTAATACGGGGGTGAATAGATTCGTTGTTCAGAGATTTATTGCTGTCGGTAGAAGCATTCTTTTTAACAAAAGATTCAATGGAGGGGATAAATTCATCTTCTGAATCGGTAGATTGCATTTCTATGACTTTGGGAGGAATAAAAAGTGATTTTGAAAAAATTCGGCAATAAAAAATGTAAATAATTTTAAGGGCTAGAATAAACAGGAGTGTTACGAAACAGCCCAGCAACTTCTCCCAGAATTTCTTTGCTGTTGATGAAATTGTTGACCAAAGTGATTGAATGTTCTCTAATGTATTGCTATTTTTACCTGGTAGTATGTCGTCTGAAAAGGAAAAAGGAAGATTTATATTATGGCAAAAAGGCCTGAAAAAATCAATAGGGGAAGGGGACGGCATTCACAGGGTTTACCGAATCGAATGTAATGGGCCGGCTGTTAATAATTAGCTCGATTTCGGATAGAACTGTTCGGGTAAATTCTACATTAAATGTTTTCGGGAAGGTGCCGGAGGACTTTATTATACAAATAATTGCTCGTTCAAAAGAGCTCGACGAGCTGAGTTGTTTGACATCAAAATCTCCGTGAATAAACAAGATTGGACAAAGTTACGACAAAAAAACAAACAACGTAAACCTATGGGACGGCGGCGAGGCGCTTGTGCAAAGAAAAAATTCGGGAATTGAACTTTTCCCCCATCCAGCGTATAGCCCTGATCTTGCACCAAGTGATTACCATCTTTTCCGATCGACGGGACACTTTCATCGTGGGCGGAGCTTCATGAATTTGGAGCTGGTCGAGAATGGATGTAGGGATTCTTTGAATCCATAAAAAAATTTTTAAAATAGTGAAAAATTATGAAATAAATTGTATTTGATAGACAATTCTTTGCTGAATAAGATGAACTCAAAAAGTTTTAATTTTATCAATTCCAAGGTAAGATATAGATGATTATCTAGGACAGCATAAAAACGAACGAACTTATCTATCGATATCCCTCATAATATACAAATATCGCTCCAAATCCTAAATTCCCTTATATCCTTTTTAACACTCAAATCCCACAATATCTCTTTTATTCCCTTAAAATTTTCTTCCTACTCAAATCCAATAATCCAAATCCCTCAATCTTTCGATCATCCCAACCCCACTGATATCCTTTTTAATTCCTTTATGTCCGCTTAATCCCTCAATATCTTTCGATGTCCCTAATAGCCGCTCAAATCCCTCGATGTCCTTTTTAATTCCGTTGATAATATCACAGGTTCTGATTCGGATTGAACTTCCATTTTATGGACCATAATTTGCAATTATACAATAATAGAGGTTCTTCCTTTCCGATCGACCTCTAATCAAGTCTAACACCAAGATTGAAGCAATAATTTATTTTTCACAAAATAAACATTCTTTCCTGCAGAAAAATTGTAGAAACAAGTCCGGCATGCCCTTATATTTTTAAAATTAAAAAATTAATTTTCTAATTTTTTTATATTTAAAATTAAGCCAATCAATAATATGGATGATTTAAAAAATTTTAGAGTTTGTAGTTTGAAATTATTAAGCATTATATACACAAACATACGATCAATCCTCGTAAAAATTTTCACATTTTTGAATCACTTACTCTATCTCTCTTTCATTTGCCATTAACAAGAGAAAGAGTGATTCAGAAAAAATTTTACAAATTGGGTAATCGTATAAAAATGAATAAATATAAAGGTTAATATTAATTTACAAACTACAAAAGCTCGAAATTTTGAGTTGAAAATAAAAAGTCGCAAGGGTTAAAAATTTTGCGGATTTAAAAAAAATATTTTTTCTTTAATATAAAAATATAAAATGTTTCATTTTAAGTTTTGTTGATTTCTGGCCTCACAACCAGATTTTATATTTTTTAATTGAATTTGTTGTTGAGGTCCAAAAACATGGCTTATGCACTATTTTAAAACTTTCTGTAAATGGCTCTTTCTATAAAGTTAATGAATGTTTACAACAATCAAGGGTGAAAAAAGTCGAGTCGACTCGTGTTTTAAAAATTTTCTTCTTTAGATAGGGTTTCGGATCGAGAAAGAGACCGGGTTTCGTGTAATCGGTGATAGCCCTGAAAGCTTAATATCAATATACAAACTACTAAGGAGAGCGTTAGGCCTTCCTTAGTAGTCCTTAGTCCTTAGTAGGCCCCACCGTGAAAAAATAAAGAAATTTTCCCCGTCCCCGTCCCACCCCCTCCCGTGGCTCGAGAGCCATTGAAAGTCTCGATATTTAATTTAATTTTTGACCCTCGTATTATGTACAAAATTTTACTTAAAATTTAATGTTTAATATGAATTTCCCGCCCATCTTCTTGTTTAAAATGAGAGTGCCTAATGCTTGCCCTTCATTCGCAATTTAAAATTTTACCTGCTTCCCCAAAAATTTATCTTTGTCTAACTAAATTTTTTAATTTTCACAAATTTAAAAATGTTTTTTTCAATTTTTCCCTTCCTTTTAATTCAAACACTCTTTTATTTTGGAAAAACACAAAATGAGGAGGTTTTTGAAAAATGCCTCAAATATCTTTTGATTGATAAAAATGTCCAAACACATATTTTTCCTCTTAAATACGGACATCACATCGCATTTCATCGCGGAATAAATGAAACAGCTATGAACGGTGTAGTTATCTATCGGAACAAAATTGAAGAAATTTTGGGAGAGGAACGTGCGTCGCAATTTTATAATCATAATCAGCATATATTTCGTCAAAACAATGATGGGTTTTATTGTAATGTTATTGATATTGTCGGAGTAGTTTTTGGCCATCGAAATGTGATGGTACCACAGAAATACTTTGATAAACTCAGTAAGTCACAGTCTAAACTGTGTTTTAATTTACACTTTTGGGACTAACTAAAAAATTATACGTATGTTGATGTTGTTAAAATGTTATGATCGGGATCTAGTGGGATTATCCCGGGTTTTTCGAATTCCGATCTCGATTTTTCTGATCCCGAACTCGAAATATATATCCCGATCCCGATTCGGGATCGGGACTACTGTTTTTTTACTACTTTTTCACGGTTTCGGCCAAATTCCCGATCCTGTATCGGTATCCGGGACCGGTATCACTCCAAAATCAATCCCTGTTTTTCTCTAAATTCCGATACCGCTGAACTTTGCATATAAAATAGGTTGTAACTAAAGTTAGCCGGGATCGAGATTTTGACAAAAAATCACGATCGGGATTTTGGAATAATGATCCTGACCCCGATTCGCTCACTTAGTTATCTTGTTTCATTAATATTCTTACAATTTATAAAATCCCGAATAAATCTTGATTCTATTGCTAACCGATCCTGATTCCGGCTCGGGATCGGGATCATTAAAAACCCTGATTGGATTTATCTTTCGATCTTAGGATCGGAAAAATCGGGAATGGGATTCAAAAAACGGGATAATCCCGCCAGATCCTGACCGGGATCCCGATCGCGGCAAACTCTAACTACATATAACTGGATCACTGATTGCCTTTTTAGGAAAATAAGAAAATAAAAATTCGTTTTTTGTTTAAAAACTTGAAAACATTTATTCAATTTTTGTAGATAATTGTTAATTAAACGCAAATTTCGTTATTAAATAATGTTTTTAGATGAGCAATCAAAATGTTTAACAGAATTTTTGTTTGAAAGATATGGAGAAGAAAATGTAGTCGGACATCAAGTTCTAAAAGAAGAACAAGAGACTTTCGAAGAATATATAGACCATTTAAATCAGATTGATTATCAAAATAAAGATTATGTCTATCGTTGGGAATTGAATTTAACCGGAGATGAGGAAAGAAACTTTCTTTTAAATGGTTTTGCATTTAATCAAAATGGTTCTGATAAACTCGAAGAATGCTTAAACATGGAAATTTTCGAGAACCAATGGTCTCTAAAAATTTTTATACTCTAAATTTAGAGTTCAACAATATTTTTTGAATTTACTTACCTAGAAAAATTTTTAAATAATTTTTAGCATTGCTTCAACATGTCATCATCATAATCCAAATGGACTTTTTGACGAATTTTATAAATTATACAAACGTTTCCACCCAAAGCAACTTTACTTCAACGATATCCCGATTTGTAATTAATTAATAAATTACTCAAAATATTTAAATTTTGATTTAAGGGAAATATCAAAAATATGGAAATCGATATAGAAACACAAAAGTGTGTAGTATATGTCTTACACATTTCAGAAAAAACAATGATATACATGTAAATGCATGCGGGGTTTATTTAAAAATTTATTTTAAATAAATTTTTTAACTTAGCATATACATCATGTTAATTGTTTAGAAGTATTGTAAGTTTAAAATTAAAATTTAAAGTGTTATTACATTAAATGATTTTTAATTTTTGTTATAAGAAAAATAGTATATAAATTTAGGGCGTTAAGTAAGTTCTTTCATATTGAAGGCTCTATATACCCAGTGATGTCAAAGTTCCAGTTCCGGAACTAATTAGTTCTAGTTCCAGTTCCGGAACTAGAACTACGGAACTAACGATTATCTGGAACTAGTTTGGAACTAGAACTACGGAACTAGTAAATGCCTGGAACTAGCTTGGAACTGGAACTACGGAACTAGTAAATGTCTGGAACTAGCTTTGGAACTAGTTCTGGAACTAGTTCCTGGGGGTATATTTTTGACAAAATTTCCTCGAAAATTACCTGCAGCGCGCTGAGTATAGAAGAAATCTGGCTGCTTGAACTCCAAAATTCTAAAAATTTTCGCCTGCGGCGCTGAAAAAGTGGATTTTTTGGCCTACGACCTTAGAAATTCTCAAAATTTTCGCCTGCGGCGCTGAAAAAGTGAATTTTTTGGCCTCTTAATCCTCCAGTTTATCCTCCAATTTCCTTAAATCCTCCGTTATCACTCATAAACCTCTTATAACCCAGATATCACCAAAAATATCCCCAGATATCCTTTTAAATCCATTAATCCCTTAAATTCTCTGATCTCCCCGATAAAATTTTTATGTGCAAATCCCGTAATCCCGCGGGATCCCGCTAAATTTTAGAACGGGATTATCGGGATTACGGGATTAATCCCGCGGCATCCTGTCCCATAAAAAATTTTGAAAAAAATCCCGTTACGGGATCCCGTGAATTCGATTTTGCGGCACACTAAATGATTTTTTAAATTAGGCTACTCTCACAATGACATCCGTGTCGAGTGTTTTGTCGAGTGTCAAGTGCACACTCCCACAATACTCCGTGTTTTGCCGAGTGTCAAGTGTTTTTTCAAGTGCACCCTCATACAATAACATCCGTGTCAAGTGTTGAGTGTTTTAACTTTCAAAAAAATCTTGAAAAGCACTTGACACTTAACACTAGAGAGTACAAGGTGCAGACTGCATGAGAAACCACTCGACACTCGACACGGACGACTATCAAGTGTTGAGTGTCGAGTCAATTGTGGGAGTAGTGTTATGCCTTTATTTGTTAAAATTGATAAATCCTTTCATATTCAAAAATTTAAAAATTTGGAACTAGAACTAGCTTGGAACTAGTTCCAGAACTGGAACTAAGGACTTTCAAAAATGGAGTTCCGGAACTGGAACTGGAACTGCAAAAATTAAAAACCTGGTTCCGGAACTGGAACTGGAACTACAAAAATTAAAAACCTAGTTCTGGAACTGGAACTAGTTCCAGAGAAATCTTGGAACTTTGACATCACTGTATATACCATTCAAAATCTTGATTCGTATCTCTGACATGGTTTAGCGTTTTTCTTTTTTTAGCGTTTTTCGAAAAATTAAAAATTTTTGAGATATACTCGAATAAAGAAAATATAAAATCCAAGCGACCAAACTATTTGTTTTAAATTTAGTCACTAAGACAACTTTTTCTCATTTTTATCAAAAATGCTAGTGAACAACTAAATTTAAAAATCACATCTCCGATTAAACACATGATTTTAAATTTGCAATTTTTATTTTAGTAAAAAGGTGTCATAATTTGCCTTTATCCTAGTTTTCTATCCTATTTATGTATATCCTAGAGTTGTACCCCGACCCCGTACCCCGAACCCCGACCCCGTTCCAGAACGATTTTTTCACGATTCTCCCCGACCCGAACCCCGCCCCGAAAAAAAGTGAAAACCCCGTTCCCCGGCCCAAAAAGTTTCGGGGTTATCGGGGTTTTATACCCCTAAAAATGTCATTTTTGGAGAAATTAATGAAGAAAATTTAAAAAATTTCCACCCATTTTACTTTGCTTTTATTATTTTTGAAAGAAAAATGTATGAAATATCATAATTTTCTTTCCTTCTTTATTAAGAGACATGTGGTTGAGTGGCTTAGTCGTTGGTTTTAGCCGATATTTCATTAATATGGGATTGGGTTTAGATCCATATAAGAAGACTCTGTTGTTTTTATATTTCTTTACAAAAACAATTATTAACGAGTTAAATTTTAATTTTAAAATATTAATTTTATTTTTTACTGATGTCCCTTGAACCACCCTTAATCAAACCCCCTGTATTTTTTTTCAAACCCCCTGTATCACCAGTTCTCAACCATAACAGTTGGAAAACTCTCGAGGTCCTGTTAACGGGAATCAGAGATATAAAGGGATTTGTAGGATATCGAAGAATTAGTGAGTTATAAATGGATTTAAAGGGCTATAAGGTTTAGATTAAAATGGATTTGAGAGGATTACGTGTATTTAACGGAATTAACAAGGATTTCGTGGGAGATTTAAGGATTTATCGAAGATATCTCCTGATATCCGTCCAAATACCCTTATCCGCAATACTCAATATCCTTATAAATCACTGATATCCCTTGAACCAACAAAATTCACTCCAGATCACCTTGTATCCCTAGATATACCATTTAATCCCTAAAAATCCAACTTAATCCCTCCAGATCCACTTATATCCCAAGTTATACACTTTAATCCCTTCAAATCCCCTCTAATTCTTCAAATCCTACTTAATTTTTGAATAAATCGACGAAAATATATCGATTTCTAATTATTTTTGAGCATTTTTTTCTCAAAAAATTTTTCCACTAAACCCCCGTACCCCGACCCGAACCCCGGCCATATTTTGCTCCCCCGACCCGAACCCCGCCCCGAAACAATTGGAAAACCCCGTACCCCGACATACCCGCCCCCGAACGTTCGGGGTACAACCCTACTCTACCACCAGCATTTTATTAAAAGCAACATCGGAAATTATTAAAAATAAAGAAATTAATAAAATTAATTCTGCCTCTCAAGATGGAAAACAAATGGTAGAGAAACAACAAGAAAAGAAAGAATTGCCTGCGGCAACAGCTAAAGAAAATGCATTGGTTGTTTCTGTAGGTGAGGGAAAAATTGAATTGGGTGAGAGTAATAAAGGGAACATTTTAATGCCAGATCTCAAGGCTAAATTGGAGAAAGAATGCTTAAAACAGGAGAGGCAAAACCAGAAAAATCAAGCCCTCGTTGAAGCGTTCTTCTCTTTTGCGCAGAAGCTGACTGCTCAACAAACAGTGGTCACTCACAAGGAAGCGGTCAACAAATCAGCGGTAGCCACTCCCGCTCAATCTCAGTGGAAAGGTTCTTCTTCATCTGTGCGTCCTAGAGGTGGAGAGAAAGAAAGTACTGGAGGTGAGCAAGATCGGGTTGAATCCAATGACCGTTATTCCCGTTCAGGTTCTGGGCGTTCACATTGGGGAGTTTCTGATCAACATACAGAAACTTTGCGAAAGGTCCGAACTACCACGGGTCAACTTTGCGGTCAGATTTCTGATGCAATTCACTCTATGGAATCTGGGAGAGCCAAGTTGACGAATGAGGAAGAACACGACTTACTGGCTATCGATGGGGCTGCGAAGAGATTGATGAAATCGATACATATTGCATTTGGACATACACGTCGTTCTCGCTAAACATTTTTTGTTTTTTGCCGGGGGGAGTGTGCCCAAAAGGGCATAAGCCCTCCAATATTTCCATTTTCTCTCACCTATTTTAATTTACCGCCCACATTTTATTTTGTTTAACCACGCCTTCTTTTGGCTGTCAAGTTAGCGCTCGGCTGTCCCTAAAATCACTTCTTTCAATTTCCAACTTCTTTCAACTCTAACTAATTTTCCAACCTTTTTTAACCCAATCAATTAAACCAACTTTTCTCCCTTCAACTGGGAGCAGGAGAGCGGAGCACTAACTTAAATTATTTGTTCGTATTTTCACCACATATTTTAATCACCAATTTATTCACACCTCGGATCCCGAGCTGTTATCGGACCGCTAAATTTATTTGTTAACTAAATAAATCTTTTCTTCTTTGGTGTGTGTAATTTTGGGGATTTTTGGGTAGGCTGTCGTTGTCATCATCGCTTATAAGCCTAAGAGAACTTTGAGTTCTCTGTCCTCCCTTTATAAGCGTCCGTCCCTCCCACAGCCGGAGGCCGTACAAATTGTGTGTCCACCCGAAAGGGCTTTTGGGCACAGGGACTCAATCGTGCGGACTCAATCGTGGGGACTCAATTGTGCCGGGACTCAATCGTGGGGACTCAATCGTGCGGACTCAATCGTGGGGACTCAATCGTGCGGACTCAGTTGAACTGCTCCGTAATGCCGCTGTAATAGAGTGTAAGGCCAAAAAAGTTCCATACTTAGGGCTGTAAGTTTAGAAAAGCCAAACAAAGTCTAAATCAGGACCTAGACTTCACCCATAGACCGGCAAAAATATATTTTGCTTCGTTTTTATGTGATAATTTGCAAAAACTATTAATTAACAATATATTTTTCGATTAAAAACTAATTTTATTTAGAATTTAACAAAAAATGATCAAAGGAAGAGGTCAAAATGAAGTGATTTTTTAAAAAAAATTTTTGTCCAATTTTACGGACTTTGGCTAACATTATTATATGGGATTGTTTTTGAGTAATTTATTTTATTTTTAAGATAATTTAAAGTTGTAGTATTTTTTAATCCAACCGGGGGTTTTTGTTCACGATCAGTGATGCGGAAATTCCAAAATTTGGTCGGTTTCGGTTCAGGATCCACTTTTTTAATTTTTCCGGTTCCACTTCTGGACCGGTTCCGGACCTTTACCGGTTCCAGAACCGGAACCCCGCATCACTGTTCACGATTGATTTTTCATGATTTTTAAAAATATTTTTGTCCAATTTTAAGGACTTGGGTAACTTTATTATTTTGGGATTATTTTTGCGTAAATTTTTTTTATTTTTTCTTTTTTTAATCCAAACAAACAAAAAATATATCCAATCCAACAAAAAATTTATTTAAAGACCTGTCATTGTTACATAATTAGAGATTGTGATTTGAGAATTTGTAATTTTAGAATTTTAATTTAGAGAAAATTTATCTAAAAATTATTTTTAGAATCAGAAGGACTTTGTTTTACGTTTTTATTAGGGTTGGGGCCCGTTCGGTCCGGTCCGAAAGATCGGCACCTTTCATACTTTTCTATAATTAAAATCTGGAACACAAAGAAATTTTCTTCAAATACTGGTTGTTCCAGACTAAGTTGCTGACAGAGAGCCTATAAAATTTACTAAAAAGGAAGGACATGCCTAGTAATAACGGGCTAGAAAGACCGTTATTATGCCTTTACTTCATATTTTCGAAAGAAATACTTTTTTTTGTTTTTAAAATGTTTTCTCTTTCGGTTTCCATTTCTTTTGTAAAATAATATTCCTCAAAGAGGAAATTATTTTACCTTCCTATTTATTTGATAGGGAAAAAATATCTCAAAATTAATTATTCCCTCAGAATAATTAATCAGATATAACAATTCAATAAAATTAACACAATTACAACTAAAATCTTTATCTCCAAATAAATATTTACAAAGAATATAAAATGAATGATCAAAATGAACATTTAAAAGTGAAATTCTTGCCTACTTTTTATAGGCAAAAATAACAATAATAAAAATGATGCAATGTAAGTCGCTCTTGCTCGATTAACCCTATAGCGCGAATTATTTTTAAAAAAGAATATTAAAATCCCTTAAATCAAGGACATAGTCCCTGCACTTATAAGAAAATAATGGGCATATTGCCTTTTTTGAAAACCTCTAGCTGCTTGAAATATTTAAGTGATAAATAAATAAATAAATACAAAATTTATTTAAATTTACATACAATTGTTTGGATGATGATGAGAAGATGATGCTTGAGAAGATGATGCTTGAGAAGAGGAGGATGGTATTTTCGGTGAACGAGGAATTATTGCACGACATGAAGGACATACACTATCACTTTTCTGCATCCTAAAATGTAAGGTTATTAGGTGTTAATAACTTGGCTAATGATCAATCAGAAAATAATTATTGAAAAGCAGATTTTGTGTCCTAAGCATGTTTAAATTTTAATGGGATTATTTTTGAGAAATGTAAAGAAGAAGGGACATCCAGTTGGCGTATTAGGTGGGTTTTTAACTTTAATAAAGTCGGGATTAGGCGAGAAAGTCGGGATTAGGCCCCCGCTAAATATATGAGTATAATACCTACCAAGGAAGAATGCAATTAACATGATGTATATCCTAAAATGTTAAATTTTGGTTTAAAAAATATTTTAACATAAACATGGCATTTAGGACACATATGTATATCATCTCCATTCATGATATGGGATTGACATATATTGCAAAATGCTTGTTCGATACCATTATAAATTTGGTGGTTAGCACTTTTGATACTATCTAAAAAAATCTAATTTATACTAGAATCTATTTTAAATTCTCACAAATTGGAATTTTATTGAAAAATAATTGCTTTGGGTGGAAACGTCTGTACAATTTATAAAATTCCTCAAAAAGATCAGTATCATCGTTGGAAGCAAATCTTTTTAAAATAATTTTAAAATTATTATTATATTTCTTTATAAAATTTTTCAATTAAATGAATTTCTATTTTTCTAAAACCGTAAAAGATCAAAGAGAAATTTTGAGTCAAAACACAGAAACTATAAACCGCGGAATAACAGGCAAGGGAAACGGAACTGGGATGATGAAAATTCCTGTTTTAGTTAAATATTTTAAGGTAACTGAAAATCGTATCCGCCCACGAAAGATTTTCTGTCCGTTTAAAACGGGTCAGAGCCGATCTGCTATTCTTTAGACTGAAGAGTTTGGTTACAACATCATTCCTAACATAAATTCCTAATAAAATTTTCATTTATGGATGTTCAAGATAGAGAGTTTTGCTATATTTTTTATTAAAGTTAAACCGTTCTTCCTCGAAAATTTTGATTTTTAAACACTGCTCGAGTTTATCAAAGCCATTTTCATTACTGTTAAACCCAATCAAAAGAAAGTTTCGTTCCTCATCTCCAGTTTTATTTGAATCCCAACGATAAACATACTCTTTTCCTTCGTATTCAATCCGATTTGAATAATTTATTAATTCTTCACCATTCAATGGACGTCTTGAAATTTGATATCCAATTATATAAGCTTCTCCATATTTTTCAAAAAGGAATTCTGCTAGACAATTCGATTGCTGACCTAATAATTATGGATATACTTAAGTTGGTGGCTCATCGAAAGTATACAATTGATCCGCACCGGCGAGCTAAGTCAAATTGTTGTAATTCGACTCAAATCGTCATGCTTTTTAGTGACTATTATTTGCATATCAGAATATTTGACCCAAAAAATCAGCTTAGAGAGTGGTATCATTCAACTCAACTTGCCTAGGTGGATCTAATGTTTACATAACAAAGGGTTTTTGAGTAAGCCAAAATTATTTACAGAATAGGCTAGTACGGGTTAACGGTCAGTTAACGAGTCCTCAGGATTGTTGATAAAAAAATTAGCGGCTTTACCCACCAGTGCTGGGTATTTGCCATTTGTTGGCTCCAGCTCCGGGGTTTTCAAAATCTTAGCTCCGGCTCCAGCTCCGCCGGAGCCGGAGCTGGAGCCGGGCTCCGGAGTTATTTCCCGGAGCATACCCAGCACTGTTACCCACTCTTATTAGGTAACAGAGTAGCCGGGTAAATAGCATAAATTAATTAGCTTGGAAATAGTTACCTATTTATTTCAAAACAAAAAAAATTATGTATTATTTTGACATAATTATGTAAGTCAAATTTCCCGGTACCGTGGGCCGAAATCTACTAATTTAAACTTACTAAGTTTATCATGATACTTCGTCAGTTGAAACAAATGCCCGACTACATGAGGAAAAAATATTCGGACAATATCATTGACAAAACAATAAGCACCGTTGTTATCGTGATGGAAAAATGTTCGTTCACTTTGGCGATAAAAATTAGAAGCACGATTTACACCCAAAATTTCGACAATATCACTCCAATATATAACCAAACCGTTCATAGCCTCTTCATAAATTCCTCGATGAATTCCCCAATCTTGGGATGTATAAATAAAAGTGGGAACTTTTTTAACCAAAAGATATTTGATTAAATTATTATAATTTTGGGTATTTCCAAAGTAACAGAATGATTGAATTAAAAATAAAATAAAAATTGAAAAAAACATTTTTTTAATTTTTAAAAATTAAAAGATTTAGTTGAACAAAGATAACTTTTTGGGGAAGCTGGTAGAATTTTAAATTGCTAGTGATGGGCGAGTGATGGGCAAGCAATTAGACACTCTTGTTTTGAATAAGAAGATGGGCGTTTAAATTTTAAGTAAAATTTTGTACACAAAACGAGGGTTAAAAATAAAAATTCAACTATCGAGACTTTTAATGCCTCTTGAGTATATTTCCATCATTAATTTCCCTATTAATTTGTTACAGGACAGTTAAATTTAAATAAAGCGGCAGAAAATTAAACTATTTAAAAATAAAAGCTTATTTGTTGCATTTTCCGACTTTTTTGTCAAAATTCTCGAGTTTGGCTAAATTATAGTCCCGATTTTATTATAAAGAAATCGGGAATTTTGAAAATCTATAAGGCGCATGATGGATTCAAAGGCCTTGCGAGGGCAAGGCAATTATTTATTGATTTAAACGTGTAAATAAATTTTTTATATTGATTAAATAAATAAAATTAAAATAAAGTTTTTTTAAATAAATTTAAAAAATTAAACTTTATAAGTAGGGTTTAGTAATTTTAGAAGATATATAAAAAACGATTCTAAAATAATGTGAAAAATAAAAGTCTTACAATATCGGTTTATCGTTAATAAATAAGGAATTAGTTTAAGATTTTTATATGATTTAGATAAAATTAACAGCATTATTCAAAATATAGACTTAACTTTATTAATTTATTTAAATAAAATTTTATTTAAATTTTTATTTAAAATTTTCTGAATAAGAACCATATTGGATATTTTTGTAAAATTAAAATATTTTATGAAAAATTAATATAAATTTTTGAAAAACCTAAAAAAAATTTTCTAAAAATTTATCAATCTTTCTTAATTATTATTTTAAGTGTAAAGTTTAAAATTAGTTATTTTTTGCACTTTTGTTACGAAATTTTTGAACGAAAATTAAAAAATATTTGCATTCTTGCCTCATACATTTTATAAAAGTTATCCAGTTTTGTCACCGATTTTACATATTTTATATAACCTGTTTGAGTACCTATTTTAAATGTAAATTAAGCGGCAGCTCACTTAAAATATTTTTATGTTTAGTCAACCATATTGGATATTTTTGTAAAAATACAATATTTATGAAAAATTAATATTACTTTTTGAAAAAAATTTAAAACAATAATTTAATTATTTCTTTCTTAATTATTATTTTGTTTTGTCACTGAAATTTTTTAATGGAAAATAGAAAATATTTGCATCTTGCCTCCATAAAAATTATCCATTTTTGTCACCTATTTTGTACTTATATTTTATACAACAAACTTAAGTACCTATTTTAAGGTTTTTAAGGCCTAGAACCCTGATTCCTTATTTATTATCGATAAACCGATATTGTAAGACTTTTATTTTTCACATTATTTTAGAATCGTTTTTTATATATCTTCTAAAATTACTAAACCCTACTTATAAAGTTTAATTTTTTAAATTTATTTAAAAAAAACTTTATTTAAATTTTATTTATTTAATTAAATTTAAAAATTTATTTACACGTTTAAATCAATAAAAAATTGCCTTGCCCTCGCAAGGCCTTTGAATCCATCATGCGCCTTATAGATTTTCAAAATTCTCGATTCCTTTATATTAAAATCGGGACTATAATTATGTCGAGAATTTTGAAAAAAAGTTGGAAAATACAAAAAATAGGCTTTTATTTTTATTTTTTAAATTATTTTTGTATCTAATATTTTGGAATTTTTATATAATTTATGTATATTAGGTTGGCGTTTCCTGATATCCAGAACAGAAAATGGAAGAAAGTTTATATGAGACGTTTTACGTTCAATATCTGAAACAAGGAATTAAGAAAGGATTTTGAAGATTCCTTTTGAAGATATTCGATGATTTCCTAGGAACCGCCAACCCTGCCAGCCCTATTCAAAGTTCAATAGTCAATTTAATTTTTTAAATTTAATTTAAATAAAATTTTATTTAAATTTTTATTTATTTAATTAATTTAAAAAATTTTTTACACGTTTTAATCAATAAGAAAGACATAAGACATTAGACACTCACAGGGCTTTCAATTTAAATTTTTTAGAGTGAAATCGAGACTAAAATATTACTCTAAATCGAGAATCTTGAAAAATATTTTTAAGTAAAAGAATTTAAAAATAAAAATAATTTTTCTTTTAATTACTTGAACATGTCGGCGAAAAGTTCTAATTTTAGAAAAATTTCAAATCTTCCGGAAAATTTGGAATTTCGTAAAATAGAAATTTTCCGCCCACAGACATATATTTAGTTATACGGTCAAATTTTGTTTTTGTTAGAGTTTAATTTTTTGCCGCTTTTTTTAAATTTAACTGTCCTGTAACAAATTAATATACATATGTAGAAATTAATAATGGTAATATACTCGAGAGGCATTAAAAGTCTCGACTGTTAATTTAATTTTTAACCCTCGTTTTATGTTCAAAATTTTACTCAAAATTTAAACGCCCATCTTCTTATTCAAAAAGAGAGTGTCTAATTGCTTGCCCATCACTCGCCCATCACTAGCAATTTAAAATTTACCAGCTTCCCCAAAAAGTTATCTTTGTCGCCAACTAAATCTTTTAATTTTTAAAAATTAAAAAATGTTTTTTTCAATTTTTATTTTATTTTTAATTCAATCATTCTTTTACTTTGGAAATACCCAAAATTATAATAATTTAATCAAATATCTTTTGGTTAAAAAAGTCCCCACTTTTATTTATACTTCCCAAGATTGGGGAATTCATCGAGGAATTTATGTAGAGGCTATGAACGGTTTGGTTATATATTGGAGTGATATTGTCGAAATTTTGGGTGTAAATCGTGCTTCTAATTTTTATCGCCAAAGTGAACGAACATTTTTCCATCACGATAACAACGGTGCTTATTGTTATGTCAATGATATTGTCCGAATATTTTTTCCTCATGTAGTCGGGCATTTGTTTCAACTGACGAAGTATCATGATAAACTTAGTAAGTTTAAATTAGTAGATTTCGGCCCACGGTACCGGGAAATTTGACTTACATAATTATGTCAAAATAATACATAATTTCATTTGTTTTGAAATAACTATTTCAAAGCTAATTAAATTATGCTATTTACCCGGCTACTCTGTTACCTACTAAGAGTGGGTAGTAGGCTCCTGAGCCGGCTCCGGCGGAGCTGGAGCCAACAAATGGCAAATACCCAGCACTGGTGGGTAAAGCCGCTAATTTTTTTATCAACAATCTGAGGACTCGTTAACTGACATGTTAACTCGAAAACCCTTTGTTATGTAAACATTAGAAACGCCTAGGCAAGTTGAGTCGAATGATACCACTCTCTATATGAGGAAATGCCTATGAGACGAGATATAATTCCTTAAAAATCGAAAATCATAGGAGGCCAAGCTAATTTTTTGGGTCAAATATTCTGATATGCAAATACTAGTCACTAAAAAGCTTGACAATTTGAGTCGAATTACAACAATTTGACTTAGCTCGCCGTTGCGGATCGAATTGTATACTTTCGAAGGGCCACCGGCTAAAGTATATCCATAATTATTAGGTGAGCAATCGAATTGTCTAGCAGAATTCCTTTTTGAAAAATATGGAGAAGCTTATATAATTGGATATCAAATTTCAAGACGTCCATTGAATGGTGAAGAATTAATAAATTATTCAAATCGGATTGAATACGAAGGAAAAGAGTATGTTTATCGTTGGGATTCATATAAAACTGGAGTTGAGGAACGAAACTTTCTTTTGAATGGGTTTAACAGCAATGAAAATGGCTTTGATAAACTCGAGGAATGTTTAAAAATCAAAATTTTCGAGGAAGAACGGTTTAACTTTAATAAAAAATATTACAAAACTCTCTATCTTGAACATCCATAAATGAAAATTTTATTAGGAATTTATGTTAGGAATGATGTTGTAAGCAAACTCTGCTGTCTAAAGAATGGCAGATCGGCTCTGACCCGTTTTAAACGGCCAGAAAATCTTTCGTGGGCGGATACTGATTTTCAGTTACCTTAAAATATTTAAATAAAACAGGAATTTTCATCATCCCAGTTCCGTTTCCCTTGCCTGTTATTCAGCGGTTTATAGTTTTTGTGTTTTGACACAAAATTTCTCTTTGATCTTTTACGGTTTTAGAAAAATAGAAATTCATTTAATTAAAAAATTTTATAAAGAAATATAATAATAATTTTAAAATTATTTTAAAAAGAATTTCTTTAAACGATGATACTGATCTTTTTGAGGAATTTTATAAATTGTACAGACGTTTCCACCCAAAGCAATTATTTTTCAATAAAATTCCAATTTGTGAGAATTTAAAATAGATTTTAATATAAATTAAAATTTTTTAGATAATATCAAAAGTGCTAACCACCAAATTTATAATGGTATCGAACAAGCATTTTGCAATATATGTCTATACAATATCATGAATGGAGATGATATACATATGTGCCCTAAATGCCATGTCTATGTTAAAATATTTTTTAAACCAAAATTTAACATTTTAGGATATACATCATGTTAATTGCATTCTTCCTTGGTAGGTATTATACTCATATATTTGGCGGGGGACCTCATCTCTACTGACCAAGTTATATGAATGCTACTTCATTTTTTCTTTTAATAAATGTTAAACACACGTTAGTTCTCGCCTAATCCCGACTGTATTAAAGTTAAAAACCCACCTAATACGCCAGCTGGATGTCCCTTCTTCTTTACATTTCTCAAAAATAATCCTATTTATTAAAATTTAAACATGCTTAGGACACAAAATCTGCTTTTCAATAATTATTTTCTGATTGATCATTAGCCAAGTTATTAACACCTAATAACCTTACATTTTAGGGTGCAGAAAAGTGATAGTGTATGTCCTTCATGTCGTGCAACAATTCCTCGTTCACCGAAAATACCATCTTCCTCTTCTCAAGCATCATCTTCTCATCATCATCCAAACTATTGTATGTAAATTTAAATAAATTTTGTATTTATTTTTTTTCTCTTAAATATGCCCATTATTTTATTTTAAGCCTAGGGACTATATACTTGATTTAAGAGATTTTAAGATTCTTTTCTAAAAATAATTCGCGTTTGAGGCTTAACCGAGCAACAACGTGTTAATTATTCTATTAAATACTAAAGAAAAGTATTATTTAAGTTTATAATTAAATAAGTATATTAAAAATTAAAAAAAAAACTATATAATTAAAGAATTTATCTTGAAGAAACACTTGAAGAACTTTAAGGATGTCGATGACGAAATTGAAGATTTAAGGATAAAAAATATTTTTTGATATTTTTATATTTTTTGCGGAATATTATTTATTTTTGTGTCGTGACTAAGTGAGTCACTTTCCATTTTTAACAATATTTTTGTGTTTTTGCAGTGTACTTTACATTGCATCATTTTTATTATTGTTATTTTTGCCTATAAAAAGTAGGCAGAAATTTCACTTTTAAATGTTCTTTTTGATCATTCATTTTATATTCTTTGTGAATATTTATTTGGAGATAAAGATTTTAGTTGTAGTTGTGTTAATTTTATTGAATTGTTATAACTAGATTAATTATTCTGAGGGAATAATTAATTCTGAGATATTTTTTCCCTATCAAATAAATTAGAAGGTAAAATAATTTCCTCTTTGAGAAAAGAAATGGATTTACAAAAGAAATAGAAACCGAAAGAGAAAACATTTTAACAACAAAAAAGTATTTCTTTCGAAAATATGAAGATAAGGCATAATAACGGTCTTTCTAGACCGTTATTACTAGGCATGTCCTTCTTTTTAGTAAATTTATAGGATCTCTGTCAGCAACTTAGTCTGGAACAACCAGTATTTGAAGAAAATTTCTTTGTGTTCCAGATTTTAATTATAGAAAAGTATGAAAGGATTTTTATTATGCCAAATCTTTATTGTTTGATAAAAATACTGACAATAATTTTTGAAAATTTTTTTTAAAAATCGGATATATATTTCCTATTTGACACATCTTAACTAAAAAACACTAAAAGGTTTCTTAAAACATATTCTTTCTTATATGTATATCTAATAACGGTCCACAGGCATCTCCAGAAAAAAGAGTGCTACCGTTCGACTCAACACCTTTTATTACCCTAAGTATATATGACATTTTGAGCATTAATTTAGGGGGGTGTGGCAGAACGGAAAAGTACCTAGTTGGGATATCAAGGTATCAGGATAAGGAATGGAAGAAGAAACATCAAAGATGATTAAAATATTTCACTCAAAGTGAATTACCAAAATATATGGCTTTTTACTGGGTTTTATCATTAAATTAATCCAATTAAATGTTGCTATCCACCTGATTTACTTGAAATTTATTCGAAAACTTTATCACAGATGTATATTCCTTAAATTTTTTATTTATTGTAAGCAAATATTATTTTCAATATTACTTCTTTTATTATTTTACCTCTTATATTATTTATAATTCTTTTATTAAGCTTTTTTAAATTTAAACAACTATTTTTAATAAAATTTTTAAATAATTAAATAAAAATATAATATATCTTTTCTAGATGCTAAAATTTATAAAAAAAGTTTTAAATTAAAACAATTTTGTGAATATAAAAAATATTTTTAAAATAAACCATAGATAAAAAAATTTAAAATAAACCATTTTTAACTTGTATTTTGTTTTGTTCCCCCTATAAAAATATGTATAAACAATTGTTAACTCTCGTTATGTAAAAATTATATCTTGCTATACTCCTAAAATTATTCCAAAAATTATTTAAGTTCTAAATTATTTTTCAAACAAATTTATAGTCCGTCAATTTGCTCTCATTCTTGCTAATATTATACATTTTAAAAATAAAAATTTTTTTGGCAAAATATTTTAGTCTTCAATCCGAAAATTTTTAAAGATCCAAAATAAGCTCAAATTTAATTTTTGATTTTTCGTGACAAATTTTTAATATTTTCCCGAGCTTTTGTCATAATTAACTATGTAAATACACCCAGAGAAAATATACCTATTAACCTTTAATTGAAAACCCTTAATTTGTCTAAATAACGAGAATTAACTTTATATTTTTACATAGTATAAATAAAAAGATTCGTTAAGCAATTAGAGATTGGACTATAAAAAATCTAAACTAAGTCCTTCAGATTCTAAAAATAATTTTTAGATACATTTTCTCTAAATTAAAATTCTAAAATTACAAATTCCCAGGAAACAATCTCTAATTATATAACAATGTCCGATATTTAAATAAATTTTTTGAAAAAATTGGATATATTTTTTGTTTGTTTAGATTAAAAAAACTCAAAAATTTTTTAAAATATATTACTCAAAAATAATCCCAAATAATAAAGTTAACCAAGTCCATAAAATTGGACAAAATTATTTTTTAAAATCATGAAAAATCGATCGTGAACAGTGATGCGGAGTTTCGATTCCGGAACCGGTAAAAGTCCGGAATCGGGTTCGAATCGGTCCAGAAGTGGAACCGGAACCGGCAAAATTAAAAAAGCGGTTCCTGAGCCAAAATCGACCAAATTTTGGAATTTCCGCATCACTGATCGTGAACAACCCTTGTTCTGATGTTTTTTGGATTAGAAACTACTACAATTTTAAATAATCTTAAAAATAAAATAAATTACTTAAAAATAATCCCAAATATAATGTTAGCCCAAGTCCCTAAAATTGGACAAAAATTTTTAAAATCAAGTCATCGCTTTTGTTTTTTCATTTGATCATTTTATGTTACTCACTAAATAAATTTTTTTAATTTAAAAATATATTGTTAATTAATAGAGGTTGCAAATTATCACATAAAAACGAAGCAAAACATATTTACGAGACATTTGGTTTTGAGTCTTGACTCAGGACTTTTCTTGAGGTTTGCCGGTCTTGGGGTGAAGTCTACTCTGTTTTGCTTTTCTAAACATACACCACCTAAGTAATGAACCTTAAGGTTAAAGAATTATGTTCATTGAAAAATAGAATGTGTGCCATTGTACCACACTTCTACAGTATTCTAGTTAATAAATAGTTAAATTACCGCATTTTTGGATGTTTTTAATTGGTACTTGAAGATGCCATATTGCCTTGAGTTACAGTGAGTTTCGGAATACGAATTATCGGACTGCGACACAAAGGGCATTTGTTGCTATTTCCCAACCTAAATTAATATAAGGGTCTTAATAGGCTCTTTCATATATGAAAAATAATTTTATAAATTATTTCATAAATTATGGATATACATAAATAGGATAGAAAACGAGGATAAAGGCAAATTATGACACCTTTTTACTAGAATAAAAATAGCAAATTTAAAATCATGTGTTTAATCGGAGATATGATTTTTAAATTCAGTTATTCAAACGCATTTTTGATAAAAATGAGAAAAAATGAGAAAAAGTTGTCTTAGTGACTAAATTAAATAAAAATATAATTGTTTGGTCGCTTTGATTTTATATTTTCTTTATTCGAGTATATCTCAAAAATTTTTAATTTTTCGAAAAACGCTAAACCATGTCAGAGATACAAATCACGATTTTGAATGGTATATAGAGCCTTCAATATGAAAGAACTTACTTAACGCCCTAAATTTATATACTATTTTTCTTATACCAAAAAATTAAAAGTCATTTAATGTAATAACACTTTAAATTTTAATTTTAAACTTACAATACTTCTAAACAATTAACATGATGTATATGCTAAGTTAAAAAATTTATTTAAAATAAATTTTTAGATAAACCCCGCATGAATTCACATGTATATCATTGTTTTTTTTGAAATGTGTAAGACATATACTACACACTTTTGTGTTTCTATATCGCTGTCCATATTTTTGATATTTCCCTTAAATCAAAATTTAAATATTTTGAGTAATTTATTAATTAATTACAAATCGGGATATCGTTGAAGTATAGTTGCTTTGGGTGAAAACGTTTGTACAATTTATAAAATTCGTTAAAAAGTCCATTTGGGTTATGATGATGACATGTTGAAGCAATGCTGAAAATTATTTTAAAATCTTCCCAGGTACATAAGTAAATTCAAAAAATATTGTTGAACTTTAAATTTAGAGTATGAATATTTTAAAAAACCATTGGTTCTCGAAAATTTCCATGTTTAAGCATTCTTCGAGTTTATCAGAACCATTTTGATTATTTGTAAATCCATTCAAAAGAAAGTTTCTTTCCTCATCTCCGGTTAAATTCAATTCCCAACGATAGACATAATCTTTATTTTGATAATCAATCTGATTTAAATGGTCAATATATTCTTCGAAAGTCTCTTGTTCTTCTTTTAGAACTTGATGTCCGACTACATTTTCTTCTCCATATCTTTCAAACAAAAATTCGGTTAAACATTTTGATTGCTCATCTAAAAACATTATTTAATAACGAAATTTGCGTTTAATTAACAATTATCTACAAAAATTGAATAAATGTTTTCAAGTTTTTAAACTAAAAACGAATTTCTATTTTCTTATTTTCCTAAAAAGGCAATCAGTGATCCAGTTATATGTAGTTAGAGTTTGCCGCGATCGGGATCCCGGTCAGGATCTGGCGGGATTATCCCGTTTTTTGAATCCCATTCCCGATTTTTCCGATCCTAAGATCGAAAGATAAATCCAATCCGGGTTTTTAATGATCCCGATCCCGAGCCGGAATCAGGATCGGTTAGCAATAGGATCAAGATTTATTCGGGATTTTATAAATTGTAAGAATATTAATGAAACAAGATAACTAAGTGAGCGAATCGGGGTCAGGATCATTATTCCAAAATCCCGATCGTGAATTTTTGTCAAAATCTCGATCCCGGCTAACTTTAGTTACAACCTATTTTATATGCAAAGTTCAGCGGTATCGGAATTTAGAGAAAAACCGGGATTGATTTTTGAGTGATACCGGTCCCAGATCCCGATACAGTATCGGGATTGGCCGAAACCGGGATAGGGTTTGGTACAGTAATCCCGATCCCGAATCGGGATCGGGATATATATTTCGGGTTCGGGATCAGAAAAATCGAGATCGGAATTCGAAAAACCCGGGATAATCCCACTAGATCCCGATCATAAATTTTAACAACATCAACATACGTATAATTTTTTAGTTAGTCCCAAAAGTGTAAATTAAAACACAGTTTAGACTGTGACTTACTGAGTTTATCAAAGTATTTCTGTGGTACCATCACATTTCGATGGCCAAAAACTACTCCGACAATGTCAATAACATTACAATAAAACCCATCATCGTTTTGACGAAATATATGCTGATTATGATTATAAAATTGCGACGCACGTTCCTCTCCCAAAATTTCTTCAATTTTGTTTCGATAGATAACTACACCGTTCATAGCTGTTTCATTTATTCCGCGATGAAATGCGATGTGATGTCCGTATTTAAAAGGAAAAATATGTGTTTGGACATTTTTATCAAACAACAGATATTTGAAACATTTATCAAAGACTTCCTCATTTTGTGTTTTTCAAAATAAAAGAGTGTTTGAATTAAAAGTAAAGGAAAAATTGAAAAAAACATTTTTAAATTTGTGAAAATTAAAAAATTTAGTTGGACAAAGATAAATTTTTGGGGAAGCAGGTAAAATTTTAAATTGCGAATGAAGGGCAAGCATTGGGCACTCTCATTTTTAATAAGAAGATGGGCGGGAAATTCATATTAAACATTAAATTTTAAGTAAAATTTTGTACATAATACGAGGGTCAAAAATTAAATTAAATATCGAGACTTTCAATGGCTCTCGAGCCACGGGAGGGGGGGGGGACGGGGACGGGGAAAATTTCTTTATTTTTTCACGGTGGGGCCTACTAAGGACTACTAAGGAAGGCCTAACGCTCTCCTTAGTAGTTTGTATATTGATATTAAGCTTTCAGGGCTATCACCGATTACACAAAACCCGGTCTCTTTCTCGATCCGAAACCCTATCTAAAGAAGAAAATTTTTAAAACACGAGTCGACTCGACTTTTTTCACCCTTGATTGTTGTAAACATTCATTAACTTTATAGAAAGAGCCATTTACAGAAAGTTTTAAAATAGTGCATAAGCCATGTTTTTGGACCTCAACAACAAATTTAATTAAAAAAAGATAAAATCTGGTTGTGAGGCCAGAAATCAACAAAAGTTAAAATGAAACATTTTATATTTTTATATTAAAGAAAAAATCATTTTTTTAAAAATCCGCAAATTTTTAACCTTTGCGACTTTTTATTTACAACTCAAAATTTCGAGCTTTTGTAGTCTGTAAATTAATATTAACATTTATATTTATTCATTTTTATACGATTACCCTATTTGTAAAATTTTTTCGGAATCACTCTTTCTCTTGTTTATGGCAAATGAGAGAGAGATAGAGTAAGTGATTCAAAAATGTGAAAATTTTTACGAGGATGATCGTATGTTTGTGTATATAATGCTTAATAATTTCAAACTACAAACTCTAAAAATTTTTAAAACATCCATATTATTGATTGGCTTAATTTTATAATAAATATAAAAAAAAATTAATTTTTTAATTTAAAAAAATATAAGAGCATGCCGGACTTGCTTTTACAATTTTTCTGCAGGAAAGAATGTTTATTTTGTGAAAAATAATACAATAGGTTGCGAACAACTAATACAATAGGTTGCGAACAATAAGGAATATGGCTAAGCGCCGAATAGGTGGAGACAGAATAGAATAAGAATAGAATAACACTGCGACAATAAGACTAAGACCGCGACTGAATAATAGGAAGGCTTTTATACTAAGCCAATACCCAACAATATCCACCTTAATCTCAAGGAGTTCTATGGATTTCTTATTTTTTTAAATTTTTTAAAGGATGAATTTCGGCTTTTTTGCCTCAAAATTCTCAAAAATTTCGCTCCCGCGGTAAAAAAAAGGATGAATTCTGGCTTCTGGGAATCTTGAAAATTTAAAAAATTTCGCCTGCGGCGCTAAAATGAGATAAAAAGTGGTTTTTAAGTCATTATAGACTCTAAAAATTTTGGCGTTTGGCGTTTGGCGTTTTGGCGTTCATTTTGGCCGATTTTTGGCGTTTGGCGTTTGGCGTGTTTTTAAAATTTGAAAAATTGGCGTTTGGCGTTTGGCGCGCCACGCGAAAATTTTGGCGCACAGCCCTGCTTGTAACCATAAACAACTAATATACGTTTATAAACATTGTTAATTATAATATGAATAAATTATACCATGTTAGTATGCCAGAAACTATTTTCTGGTCTCAATTTACCATTGTATTTTTTATACTTGTGACATAGTTCACACAAATAGTGTTCTTTTAGATATCTATTCCATCTCTTTTTAATTGTAGATCTACAATTGAAACAGTTTCGGTTATTTACTTCAATTATTTTTCCTATAATAATAAAGAAAAATATGTATATTTTTTAGGCATATAAACAAATAAAAAATTAAAATAAACTATCTACTTATTTCACTCCCGATGTAAATAATTCTAATTTTTAATCCTTCCACCGTATATTGAAATTTTTGTTTTTCTAACAATTCAATTTTATATCCAATTAAATTAATTTCCTTCCAATAACTTGATAAAAGTTTGTCTTTGTAATTTTCTATATTTTCTTTTAATGATTCTTTTTTATTTATTATTTCAAAACTTTCTTCTAATATTGAAGTTTCATAATAATTATTATTCATGATAAAATTATTATTTAAGCGAATCTTAAATATATTAAATTTGTGTATTATTGAAGGCTTAAATTTCAATTTATCAAATATAAAATACCTGTTTTCCCAAGTCTTTCAAAAATTTCTTGACAATTTCATTATTGGCAATTTCAATCAAAATTCTCATTTTCAATTGAGAGCTAAAGTTAGACCTCGTACTTAGTTTAATAACAAAAACTTTATTATCCAGTATTCTTATAAAGATAATCAACTATTCTAATGTTTGGTTTTACATTCATTATCAATACAAAACTTTCCTTTATTTGAATATTTTTTAAATAAATAAATTCTCTTTTTTCTTCCTAATCATCTTGTATTTTTACTCCAACCTCAACCATTTTACCTTTGATTTGTATATTCAACAGAACAACCAAATATGAGAGAAGAATAATAATTAATTTATTCATTTTAAATTTTAATATTAATAATAATTAACGGAATATTAAGAAAAAATTGAAAGTTATATTTTCATCAAACTTTTTTGCTTTAAATAGCCTTGATATAACTACTTTATCGTTTTATTTTGAAATATAGCCGGCATTTAAAAATAAATATTTGCACTTTTTATATTTCTTAAAGAATAATATATATTTCTAAATACTTATATTTAAAACTAATCATATTAAACGATTCAATTAACTAAAAGTACAAATAACTCTTTTATTCCGCCGCTTGACAAAATAAATAAAATAAAGTACAATTTCAAAATAATTAATGACTTGTGGACTAATCATATGAATTTACTATTAAATATAAAGTGCAAATATTTATTTTTAAATGTCTTATAAATTTCAAAATAAATAAAGACAGTCGTTAATTCAAGTTTATTATGTAATTTTAGTTTATTACGTTATTACGTTAATCAAGTTTATTACGTTAATTATGTAATCTTCAAAATTTACCGCCTCGGCTAATTAAGTAGCCCTATTTATGTTTTAATTGCATAATCAAAACACAGGACTGTCTGGAATAATTTTTTGAAGCTTTTAGTGAAGTCTATTTAAAAATAATGAAGGCATTTACAAGAAATATACCATAAAACTTTAATTTACAAGTTAATTTAAGCACCTCTTAATTTAAGCACCCTTTACCTCTTTAAGCATCACAGAAAACAATAATTACTCAGGCAATTTAGTTTTTTACTTTATGTACTTGCATTCTGATTACTTTTAAAAACTAAAATTATAATTATATATTTAAATTTATATTATTCATTATTTTTATATTTTTTCATCATTTTTCTTCTTTGTTCAATCTTAAGCATCAGTTATATTACTGTTTTTACTTGCTAAATTATTAAAAATTTTGGTCAAATAATTAATTTAAATACCAATTCCTTTCTTCGCCACATTCTGAACCAGTGGGACAGCAACTTTAATTAAATAAAATAGTTTAGTTAAATTTTGATTTAATTTTTGTTTCTGTGTTGTGAGGATGTGTTTTACTATTTACATTTGTATTACTATATACATCCAAAGTCATCTTATGAAATTATAAAAGCTATAGTCTGCATCGGTAGCAGAGCTGTTAGAGATTTCGATTTTTGATATTAAAGTTTTGAGTCTGATTTGATTACATCAAAAATGTAAAAAAATTCCTTATAGACGTATATAATATAGTAACTAACTAATATTATTAGATAAAAATTATAAAATTACAAGGTTCCATGTTTAGGATTGAAACAGCAGTGACGATGTCCTGTACAGACTTCTAATAATCCGCAGTATTGAGCTGCTGAAACTTCAAATATTACATCAGAAATAATAATAAAAGCAATTAATAATAAAATTAAAGTTTTAGTCATTTTTAGATTATTTTTTTATAATTGGTTGTTGAAACGATAAGTAAAAATATGTATAATACAATAGATTTTAAACGAGTTTATATATACACAAAAAATTGAAGATTATAAACTGGAGATTATAGATAGAATTGATGTTTACCACGTATAATTTTAAAATTAGCTGAAAATTTCCTTAATTTTACAGCTTTCTAAATAAAAGAGATAAAAATTAACGATTATTCATTTCCGTAAAAATTTTTGGCTGAAGATTAATTTAAATTTAATTTTTTTATTTAAAATTTTTTTCTTTAACGTGGCAAAAATTAAATTTAAAATTCAAATAAAACTATAGTTGCCCATAATTTTTTAATAAAACAATTACGTAAATGGTTAAGTTTGAAGTATTTTATTTTCTATCTTTAGCTTTAGAATTAAAGTAATAAAGAATATCGAAAATCCATTGGACGAATTTTTATCCAACGTATAATAAAATTTTTATAAAAGTTTTCTTATTAAAAATATTAACGTCGACAAATAAAATTTAAAATAATTATTGGTTTATCTAATTCGGTGAGGTGTTTTATAATGAGCCAAGTTTATATATTCTATTGAAATTTAGATTAAAGCAAGAAGCAATTTCCAACCCTCCATCTCCAATAAATCTAACAATTCCATTAGAATTATCAATAATTGGAAATAATAGAAACATTTTTAAATAAATTTTCCAAAATCTACAAAATTAATCCACAAAATTTATTGAGTATTTTTCTTCCATCGGAATAAAGGAAAAAATCAGACTTCTGGCCTTCCAAAATTCTTAAAATTTTCGTCTGAGGCGCTAAAAAATGAATAAATCTGGTTCTTTGGCCTGCCAAGTATTTTGGCTTCTTAGCCTTCAAAAATTTTTTAAATTTTTGTCTGCTGCGCATAAACGTGAATTTTCATCCCTTTGGCATGTCACATTTTATATTTTATCACGTATAAATGTCAAACTAGATTTTCTCGGAAGTAGAAACAGTAATCAATTAATCAATAGTCTTTAATTTTATTATCATAAACAGTAATAAATATGTTTAGTTAATTAGTATTTTGTGCTTCCTTATTAATTAGTATTTTGTGCTTCGAAATCTGTATCAAACTCCAAGTTAATGAAGCAATCCAATAAATCCATGTATTTAAACATTTAAAATGTGTTTTAGAGCATTAGAAGAAATGCGTTTTAGAGCAATGTTTTAGAGCATTTGTTTTTTACTAGATAGGCCTGATGTTGAAATGTTCAAATCTGGCCTTACTTATATTCATAGATTGAGTGCACAAAAATTTGCACGAATGTATAAAACTTTAATTGAGTGAATAAAAATTGATTTAACGAATGATGGCAAGTTTCATACCTAATCTTGACAAGCGCTTAATTCGGTGGCCCGACGTTTCGACAAAAAACTTTTCGACAAGACTTTTTGACAATGAACCTTTCGACAATAGATGTTTCGACAATGGACTTTTCGACAATAAATTAACATTTTTTAAAATGATAAATGTGTTGATATGAAAATAAGTGAAGATAAAAGCTTTAGTTGTTTACTGTCTGTCTTTTGTATAAATAATATAAATATAAAAAGTTAAAAAAGTTTTTAAAAAGAAAAATAAGAAATATGTTCTAGTTGGAAATTGAATGGGTGTTGTAAAAGAAAAACTATCCAAAATTTGGGGTATTTATTAAGTTTGCAGCATCTGGTCCTATATTTATTTTAAATGTAATATTTTTGTTACAAATTATTTTTCATTACAATTTCTTTTACTATTGCTTCGAATATGGAAAATTCGTCGTCAGAAAATGGTCAATATAGTAGATCCGACAATTCGAATATCTCTGTAAATGATCTGATTGAAATGCTTAATTTCGTAGAGGTTAAGTCGAAGAGGGGATCCCCACTTCTAACTCGAGATGGATTCGATTATTCTTTCGAAAAGAATTCAGCCATAAACGAAAATGTTGAGTATTGGAGATGCACAAAAGTAAGCTTAACAAACTGTACAGTATCTTCCGTAGACTTATCAATTATATAATAGGACCTTCGGCCGGCCGATATGAATTTAAAAAAAAATTTCCCTGAATTTTAGGTATAATGTATTAAAAATTACTGTTAGTCGGTCTCAGTCAAAACGATAGTATCGATCTCGGTATCGGGTAATTGATTATCGGTAAATCTCGGTCTCGGGTGGCCTATACCAGTATTATTTTGTAAGAATGGGAGGAGTTTCCCGCTAATTTTCTCTAATTGCTTTATAAATCCTGCGTGTCTGATAAATGGGTGATGCGTTGAACTAAAATTCAGTGGTCAGCGAGTTCAGTTAGCGGGTTTTAAACCCTAAAATACATGCTATATTAATAACCTCTTTAAGCATCACAGAAAACAATAATTACTCAGGCAATTTAGTTTTTTACTTTATGTACTTGCATTCTGATTACTTTTAAAAACTAAAATTATAATTATATATTTAAATTTATATTATTCATTATTTTTATATTTTTTCATCATTTTTCTTCTTTGTTCAATCTTAAGCATCAGTTATATTACTGTTTTTACTTGCTAAATTATTAAAAATTTTGGTCAAATAATTAATTTAAATACCAATTCCTTTCTTCGCCACATTCTGAACCAGTGGGACAGCAACTTTAATTAAATAAAATAGTTTAGATAAATTTTGATTTAGTTTTTGTTTTTGTGTTGTGAGTATGTGTTTTACTATTTACATTTGTATTACTATATACATCCAAAGTCATCTTATGAAATTATAAAAGCTATAGTCTGCATCGGTAGCAGAGCTGTTACAGATTTCGATTTTTGATTTTAAAGTTTTGAGTCTGATTTGATTACATTAAAAATGTAAAAAAATTCCTTATAGACGTATATAATATAGTAATTAACTAATATTATTAGATAAAAATTATAAAATTACAAGGTTCCATGTTTAGGATTGAAACAGCAGTGACGATGTCCTGTACAGACATCTAATAATCCGCAGTATTGAGCTGCTGAAACTTCAAATATTACATCAGAAATAATAATAAAAGCAATTAATAATAAAATTAAAGTTTTAGTCATTTTTAGATTATTTTTTTATAATTGGTTGTTGAAACGATAAGTAAAAATATGTATAATACAATAGATTTTAAACGAGTTTATATATACACAAAAAATTGAAGATTATAAACTGGAGATTATAGATAGAATTGATGTTTACCACGTATAATTTTAAAATTAGCTGAAAATTTCCTTAATTTTACAGCTTTCTAAATAAAAGAGATAAAAATTAACGATTATTCATTTCCGTAAAAATTTTTGGCTGAAGATTAATTTAAATTTAATTTTTTTATTTAAAATTTTTTTCTTTAACGTGGCAAAAATTAAATTTAAAATTCAAATAAAACTATAGTTGCCCATAATTTTTTAATAAAACAATTACGTAAATGGTTAAGTTTGAAGTATTTTATTTTCTATCTTTAGCTTTAGAATTAAAGTAATAAAGAATATCGAAAATCCATTGGACGAATTTTTATCCAACGTATAATAAAATTTTTATAAAAGTTTTCTTATTAAAAATATTAACGTCGACAAATAAAATTTTAATTCGGTGAGGTGTTTTATAATGAGCCAAGTTTATATATTCTATTGAAATTTAGATTAAAGCAAGAAGCAATTTCCAACCCTCCATCTCCAATAAATCTAACAATTCCATTAGAATTATCAATAATTGGAAATAATAGAAACATTTTTAAATAAATTTTCCAAAATCTACAAAATTAATCCACAAAATTTATTGAGTATTTTTCTTCCATCGGAATAAAGGAAAAAATCAGACTTCTGGCCTTCCAAAATTCTTAAAATTTTCGTCTGAGGCGCTAAAAAATGAATAAATCTGGTTTTTTGGCCTGCCAAGTATTTTGGCTTCTTAGCCTTCAAAAATTTTTAAAATTTTTGTCTGCTGCGCATAAACGTGAATTTTCATCCCTTTGGCATGTCACATTTTAATTTTATCACGTATAAATGTCAAACTAGATTTTCTCGGAAGTAGAAACAGTAATCAATTAATCAATAGTCTTTAATTTTATTATCATAAACAGTAATAAATATGTTTAGTTAATTAGTATTTTGTGCTTCCTTATTAATTAGTATTTTGTGCTTCGAAATCTGTATCAAACTCCAAGTTAATGAAGCAATCCAATAAATCCATGTATTTAAACATTTAAAATGTGTTTTAGAGCATTAGAAGAAATGCGTTTTAGAGCAATGTTTTAGAGCATTTGTTTTTTACTAGATAGGCCTGATGTTGAAATGTTCAAATCTGGCCTTACTTATATTCATAGATTGAGTGCACAAAAATTTGCACGAATGTATAAAACTTTAATTGAGTGAATAAAAATTGATTTAACGAATGATGGCAAGTTTCATACCTAATCTTGACAAGCGCTTAATTCGGTGGCCCGACGTTTCGACAAAAAACTTTTCGACAAGACTTTTTGACAATGAACCTTTCGACAATAGATGTTTCGACAATGGACTTTTCGACAATAAATTAACATTTTTTAAAATGATAAATGTGTTGATATGAAAATAAGTGAAGACAAAAGCTTTAGTTGTTTACTGTCTGTCTTTTGTATAAATAATATAAATATAAAAAGTTAAAAAAGTTTTTAAAAAGAAAAATAAGAAATATGTTCTAGTTGGAAATTGAATGGGTGTTGTAAAAGAAAAACTATCCAAAATTTGGGGTATTTATTAAGTTTGCAGCATCTGGTCCTATATTTATTTTAAATGTAATATTTTTGTTACAAATTATTTTTCATTACAATTTCTTTTACTATTGCTTCGAATATGGAAAATTCGTCGTCAGAAAATGGTCAATATAGTAGATCCGACAATTCGAATATCTCTGTAAATGATCTGATTGAAATGCTTAATTTCGTAGAGGTTAAGTCGAAGAGGGGATCCCCACTTCTAACTCGAGATGGATTCGATTATTCTTTCGAAAAGAATTCAGCCATAAACGAAAATGTTGAGTATTGGAGATGCACAAAAGTAAGCTTAACAAACTGTACAGTATCTTCCGTAGACTTATCAATTATATAATAGGACCTTCGGCCGGCCGATATGAATTTTAAAAAAAATTTCCCTGAATTTTAGGTATGATGTATTAAAAATTACTGTTAGTGTTAGTCGGTCTCAGTCAAAACGATAGTATCGATCTCGGTATCGGGTACTTGATTATCGGTAAATCTCGGTCTCGGGTGGCCTATACCATTATTGTTTTGTAAGAATGGGAGGAGTTTCCCGCTAATTTTCTCTAATTGCTTTATAAATCCTGCGTGTCTGATAAATAAGTGATGAGTTGAACTAAAATTCAGTGGTCAGCGAGTTTAGTTAGCGGGTTTTAAACCCTAAAATACATGCTATATTAATAACCTCTTTAAGCAGCACAGAAAACAATAATTACTCAGGCAATTTAGTTTTTTACTTTATGTACTTGCATTCTGATTACTTTTAAAAACTAAAATTATAATTATATATGTAAATTTATATTATTCATTATTTTTATATTTTTTCATCATTTTTCTTCTTTGTTCAACCTTAAGCATCAGTTATATTACTGTTTTTACTTGCTAAATTATTAAAAATTTTGGTCAAATAATTAATTTAAATACCAATTCCTTTCTTCGCCACATTCTGAACCAGTGGGACAGCAACTTTAATTAAATAAAATAGTTTAGATAAATTTTGATTTAATTTTTGTTTTTGTGTTGTGAGGATGTGTTTTACTATTTACATTTGTATTACTATATACATCCAAAGTCATCTTATGAAATTATAAAAGCTATAGTCTGCATCGGTAGCAGAGCTGTTAGAAATTTCGATTTTTGATATTAAAGTTTTGAGTCTGATTTGATTACATCAAAAATGTAAAAAAATTCCTTATAGACGTATATAATATAGTAACTAACTAATATTATTAGATAAAAATTATAAAATTACAAGGTTCCATGTTTAGGATTGAAACAGCAGTGACGATGTCCTGTACAGACATCTAATAATCCGCAGTATTGAGCTGCTGAAACTTCAAATATTACATCAGAAATAATAATAAAAGCAATTAATAATAAAATTAAAGTTTTGGTCATTTTTAGATTATTTTTTTATAATTAGTTGTTGAAACGATAAGTAAAAATATGTATAATACAATAGATTTTAAACGAGTTTATATATACAAAAAAAATTGAAGATTATAAACTGGAAATTATAGATAGAATTGATATTTACCACGTATAATTTTAAAATTAGCTGAAAATTTCCTTAATTTTACAGCTTTCTAAATAAAAGAGATAAAAATTAACGATTATTCATTTCCGTAAAAATTTTTGGCTGAAGATTAATTTAAATTTAATTTTTTTATTTAAAATTTTTTTCTTTAACGTGGCAAAAATTAAATTTAAAATTCAAATAAAACTATAGTTGCCCATAATTTTTTAATAAAACAATTACGTAAATGGTTAAGTTTGAAGTATTTTATTTTCTATCATTAGCTTTAGAATTAAAGTAATAAAGAATATCGAAAATCCATTGGACGAATTTTTATCCAACGTATAATAAAATTTTTATAAAAGTTTTCTTATTAAAAATATTAACGTCGACAAATAAAATTTAAAATAATTATTGGTTTATCTAATTCGGTGGGGTGTTTTATAATGAGCCAGGTTATATATTCTATTGAAATTTAGATTAAAGCAAGAAGCAATTTCCAACCCTCCATCTCCAATAAATCTAATAATTCCATTAAAATTATCAATAATTGGAAATAATAGAAACATTTTTAAATAAATTTTCCAAAATCTACAAAATGAATCCACAAAATTTATTAAGTATTTTTCTTCCATCGGAATAAAGGAAAAAATCAGACTTCTGGCCTTCCAAAATTCTTAAAATTTTCGCCTGAGGCGCTAAAAAATTAATAAATCTGGTTCTTTGGCCTGCCAAGTATTTTGGCTTCTTAGCCTTCAAAAATTTTTAAAATTTTTGTCTGCTGCGCATAAACGTGAATTTTCATCCCTTTGGCATGTCACATTTTATATTTTATCACGTATAAATGTCAAACTAGATTTTCTCGGAAGTAGAAACAGTAATCAATTAATCAATAGTCTTTAATTTTATTATCATAAACAGTAATAAATATGTTTAGTTAATTAGTATTTTGTGCTTCCTTATTAATTAGTATTTTGTGCTTCGAAATCTGTATCAAACTCCAAGTTAATGAAGCAATCCAATAAATCCATGTATTTAAACATTTAAAATGTGTTTTAGAGCATTAGAAGAAATGCGTTTTAGAGCAATGTTTTAGAGCATTTGTTTTTTACTAGATAGGCCTGATGTTGAAATGTTCAAATCTGGCCTTACTTATATTCATAGATTGAGTGCACAAAAATTTGCACGAATGTATAGTAAAGCAGCTGGGCTATAGCTATTTTTCTCCTTTAGCTAGAGCAAAAGGTTATTCGGCGGCTGGGAGCGAACCAGCATCTTCAGTAGACCGGACTGATGTGTTAGCCATTACACCACGCCGCCTACTGCTCAGCCTTAGGAAATTAATAGCTATATGCTTTACACCTCCATCCCCAGGGAAGACTGTCCCTAGTCTTCTTATCTGCCCTCTTCCCGCTTTTTCTCTCACCTGCGGGGTAGCTTAATCATCGCCTTCTCTGGCGGAATTTCCTTTCTCTAACCCAGGGCCTATGGGATGGATCGTCATACGTTCAGCGTTCGCTGAACCATCCGGTGCTACCAGTAAAGCAGCTGGGCTATAGCTATTTCTCTCCTTTAGCTAGTGCAAAAGGTTATTCGGCGGCTGGGAGCGAACCAGCATCTTCAGTAGACCGGACTGATGTGTTAGCCATTACACCACGCCGCCTACTGCTCAGCCTTAGGAAATTAATAGCTATATGCTTTACAGTATAAAACTTTAATTGAGTGAATAAAAATTGATTTAACGAATGATGGCAAGTTTCATACCTAATCTTGACAAGCGCTTAATTCGGTGGCCCGACGTTTCGACAAAAAACTTTTTGACAAGACTTTTCGACAATGAACCTTTCGACAATAGATGTTTCGACAATGGACTTTTCGACAATAAATTAACATTTTTTAAAATGATAAATGTGTTGATATGAAAATAAGTGAAGACAAAAGCTTTAGCTGTTTACTGTCTGTCTTTTGTATAAATAATATAAATATAAAAAGTTAAAAAAGTTTTTAAAAAGAAAAAAGAAGAAATATGTTCTAGGTGGAAATTGAATGGGTGTTGTAAAAGAAAAACTATCCAAAATTTGGGGTATTTATTAAGTTTGTAGCATCTGGTCCTATATTTATTTTAAATGTAATATTTTTGTTACAAATTATTTTTCATTACAATTTCTTTTACTATTGCTTCGAATATGGAAAATTCGTCGTCAGAAGATGGTCAATATAGTAGATCCGACAATTCGAATATCTCTGTAAATGATCTGATTGAAATGCTTAATTTCGTAGAGGTTAAGTCGAAGAGGGGATCCCCACTTCTAACTCGAGATGGATTCGATTATTCTTTCGAAAAGAATTCAGCCATAAACGAAAATGTTGAGTATTGGAGATGCACAAAAGTAAGCTTAACAAACTGTACAGTATCTTCCGTAGACTTATCAATTATATAATAAGACCTTCGGCCGGCCGATATGAATTTAAAAAAAAATTTCCCTGAATTTTAGGTATGATGTATTAAAAATTACTGTTAGTGTTAGTCGGTCTCAGTCAAAACGATAGTATCGATCTCGGTATCGGGTACTTGATTATCGGTAAATCTCGGTCTCGGGTGGCCTATACCATTATTGTTTTGTAAGAATGGGAGGAGTTTCCCGCTAATTTTCTCTAATTGCTTCATAAATCCTGCGTGTCTGATAAATGGGTGATGAGTTGAACTAAAATTCAGTGGTCAGCGAGTTTAGTTAGCGGGTTTTAAACCCTAAAATACATGCTATATTAATAACCTCTTTAAGCAGCACAGAAAACAATAATTACTCAGGCAATTTAGTTTTTTACTTTATGTACTTGCATTCTGATTACTTTTAAAAACTAAAATTATAATTATATATGTAAATTTATATTATTCATTATTTTTATATTTTTTCATCATTTTTCTTCTTTGTTCAATCTTAAGCATCAGTTATATTACTGTTTTTACTTGCTAAATTATTAAAAATTTTGGTCAAATAATTAATTTAAATACCAATTCCTTTCTTCGCCACATTCTGAACCAGTGGGACAGCAACTTTAATTAAATAAAATAGTTTAGATAAATTTTGATTTAATTTTTGTTTTTGTGTTGTGAGGATGTGTTTTACTATTTACATTTGTATTACTATATACATCCAAAGTCATCTTATGAAATTATAAAAGCTATAGTCTGCATCGGTAGCAGAGCTGTTAGAAATTTCGATTTTTGATTTTAAAGTTTTGAGTCTGATTCGATTACATCAAAAATGTAAAAAATTTCCTTATAGACGTATATAATATAGTAACTAACTAATATTATTAGATAAAAATTATAAAATTACAAGGTTCCATGTTTAGGATTGAAATAGCAGTGACGATGTCCTGTACAGACATCTAATAATCCGCAGTATTGAGCTGCTGAAACTTCAAATATTACATCAGAAATAATAATAAAAGCAATTAATAATAAAATTAAAGTTTTAGTCATTTTTAGATTATTTTTTTATAATTGGTTGTTGAAACGATAAGTAAAAATATGTATAATACAATAGATTTTAAACGAGTTTATATATACAAAAAAAATTGAAGATTATAAACTGGAGATTATAGATAGAATTGATGTTTACCACGTATAATTTTAAAATTAGCTGAAAATTTCCTTAATTTTACAGCTTTCTAAATAAAAGAGATAAAAATTAACGATTATTTATTTCCGTAAAAATTTTTGGCTGAAGATTAATTTAAATTTAATTTTTTTATTTAAAATTTTTTTCTTTAACGTGGCAAAAATTAAATTTAAAATTCAAATAAAACTATAGTTGCCCATAATTTTTTAATAAAACAATTACGTAAATGGTTAAGTTTGAAGTATTTTATTTTCTATCTTTAGCTTTAGAATTAAAGTAATAAAGAATATCGAAAATCCATTGGACGAATTTTTATCCAACGTATAATAAAATTTTTATAAAAGTTTTCTTATTAAAAATATTAACGTCGACAAATAAAATTTAAAATAATTATTGGTTTATCTAATTCGGTGGGGTGTTTTATAATGAGCCAAGGTTATATATTATATAAAGAAACAGAGATTACAGTAATATCAGTGTATTCAAATTCTCTTTATCTCTCTTAAACACTCAATACTTTCTTACATGCACAAATCTCTTTATCCTCCTTATGCTACTGATATTCCTTAAATCACCCTTAATCAATTCAAAACTCTTTAATCGGAGGATATTATGGAATCAATCACTTATAAACAACAAATCTACTTATATCCCAAGCCATAATCCCCATATATCTCCTTAATCCTGGAAAAATATTCAGCTCTGTCTCGGTTAAAGGACATCTTCTATTCGGTTTAACCTGAATTTGTTGAAACTGACAACCCTTGTCTAAAGAAAAGGGTTCATAAATAAACAAATGAAATGGACCCCTCATCCATTTTCTTAAAATTAATTTTCAACTTAAAAATAGTTATAAAATTTCTTTTGTCTTTTGTTTATGTATATCGGTGACTGTATTTCAAAATTAATAAAAACATAATTTTATCAAGCTATAGTTAAATTTAAAATAAAACAATTTACGAATGAAAAGTTTTTAAAATAAAAATGTAATAAATATAATCGTTTAAAATAAAAAAATATGGTACACACAGTGTACAAATTTTTAATAATTTTCCGTGTTTTTTTTAGTTTTATAATTTTACAAATTTTTTGTGTTTGCAGATAGGGCTTGACTTGATCGGTTTTAAAACCGAAACTTTTATATTTATTGCAAAAAACAACCATTTTATGAAATTTTAAAGACCTTTACTTTAATTTAAAAACTAAAACACAACAACGAAATCGTCTTTTTAAAATGGGACCCAACCGAACGCTGGGGGTACCGGTTAATAACCTGTACCCCTAGTTTCAAAAAATAAATAAATAGTTAAATCTTGTTAAATCAAAAATAATATCCACTACTTAAACATTATTAGGATTTCTGTGTTTTAAAATCTCCTAAATTTTGATTCAGATATCGGCTAGACAACAATTTTTGTTTATAAAAATATCAACTTATTTTTTTTTAATTTTAATGTTTTCCTCTAACTAAATCAGTTAAAGTAGAAAGAAGAGACCACCTTTTTTACTGATCTATCAAGATTTAACTATATAACAAAATTTTTTAGTCAGAATTGTGGATAATTTTAGTTTGTTTGGATTAAAAATTACTCTCAAAAATTTTAAAAATCAAAATAAATTACTTAAAATAATCCCAAATAATAACCCAATCCATAAAACTGAACAAAAAATTTTTTTTCAAAATTCAAGTCTTCTTTTTGCTCCCACCCTTCGGCCATATTTTGTTAAACACTAAATTATTTAAATTAATTTTTTGAAATCCACAACTTTTTGATTAATTGTGTTCCAAAAGTATGAACCGTGGGGTTTTTTTATGAACGTTTGGGATCTACTTTTTCCTCCGTCAGCGCCGCAGGCAAAAATTTTGAAAATTCATGACTAAATTAATTTTTTTACATTTTTTTCACGTTCACTAATATTAAAAGAACTTTAAAATTTTAAAATCAAAGTTAAAAAACATTTGTTCTTAAAGTGAAAAATTATTACATTGACATTTCCCAACCCCGGATTCGAACCCAGCCCTATCAGTGTCTGAGATACTGTAAAGCATATAGCTATTAATTTCTAAGGCTATGCAGTAGGCGGTGTGGTGTAATGGCTAACACATCAGTCCGGACTACTGTAGATGCTGGTTCGCTCCCAGCCGCCGAATATTCTTTTGTGCTAGCTAAAGGAAAGTTTACTATACAGCGCCGCTCAATTACATTTACCGCCGCAGACTTAAAATTTTGAAATTTCTGAAGTCCAAGCGACCCAATTGTCGGTATACAAATTTCTGGCACTCAAATCTCATGATCCGCAAAATCCGTATCCGCAAGTTTCGAGTCCGCAAAGTTCGGCGCCCATATGAAACAAAAAACAAATCAACTGCATATACGCAGAAAAGCTTAAAATATTCAATTAACGTTAAAATGTTCAAAGGCATTTTTCAAAAATATTGTAGCGCAAAAACAAGTATTATGAGGATTTTAGAAGTTTAGTGATAAAAGTAAACATACATTTAACTATTGGGTGACGATTATCTGTGAGTTTAGGTGTAAGTTTTATCTCTCCTCGACAGTTTGGGCATGTACCCTTCTGATTAATCCTTAAATATTATTCCGTTAAAAGAAATTTAAAAATTTAAACTATACCATCGTGCAAGGCAGATACCATGATATACTACTTTCTTAAAATTACTAATTTAATTATTAATAAATTTAATATTTTGATAAACTTTGCATTTAGGACAGGAATAAACAAAATCGTTGATTTTTAATTCTTCTAGGCAAATAACACATTCTTCTTTTTCATTGTCTTCAATTTGTTTTGGATGATAATAAAATCCTTCTTCAACTAAACAAAATATATTTATTTTAATTTTTAAAATTCTTACAAATTGGAATAAATTTGAAATATAATTGTTTTGGATTGAAACGTTTGTATAAATTATAAAACTTTTCAAAATCACTTGTATCGTCGTTGTGAGCGATACTAAAAACAATAAAAATTTTTATTAGTAACTATTTTATAAAAAAAAAATTTTTTTAATAAAACTTTAGCCAAATTAGTATAATTGTAAGATCAACCTTTCGTCCTCAAAAATTTTCAAGGCTAAACATTCATTAAGTTTATCAAAACCATTTGGATTACTTGTAAACCCATTCATAAGAAAGGCTCTTTCCTCTTTTTCGGTTTTATTCGAATCCCAACGATAAGCATAATATTTATTGTTGTATTCAATCAGATTTGAATGATTTATTTTTTCCTCCTCTGGAATTTCATGTCCAATTACATATTCTTCTCCATACTTTTCAAACAGAAATTCGGTTAAACAATTAAGCAGATCGTCTAAAAATGTTATTTAACTAGTTTAATTTCCAAGCCGGCCAAGCCCAGAATGAAACTGGATATTTTTATAAGCCTGAAACATTCTCATGACTAAGGGGCGCAATTATAATGAAATCCATCTTTTTCCTGGACTAAAATATTTTGGTGCTACGTTTTGTGACAAATATAGAACGGACAAAAGAAAACTGTCCGGCTATGGGTAAGAAGTGTCTGCAAAGGTTAAGACCCCACACCCTTCCCTGATTATCTAACTATTTTGAGCTATTTTGTTTGATCTATAATCTATCGTATATCATTTGAAAGAGCTCTTCAAGCTCTGTCGAATGATAAGGTGTGTTAAGAAATTATATAACACATATATTTTTCTTTTTTCTCTGAGTTTTTTATGGTTTATTTACTTGTAATTTACAATAGCTATAAATGTAATTTGTACAATATATCATAATATGTAGTTTAAGTTCATTTATCCGACAAAATTTTTTATTCAAATTTTTCAAAAAATAGCTGTTCCAGTTTTTGGACGAACATCCCCCGGTATTGGAAATACTTTTCCCGTTGTTGGAACTACGTCTCCCGCTGTTGGTACAACATCCCCCGCTGATTATTATTTTATTATATATTTCTGTCATAAAATACTAATAATTTTTTACTCAAATGGTAATCCTCAGATGTTGGTCCCCAAATGTCGGTCCCCAATCCACAAATGTCAATCCACAAATATGTAAGTAGACTCTCATACTTGTTACATACCACAAATACCATTTAATTAACATTTTGCCATAAAATAGATAGGTTTTTTTTACCTGGATTAGATCCTGATCCTTGTCCTTGGTTATGTTGTCCTTAATTTATATAAAAATAAATTATATATGTATCGGCTATTTAAGCGGTCTATTTAAAAATATAGCAAAAGAAATTTATTAAAATCAATTGTTAGGTTACTTGATCTGTGATGATCGTCACGTAGCGACTCCTCTTGTGCTTGTAAAAACACTGAAATAAATTTTTAGAAAAAATTTATCAAAATATATTATTACTAGCTTGGTATTCTTCTTCATTTTGAGCGAATAAATGATCTGGAATTTTATTAAATTTTTATAACAATTACTGAAAAGTATAATGTTCTTTCATGAAATAAATTCTTTATTTTCTTTGATGGATACGAACTCTACAAAACTCTAATCCCTTCTATATCACTTAAATGAAAATTTGGTGCCGTGTGATTTCGGCAGTATACTATTTAGGCAGTGAGTAATATAGGCAGTGAGTGATTTAGGCAGTAAACGTTTTTATAAAATAATTTTTCCCTCAAAAATAATTAGAGTAAAATTAAAAAGTAATTGTGAATAATCTGTACATGAAGAAAGATTAGGAGCATTTTGAGGGGACACTGCGAGATCTTTTTACGGGAATTATAAGTACTTATAATAATTGTGCTACCTGAGTTGATTTGTTGCTGTTGAGGTGAATATAAAGATAAATTACGGTTGTAATTTAAATGCAAATTTAACAAATTTTGAGAATACTCTCGATCATAAGCCATTCTATTAATTGCGAGCATTCTTCTCCTATTATATGCCGACTCGCTTGTTCTATTTTGAGAACGGTTGTAACGATCATTTCTAGAACGGCTGAGGGAAGCATTAGATGATTCTGCATGATTTGAACCAAATTCATGATGATGTTGTTGAGGATTGTATTCATGAAATAGTTCATATCCATCATGACCTAAGTGAATTCTTCTACTTCCAGATTCCTCATCGGTGTCACTAGTTTCTGTGTCGGAATCTCGATAACGATCGTGACGATCATTTCGTGAACGGTTGTAGTGGTGTCTCCGACGGTTGTGGGAAGCATTAGATGTTTCTGCCTGATTCGATCCAAAATCATGATAATGTTCGTGAGGTTCACGATTTAGATCGAAACGGTGAGTGTGGGCACGATCACGGGCACCCATTTCATCCTCATCGCTTGAACTTGAATCAACAACAAATGGTGTTAAAAATAAAAAAAGTAATAAAAACAATGGAGGCTTCATTACTTTCTGGAATTATTTTAAAATTATTTTAAATGTACATATTTAAGTACACATTATTGACATTTGAATAAAAAATATTTAAAAATTAAAAAAATAAATTTAAATTCACAAAAATAAAGTGTAAAGAAATATTTACATAGGTTGAAACAAAAATAAAGAGCCCCCTTGATTTAAACAGAAAAAGTAATAAAAATAATTAAGGCTTCATTACTTTCTGGAATTATTTTAAAATTATTTTATTCATTAACATGAAGTGTATCTTTACAATATAGATTTCCGGTAGTTAATAGTTGGGATCGAGCAATAATTTTTAAAGGAAATTCATAGGAAAGATCGGGTAATTTGTTATTAGGTTTGGAAAAGGTATGTTGCAAAATCAGCAGAACCTCTAAATAAAGACCAAATTATGCAAAAAATCTGGATAGTGAAACAGAATTTATTAAATTTTATCAAAAAAGTTTAATCAAAACAACCAGCTAAAAATTATATAAAAATATCACAATTTGCCGAATTTAGACCAAGTTTTAATAAAATTTACCGAAATATGGATCTAAATATTTAAAATTCCCAAATATAGGGTGACACAAAAGAAACTGCACAAATTATTTTTTGCATAACTTTATTCAAATGAAAGATGGCTGTAATATGCAAATATCGTAGAATCGCTAATAGAATGGTATCTCCAGATCAGAGGTCGGTCGGAAATGACAAAGGTGATTGAATTAAAAGAAAAAAATGAAGAAAACATTTTTTAACTCTTATAAACTTAAATTTAGTTAGGGAAGATAAATTATTTAGAAGTGAAGGGCAAGCAATCAAGCTCCATCTTTTATTTAAAATGCGAGGAGAGGCGGGCCATTCATTTTATATAAAAACGAGGATTAATAAGTAAATTAGAATATCGAGACTTTCAATGCAGTTAAAGTCTTAAAAGTAATTATATTTAAATTAACGATGTGAGGAATAGCCTGGCTGTATAAAGAAATTGTTTGGAATTTTGAAAATTGCTCGACATGTACAGGTCTTTTTTTCTAATACTCGTGCTCGACACAGGTACGAGTGCGAGTAAGATTTTTCTACGAGCTTCCAAACACTGATGAGGATTATGCAAGTAAAAGAATTCAATAATGACAAAACTTGATTTGTTTAATCATAGTTATGTAGAAAAAAATATTTTTATATATTTTCAGTCTTAAATTTTTTTTCAAAATTCTCGATTTTGTTTAAATCGAGAACTTCGAAGACCCTCTCTATACAAAAAGACGACCCTCTCTATACATTTGAATATAAAAAAATCAATTCAATTTTTAAGACCCTATCTATACTTCGAAGACCCTCTCTATACTTCGAAGACCCTCTCTATACAAAAAGACGACCCTCTCTATACATTTGAATGTCAAAAAATCAATTCAATTTTTAAGACCCTCTCTATACTTCGAAGACCCTCTCTCTACTTCGAAGACCCTCTCTATACAACAAGACGACCCTCTCTATACATTTGAATATCAAAAAATCAATTCAATTTTTAAGACCCTCTCTATACTTCGAAGACCCTCTCTATACAAAAAGACGACCCTCTCTATACAGGGTGTTTCAGATAAAAAGCACTATTTGAAAATTCAATAACTTTTTTTTGCTTGGACTGATTTTAATGAAATTTGGTATTTAATATCTAAATTTTATGGCATTTTTTTGACATAAAAATTATGTCTAAATTCGAACCCTAACCCGAGATAATTTCGTACTCTACCGTTCTGTTTTTCCCTTTTTCCGCACATGCATTCTTACTCCCTTTTGTTTTTTTGAGCGGCGATAGACACTAGAGTAAACACTAGGCGATAGACACTGCATTTTCAATACAGTATCTTCTCTTCGCCATACGCAGGAAAATAAATGAAGTAAGATAGCCCACAATGAAAAGAGGGAAAAAAGAGAACGGTAGAGTACGAAATTGAAACGAAATTAAAATACAGGGTTAGGGTTCGAATTTAGCCATAATTTTTATGTCAAAAAATGCCATAAAATATAGATATTAAATACCAAATTTCATTAAAATCTGTCCACGTACTAAAAAGTTATTGAATTTTCAAATAGTGCTTTTTATCTGAAACACCCTGTACATTTGAATATAAATTTTCTTAAAAATTGAATTGGTTTTTTGATATTCAAATGTATAGAGAGGGTCGTCTTTTTGTATAGAGAGGGTCTTCGAAGTATAGAGAGGGTCTTAAAAATTGAATTGATTTTTTTATATTCAAATGTATAGAGAGGGTCGTCTTTTTGTATAGAGAGGGTCTTCGAAGTATAGAGAGGGTCTCTATACTTCGAAGTATAGAGACCCTCTCTATACTTCGAAGACCCTCTCTATACAAAAAGACGACCCTCTCTATACATTTGAATGTCAAAAAATCAATTCAATTTTTAAGACCCTCTCTATACTTCGAAGACCCTCTCTATACTTCGAAGACCCTCTCTACGATTTTATATATAGTGCGGATTTTTTAGATCAATATTGCGGATTTTTAAAAATTCGAGATCGAAACCCTGGTTAAAATTATAATACAATAATTTTACGGCTGAAAAGTCTTTAAAATAAAAATGTAATAAATAAAAATATAATCGTTTAAAATGAAAAATATTATGCTAGCAAAGTTTCAGATTTTTAATAACATTCAGTGTTTTTTTAGTTTTAAAATTTTACAAATTTTTCGGGTTTCAGATAGAGTTGAACTCGAAAGATTTTAATACCGCAAATTAGATGTTATTGCCAAAAATTAACATTTTAGAAAATTTTAAAGAACTTTTTTTTTTTAAATTAGAACTCAACACCGAAAATCGTCTTTTTAAAAATTGGACACAACCAAAAACTGGGGTACGCTTAAAAGGTTACCGCTTAAAAACTTTTGTGTCCAAACGTAGTCTCCGAATATAAATAAATATTTAAATCTTGTTAAATTAAAAATAATATCCCTACATAGACGTAACTAGGATTTCGGGTTGTTTTAAAATCTCCTAAATTTTTGAATCAGATATAGGCTAGACAACAATTGAACTTTATAAAAGATTGAATTACTTTTTTTTATAATTTTTCAAGTTCACCCCCCCCCTTCTAACTAAATTTGTTAAAGTAGCACAGAGAAAAGATGAACCTATTTTTACTGATCTAACAAGATTTAACTGTATAATAAAATTTTTTAGTTAGAATGGTAGATAATTTTTTGTTTGTTTGGATTAAAAATAACTTTTAAAAATTTTAAAAATCGAAATAAATTACTTCAAAATAATCCCAAATAATAACCAAATCCATAAAACTGGACAAAAAAAACGTTTTGAAAATTCAAGTCTTCTTTTTGCTCCCACTTTTAGGCCATATTTTGTTAAATCCTAAATTATGTAAATTAATTTTTTTAAATCATAAATTAATTAATCGGGGTTCCAAAAATATAAAAGCAAAATAAAAAATCAACTGCATATACGCAAAAAGCTAAAAATATGCAATGAACGTTAAAAAGGTTCAAAGAGATTTGGAACTTTATTGATAAAAGGTACTTACAATTGTCGTTTGTGGGACGATCGTTTGTAAGTTTAGGCTTTAAAATCATCTCCGCTTTGCAAAGGGGGCATATATTCTTCACATTAAGCCTTAAATATAATATTATTTCTGTTAAAAGAAATTAAAAAATTTGATTTGTACCATGGTGCAAGACATTTAACATGAAATATTTTCTTAAAATTATAAATTTAATTATTAATAAATTTAATAATTTTAATAGACTTTGCATTCAGAACACGAACAAACAAAATCGTTATCTATTAATTCGTATTGGCAAATAACACATATTTCATTATTTTCATTGTCTTTATTTTCTTTTGGATGATAATCAAATCCCACGTTATCTAAAAAATATATTAAAACTAATTCAATTTTAAACCCGGGGCCGAGCCTTAACACAAACTGAATATTTTATACTTCTGAACCATTCTCATGACAAGAGAGCGCAAAAAATCAGCAAATCCGTAAACTCTCATACTTCTTAAATACCACAAATACCATTTTATTAAACTTTTTCCAGAAAAATTGGTAAGTTTTTTTACCTAGATTGAAGTCTGATCCTTGTCCTTGGTTATGTTGGCCTTAATTAATATAAAAATAAATTTTATATATGTATCGGCTATTTAAGCGGTCGAATTTTCGAAAAAATTAGAAAGTATTAGTTGATTTATACAATTTACTGAGTCACTTAAATGAAAATTTGGTGCCGTGTGATTTTGGCAGTATACAATTTAGGCAGTGAGTAATATAGGTCGTGAGTGATTTAGGCAGTAAACGTTTTTATAAAATAATTTTTCCCTCAAAAATAATTAGTGTAAGATTAAAAAAGTAATAGTGAATAATCTGGACATGAAGAAGGATTAGGAGCATTTTGAGCGGACAATGAGAGATCTGTGAGGCTTAAGAAAATTTTTTTAATCTTTCCTGGTTAGAAAAATAGAATCACGATAAGTTAATATTGAAATCATGTAAATTATTTCTTGCTCAAATCAACTATAATTATTTCTTATTTTTACTCTAATTGGTTAATGTCTAAATCACCCACTGCCCATATTACTTACTGTCTAAATCGCATACTGGCGAAATCACCAGACATGGGGAAAGGAAAGTGAGAAAGATTATTGCTCCAGGTCGCCTTTTTTGAGACATTTTTGAGCGTTCCAGCTCGTTGCATATCCGCATGCAAAATATGCATTTGCATGTTTTGACACGCCGTACTTACTGCATCTTTTGTATTACTGCATCTTTTGCGTCGTGCGGAAAAATTTTTGTAAAATCGACCTTTCACTTTTAAAATTTGTCACTGTTGCATACTCCTTGTTTATTTTTATTTTAGAATAAATAAAGATTTTGATATTTTTACGAAAATTATAAGTACTCATAATAATTGTGCTACCTGAGTTGATTTGTTGCTGTTGAGGTGAATATAAAGATAAATTACGGTTGTAATTTAAATGCAAATTTTGAATATACTCTCGATCATAAGCCATTCTTCTATTAAATGAGAGCATTCTTCTCCTATTATAATTATATGCCGACTCGTTTGTTCTATTTTGAGAACGGTTGTGACGATTATTTCTAGAACGTCTAAGGGAAGCAGATGATTCTGCCTGATTTGAACCAAATTCATGATGATGTTGTTGAGGTGGGTATGCATGAGATGGTTCACGATTTAAATTGAAACGATGAGTGTGGGCACGATCATGTGAATCCATTTCATCCTCATCGCTTGGAATTGAATCAACAAAAAATAATGTTGAAAATAAAAAAAGTAATAAAAACAATGGAGGCTTCATTACTTTCTGGAATTATTTTAAAATTATTTTAAATGTACATATTTATTAGATTTTTATTATATAAAGTTTCGAGTCGCGCGACACCTGCTGACAGACATTTCTGGACCGACATTTGAGGATTGAAATTTGAATAAAAATATTAAATTCTCAAAAATGAAGTGCTAAGGAAATGCTTACTTAGGTTGAAACATAAATAATGAGCCTCCCTTGAGTTAAGCAGTCTAGATAATTATTAAAATTAAAAATAATATATGCACCGAAATAGGCTCAAAATATGCATCTAAATATGCAAAATTTCCATTTGTCTATTTATTTTTACCCAAACCTCCAATACCCTATCTAAATTCTTAATAGATACGATTGGGAAATCAAATCTGAAATCAAATTTAAAAAACAAGTATATATATTGTAGTGTTTCACCGGAACCGAAATTTTGACCGGAACCGGAACCGGAACCGGATCCAATTTGAGTTCCGGTTTCCGGAACCGGAACCGGAACTTTTCAAAGTTCCGGCCCGGAACCGGAACCGGAACTTTTAAAAAAATTTTGCTAGCAAATTTTAAAAATTTGTAGTTTAAGTAAAGTTGACTTTTCACCAACTTTTTCGGTTAACCGAAACCGAACCGAACCGAGACTTTTGATTAACCAAAACCAAACCGAAAATTTGTCGGCGATAAGTGATATATTTGGGTTAGAGAGTGGTGTATGAATGGATTTGGTGGTATAAGGGTTTGATATCGGACGATATAAGGATTCAGAATTGTAAGGGGGTTTATGGGATATCAGTGGAAGAAGGAGCGATATACGTTTTATGGGGATAAGGAAGTAAAGAAGGATATCACTGACCCCTTGAGTGAAGCCTAAACCCTTAACCACTCGGACACCCGCTCATCAGAATGCAATTGAAAGAAAATAAGCATATTTCTTTCGATTTTTTTACTACAAGTATGAGAGTACGAGTAGTTTATTAATATTCTAAAAAAAATCAATCTTTAGGGGTGTAAAAAAGTTCCGGTTTGGCCGGAACCGATTTGTAAACAGGAGCCGGAACCGGAACCGGAACCAATTTGAGTTCCGGTTCCCGGAACCGGAACCGGAACCAAAAAAACACCGGAACTTTCCGGAACCGGAACCGGAACCGGAACTTCCGGTGAAACTCTAATATATTGCCTCTTTAAATTAATTTAATCCTTTCTGACTTTGACCATTTTGAAGGGAGAAAAAGGGAAGGAAAATGGGGGAGATAACGGAAAGATACCAAAAATTTCCAGTTAAATTACCCCCTTTAATGGATGCAAATTGAAAATGATTAAAAAAGTGCTGGCCGTTCTATTAAATTGTAAGTATGCATAAGAACGAGTCCTCCCTGGTTAGTATGTACCAGGGATCTAGCCGACCCAATTCCCGAAAATCGGGAATTCCCGACATTTTTTGGATCGAGAATCCCGATTCCCGAAAATCGGTAATTGAATTTTTTATGTCGGCTAGATCCATAGTTTATACGTAACTTAAATATGTATGTATTATTAAATTTTACTTTCTCTTTTTCAAAAATAATAAGTGATTGAATTAAAAGAAAAATAAAAATTTAAAAAACATTTTTTAATTTTTATTAATTTAAATTTAGTTAGGGAAAATGAAGAATAAGAATTTAGAAATGAATGGCAAGAGTTAGGCTCTCTTTTATTTAAAATGCAAGGAGGGGGAGGCGATTCATCGGACCCAGAGTTGCGTCGTAATCGAAATTTTTTTTCGTAATCGTAATTCGTAATTTTTAACAAATTTTAGGAATCGTAATTCGTAACTCAAAAAATGCCGTAATTTATAAAAATATTTAAATTAATTAAAAAATCAAATATTTATTAATAATTGATGCTTTTCTCATTAATCCCTCCAAGTCATATTATTTCTCTTATATTACTTCAAATCCAAATTAATTCCCTGATATCCCTCTTAATCCCCTTAATATCTCTTCAATCTTTCGTCCCAGATTAAGGGTTTGATATCATCTGATATCATTCGCAATTAATCCTGACAAAATTTAGCAAACTCTTACTTAATACGATTGATAGGCCGGAGGGTTTGAAGTTTAGATGGTCAGAACTCTTAGATTTTGGAAAATTCATGACTAAATAAAATTTTTAATGTTTTTTCAAGTTTAAAATATTAAAAAAATAAATTTACAAATTTAAAATCAAAATCAAAGTTTTTAAAATTTTTATTTTTGAGAAGATTTGTATAAAGTTTATTTCCATGACTGGATTCGAACCAAGCCCCACAAAATATCAAAGTAAGTGAAGCCTAACTATTAAAGTACTCAACCACCAATTAACAAGAGGAAACGTGAGAGAAAATATAAATTTTCATTTCCTTTTTCTTCAAAAACTTAATGGCAAAGTACGAGGGTTTTTTTGCGATAATTTTTTCGTAATTTTTATATTTTATTTTCGTAATTCGTAATTTTCCCCGATATTTTCGTAATCGTAATTCGTAACTCAAAAAACGCCGTAATTCGTAATTAAGACGCAACTCTGATTTCCATCAATCCGGATCGAAATTTCGAAGCGCTGTTATCAGAAACGAAATTTCGAACGCTGTTAGTATGTCTTGTGAGCTTTTATTGATCAAAAGTTGTAAATAATTTTTAAATTTAAGTAAATAAATAAAAATTTAAATAAAGTTATATTAAAATAAATATTAAAAATAATTTTATATTATGAATAGGTATGGAAGAGCAAGTTGATTGTAAGAATAATCAAATAGTTATTGTCAGAAAAAATAGATTAGATTCGACACATCGACATGAGTTGATGGTACCACTTCTATGTTGATTATCCCTGTGGGTCGATAAATAGGGGGTCGAGAAATGCGCGTCTTCATGCGCGTCTTATTTTACTCAACTAGAAGTTTAACTAAGTATAAGACAACAAACTACGAATGTATAAAATAAAATAAAATGTATAAAAATTTAATTTAAAAATAATAATATGCATTAAAAAAATTCTTTCGAGGCTCGCCTCGACATAATTTCTAAATTAATTTCTAATTATTTTAATTAATAGGATCTCAATTTGTGCACGAGCCCCGAGCGACCGACCACTCAATTCCAGAGAGTGGTCGTTGACCAAAATTTCCAATACTCAAATTCCCAATCGCCATAATTTATTTTTCTTTTCGCTTTAAGTATTTATTTTCAATCAATATTTATGTTAATAGCAATCCTTGGACTTTGTTCCTTTTCTCCTTCCTGCTTTATTTTGTAAAAGGTTTTGAGAAATATTAAAAGGAACGCATACACCGATCGGGGAAAGACCATCGCTCGAGTTGAAGAGGGGATGTTTAGTCCGCTTATTACACCATTTGGGGTTAAATTCACTAACAAAGAAGGGAAGGCAAAAGGAATAATAAAAAGGATCTCTTCAACATTAATATGACTGATTCACTTCAATTTAAAAAACTTTTTCACTTAAAAAGTTTTGCTGATTAATAAATATTTTATTTATTCAATTAATTTAAATTGTTTCAACCAAACTGGTGACGCCCAGTCAAAAAATTATATATTTCAATTAACCTATACTTTTTCTTTGCTTAGGACTTATGGTGAACTTAATTAATTGACTTAATTAACTTTGGTGAACCTGCAAGTGATCGAAACTTGCTGAAGAATCAACAACTACTACTACAAACAGTAGTTGAAATTCGACATTCTACATTCAATATCTAAATACTTGTAAAAAGAATAAAATACTAGGTATTATTTATCAAACAATCAGCTTCAAACAATCATCCTCAAAGCTTTATACAAATCTTGCATATGTAGATCCTAAATTATCAAGTTTTGACTTATAAGTTATGGAGAGATAAGACAATACAGAAACTTTGATAATAATAGTATTTCAGAGTTAAGTAAAATATAAATTTAAAATCACATGAAATACATAAGAACTTGTTTTGAATATTTTTATTTTTTTTTATTTTTTCCGGTTTTTTTATTAATCGAATTTATCACTTAAAAGAGAAAGCGAGGACATCTGCACTAAATCAGCATCTTTAAATAGCTAAATATAATATATTTTTAATTCACTAATTTTATTTAAAAATAAAATAAATAATAATTAAATCATTAAAAAAATTTTTCGCGCAGACAGAAAATATTTTTATTAAAATTTATAGTAAAGCGGTTAGTCAAATATTCAATTGCCTTGTTAGGTGTTTCAAAAATCAAAAATTTATTTTTTATTTCGGGAGGACCACCGATGTGGAGTTGATGTAGTATTCAGATTCCTAAATGATGCGATCATGAGTAATCCTCAAAGTATAGGAATTAATTAATAGATGGGGAATTGGTTAATAATAAAAATATTTTAGGCTCTGCTTCATAACTATAACTCCACACCGATTTTTCGAGTTCAAGCATGATTTTAAAACTTAACTTAACTGAAACTATTATAAAATGATATATTATCTATGTAAAAATTTTTTAATTAGGGAAAACTATTACCTTTATAGTAACTTATCGATATTAATAGTAAAACAAGTATTAGGATAAGAGTAGGCGGTAAAAAATATCCTAAAATTTCAATTAAAATTTCAATTAAAATTCCAATAAAATTCCAAATTTCAGTCAAAAAGGAAATGTTTTTTCTTCTAATTTTATTGTTTTCCTTTCCATTTTGTTTTCCAAACAAATTTTCTTCCAAACAAGAATGTATTGTTAATTATCTTTTATTTGAAATTAATATTCAAACAGAAATTTTTGCTTCAAAAAAATTTTGTAGAAATTGTTGGAAAGTTCAAAGAAAAATTCAAAAAGAATTTGTTAAAAATTTAAAAATTGAAAAGAAGGATTTGGAAGAATATAAGGGAATTGATTATGCAAATAATTGTTTTAAAAAGAATAAAAGTTTAGTTAAAGAGGGCAATTTGGTTGTTGATAAACTTTTTGGAAAAGTGAATTATATGAATTTATCCGACGATTATCAAAAGAAATTAGGTAATTAATTAAATTTTGCGTTAAAGTTGGGTCATTTTGTGTGTGAAACGTTGAGTAGGAGTTAAGCAAAAGATTAATTGAGACTGTACACTCTTAAAATCTTGCTAAACTTTTGCTTAGCCTTCTTTAGAGACGCAATTGTGTACCCCACCGTATTCCATACTATATCCTGAAAACCCTATAAAATATTGATAATACCGAAAGATAACAAAATAAAATTTTAAGATTTTATCGGTCGGTATTCCGTACCATACTACCGATACAGAATACCAATAAATACAGAAAAATAATGTCGGTAGTATTCTAACATTCGGGCTGTTAGAATAAGATGATGGTTAGGTAACCATCATAGCGGCAACTACTTTTTCTTAAAAAATCACTGAAAAACGAGGCTTTTAAAATGCTGATAGGTAAATTTCTTAACGTAGGATTTAACAGGCTCACACCCAAAACCTTCCACTGTGAAGTGATACTATAAAAACGGATGACTATTAAGTTTCTTAATAAATTTTTCGTTAAATAATTTTTTAAGAAAGACAATCACTTTGCTTAACCAAATTTTTATTCAAAAAGTTTGGAGAAGACAAAATAATTACAAAGTTATTACCAAAAAGCACTATAAAAAACGAGGAAGAGGCAATTGAAAATCATTTTAGTGTTAGTTGGGGGAATAAAAACTTTGTTTTTTATTTGGATTGGAATAAAATCTTTTTGTCAGAAAATTATTTAAATATGGAAATTTACTGGGAAGGAATGCCGGAATTTTATCAACTTAAAAAATGTAATGAAATTTTTCAGGATGAAAGGTTATTAGAATTTAATCTGAATTTATACTCAATATAAAATAGTAATTGAAATCTGTACCTAATCTTAGACCCGAATGTTGAGGTTTATTAATGGAAAAGTGTTAACCAGTCGGTTTTCAGTCGGTCTAGGGACAAGCAAAATCGGGATCGGGATTTATAATACCCGTGATAATCCCGCCCGATTCCGACAGGGATCCCGATTCAGCTATAACTGCTAATGCGAACGACTTGGATTAAAGTTGGATCATTTTGTATCTACTCAGTCCCAAACCTTTTTGTTCAAAACTGAAAAAAGTTTTCAATTCAGATTAGTTGAAAATATTTTTTGTTTTGCAGTTCATTTGAAATTAATAGTGAAGGCTTCAAATACATTGATTTATCTAAAATATTGAAACGTTATAATCCAAAACAGTTTTATTTGGACGACCTTCCATTGTGTAATTTTTATTTATTTTAATTATTTTTTAACTTAAAAGACTTATTTAACCATTAAAAATTATTAATAATAAGCTATTTAGTCTTAAATAAGAACGAATCTCGCTTAATGCCGCTTCAATTATCCTTTCCGAGTCCTTCCACCACATTTTAATTTTTTTGTTCCTTTAGTCTTTGGAATTTAATAAAGTCGAATACTTCTATGAACGTGGGGGTTGCCTATCTGTGTGGGTTTGAGTCGAGGTCCAAGCTTAATAAAATCATAAATTTAATTTTAGCTTACCTAACGGTTAATTAAAATAAATTTCTAGAATTATATACATATTTACATAATTAAGTAAATATTTTAAAAGATTTTAAATTTAAGTTGTTGATTACATTGTCGTAGATCAAAATTTAATTGATCATCACGTTGAATGTAGTGTGTGCTTATCTGAATATGAAATTGGAGATAAAGTCATAAAGACACCATGCGACGTATTTAATTTAAATTTTTTTAATAATTTCATTTTGTAATTTAAAGCATATTTTCCATGTTAAATGCATCAGACCGTGGTAATTTATAAATAATATTTAATGAATCAGATAAGGTAAAGATTAGATAAAATGAAGAGAAGCTTAAAAACACAAATAAGAATTTAAGACATAATCATTTAAAGTAGGGTAGCAACCCGACACTTCGGGAGCGGGTGTGTCGGGGTAACGCCTATTGGAGTTTAGGTCGGGGTCCGGGTCCGTCAGGGTCGGGGTTTTCGGGGTCGAGTACCCTAATTTAAAGACAATCACTTTCCTCTTTAACCATTCTTAGGTTCAAGGTTCCAGCGTGTAAATATTCTCTGCTATGAAATATAGGTAAAGGGACATTTACACCCCGGGAGCAAATTGTTAGCCAGGTGTTTGATTCTATTTTAGGATTAGATTTCTTTAAAACGTTCTCCAGATCCCGTACCCTACCGATCTAGTTATTGTTAAAAAAATTGTGAGTTTAAATATACATAATTTCCTAGTAATTATTAAATTGAAAGTATAATCATTAAGAAAATTTTATTTTAATAAAGGATTGAAAAAGGCAACAGAAAATGCCCTAATTGTCGTCAAGATTTAGAATTTAATCAGATATTCGAAACGCAAAGTCATCAATCAGAACCTAGAAGATCCGAAAATTTGCAGAATTTATTGTCCAATATTTTGCAAAATATTGTAGCGAATCGTAATAATCTAATTCCTTTTCATTAATTAAACCCGTAACTCGTTTAATTAAAGAGGCTGGTCGGAAAATGGGATCCCTGAATGTTTATGCTGGTAAAAGGAGATCGTTCTTTTGACATTACCTTCCGACTAGTAGTATTTGATATATTCATTTAACCGACAAAAAGACGGTTAAGATCAATCTAATCATTTGACAGAGTTTTGTATTACAGGCTCAGTGGTTTTTTGAACCATAAATACTCGGTCAAAATTTTCGAAATTACAAAATTTAAAAATTTATCAGAAATAAGAAGAGAACCGACATGAAAAATGAAAATATAAATTTGAATTTTGACCAGCCTCTGTTTCAAACCCTTATTTATATTGTAGTGAAAATCACCCTAGTTTCAAGTTTAATTAACATTAGTAATTATTAGAGATGTCCGAGACCGAAATTTTTCCAAGACTCAAGACCTAAGACAAAATTTTTTCCATGACCAAAACTCAAGACCAAGACCAAAACTCCAAGACTCAAGACCAAAAATAAAACCAAGACAAGACCAAGACAAACACCCCAAGACCAAGACCGAAAAAAACAAGAAGTCTTGGACCAAGACCAAGAGCTCGGACAGCTCTCGTAATTATTCTGGTTGAGAGGACAATTAAATGAAAGTAATCATTCGAGTAAATGTTTATCATAAATAGTTAGTTGAACAATAAATAAATAGAAATATTTTTTAATTTATTATAAAATAAAAGAATTATTTTAAAGAAAAAAAAATGAAAAAAAATTTTATTTTAAAATATTTCCTCAATTTTCATAATCAACTGAAAAAAAATAAGTAAACAAGTCTGAGTCTATCAAATAAAGACACTCACATGATTTTAAATGCACTTAAGTAAAATGATTGTTTAAATTTAGAAATTTATTATTAATATTTTAAAATTATTTAATAATTTTTAAATTATTTTTTTGGAAATTTTGTCTGATTTTAGAGGATATCTTCTTACTTTATATGGATACGGATTCTGATAATATCTCAACCCGTAAACTTGGTGTGCCATATCTGTTTTTCTCAAACTGGCAACTAGGCTAGTCTCAAAAATCAAATCCAAAAAAAAAATCAAAAATCATTCTATTCTACAGAATTATTCCTCTACAATATTTGTAAATAATAATAATTAGATATCTATTAAATAATAATTCTTTTCTACTTAGACATAAAATCTCTCTTTTTCGGCAATTTCAATTCTATTCTGCAGAATTATTCCTTTAAAATTTTTTGTATTTTTGAATTTCTGTATATTTTGAAATATTTCTGTATTTTTGAATTAAAGCTTATGTACATTGAATTAGAGCCCACGCTTTAATATAGCCTCAACTTTGAGGATAGTTGAAATATAGAGCCCATTGAGGGTGCCCCCTTCCCGCCCCCAATATTATCAAAATCCGTTTCCATATAATGTAAAAAAATATCGTTTAAAATTAGACAGAATAAAGAGTCCCATGGAGCTCTGTTTTAAAGATACGGTATCTACAGCCAAAATCAGGATAAATAACAATAAATCATTTATCCGCACTATTGTCGGAATTTTCAAAAACGGAGATAGTCTTCAGATCTTTGTGGACTTGAACGATCCTAATTTTTCGTTTCTTTCTGATTTAAATTATACTATTTTTTCGACAATTTTAATTTCTTAATTTTGTATAATTTCCCAATATAGAGAGGGGGATTGATGTGGATGATGAAATTTAAAGGTAAATTTTTCTTTATCCTTCCTTTATTATTAAATAATTATTATAAAATAAAGTTATTAAAATTTTAAAAATTATTATTAGTCAAAAAAAAGAAATGTTTTTTCTTCTAATTTTATTGTTTTCCTTCCCCCCATTTTGTTTTTCAAACAAATTTTCTTCCAAACAAGAATGTATTGTTAATTATCTTTTATTTGAAATTAATATTCAAACAGAAATTTTTGCTTCAAAAAAATTTTGTAGAAATTGTTGGAAAGTTCAAAGAAAAATTCAAAAAGAATTTGTTAAAAATTTAAAAATTGAAAAGAAAGATTTGGGAAATGATTGTTTCAAAAAGAATAAAAAATTATTTAAAGGAGAGAATTTGGTTTTTGATAAACTTTTTGGTCGTGTAAAATATATGAATTTAACCAAGGAATATCAAAAGAAATTGGGTATTTTTTATGTTAATATGAAATTTTGGGATCTAATCAATTGAGAGGGATGTAATCAGTAGAAGGGGGTTTTTAATTTATTTTACAAGTTTGCGTTCGAATAACGGAAGTGCCGCCTTTAGTGATCAGAGTCTTTAGAAATTTCGATTTTTTTTTCGAGTTCCTATCTTGAATTCATTATCTTGTAAAGATAAAAAATAAAATTTTCTCAGATGCTCAGACCTTTTGTTTAACAAATTTTCTTTACAAAAAGTTTGGAGAGGATACTGTAATCGGAATAGAAGCACCAAGAAGGGTTAATAACGAACAAACAGCCATTCAAGATTATTTTAAAATTCCTTGGAAAAATAATAATTTAGTTTACCGTTTGGATTGGGATAAAATAGAAAAACCAGAAAACGCCTTAAATTTGCAAGTTTATAAAGAAAATACTCCAGAATTTGAACAGCTCAAAAAATGCAAAGAAATATTTAATGAAGATAGGTTATTAAATTAGGCCTTTATGTGTTTATTTTTCTCTATAAAATTTATACCTTTTTTTAATTAAAAATTCGACATTTAAGGCTCAGATAGCAGTTAAGGCCCCGAGGAAGGGAAACTCATTTGTTCCCCTTCTCGAATAATTTCCCATGCCATTTATGGGATAAAATATTAAATCTTCGGAGGCATTAGCCGATTAAATACGGTATGTAGCTTTACATGTTTTCTAATCTGTAGATGTTTCCCTAGATTCTGCGGAGGTTTCTGCATAAGTGAGGAATGCATAGAATTTCTTCCGCAGAGTCAGTGATGATGAGAAATAGCCCACAGAACATCCTGAATGCCGAGCCAAAAATTTTCAAATTTTGGGATCTATTATAAAAAAAACACTAAAGAATAATTATTATAATAAATAAAGGATATTTTCAAAACCACAATTCTGAAAATTGAAATTAAAAAACTGACACTAATTAATTCTACACTTAATTATTAGTATTTTTAGTTCTTATGAAAGAGGCGAAGATGGTTTGAAATTTATCAAATTTTCAAAGTTATACGAGCGTTTCAATAAAAATCAATTTTATTTGAACGATATTCCATATTGTAAGAAAAATTTTATTTTTTATTTCATTAAGAAAATTGGTGTCTTAATCTTTAGTCTCAAACTGTAGCTCAGGTGAAAGCACCTGTAGGTGGTGAGCGAAAGTTTTTTACGTTACAGTTTTCAAATTAATTTAAAAATTTTAAATTTTATTTTTTAAGTCGTTGAATACTTTGAGATTAATCAGAATATTATTGACGAAAATAATAAAAATGTTGAGGATATTGAAGAAAATAGATTTGAATGTAGTATATGTTTAGAAGAATATAAAATTGGCGATAATGTAAAGAAAACTTCTTGCCAAGTTTTTCTTTTAATTTTTATAATTTAATTTGTTAAATTTAAGCATTTATTCCATGTTGCTTGCATTCGAAATTGGTAATTTTATTTTTTCGTTAAAGCTTTCATTAATAACATTAAATGGAATATAAAATATCCCTTCTAAGCCCATGAAAGTTGTTCTGAAAATGCATTCAAAGTTTTTTTATAACATAGTATAATCTTTTAAAATTAGCTTACAGTGTGTCGAGAAAGTATAAGACCACCTAAAATTTTTAGTTTTTTCAACTTCTACCTTCCAGTACTTTAGCATATTTAAATAAGAATATAATATGTTCTCTAAAAATTCCCTGGGCACTCTTTACTTCAAGCTCTCGTTATAGAAGAAAATTTTTCGAGGAAGGATAATTAATCGAGAAAATGTATATCAATAATTTTACAGGTTAGAAAAGGACAATAAAACCTGCCCTCTATGTCGTCAAGAGCTAAACTTTAATTTGAATTATAAAGTTCAAGATGAAGAAGAGTCCAACTATAGTTACTACAGAAGACTTCAACAAGAACGCGATCTGTACTATTTTACTATGTCACATATCGGGAACGTAGGTGTGTTTTGAAAGATGAGTATCGACAAGAAGAAATTTCTTTAAAATATTTAAAATAATTGAATGATTTTTAATATGTTTTTTAAATTTAACTTTATCTTGATTTTTTATTTTAAGAAGTAGTACGTATAAATTTACTAAAAAATTATAAGACCAAACTTCGATAATAAAATCCATAGTTTTATTGAATAAATTTTTAGAAATTTTTGAATAAATTTTTAGAAATTTTAATAAATGTTATATCTAATTCAACTGATCTACCCTATCGAACTCCTAACATAAATTAAAAAATAAATTTATAAAAAAATGTTTGCTTGTATTTTTGTTTTACATCATTTTAGAGAAAATTTTATTAAATTTTATTTAGAAATTTTTGGGTGCGATTAAATTAGATATAGGGTTTTATTAGGGAATGGGCGTCTATTTTTTGTTGGCCTCCTTAGGGGGGCTTATATTAGATATGGGCTTCTAATAGAGCCGGGCTTTAATTATTTAAAATAAGTCTGAGTCTCTTATAAAAAACAATTTTTAAATTCATATGATTTTAAATGCACTTTAGAAAAAAAAATATTTGTTTAAAAATTTTGATTTTGAAATTGTAGTCCTGGGAAATTTGTTATAAAAATTATTTTATTGCTTTAAATTTTTTATTTAAATTTATTTAATTAAAAATTCAATTTTTAATATTCTGTCAATTATAATTGAAATTAAACAAATGCTAATTAGCGCGAAACCTATCTAAATATATCAAGATTTCGGCCTAGACGGCTAACATAACTAAAATTTTCTTAATCCCAATATTTTTCAACCTCCTCTAGACTTCGCTTCTATTGGGACCTGCGCTTTTATTGGGAAAAATACGGTAAGTATCAAATCATCCATCGGAATCTGTTTGATCTTCTGAAATTATTACCCTTCTTTATCTATCCGTTCAATTATCTTTATATTTACAGGATACTTCCCTCATTATATTTTATAAATTTTTAAAAATATAAAATATCCTCAATTATAATTCACCAGAAATTCGTTTATCGGCATTTTCTGTCGGGATTTTTCTGAATTTTATTTTCGTAATTTGTTTATTTGTATAAAAAATTTTAATTTCTTAATTACTCAATATACATATTAATTGATTAATGAAATATTCGGCAATTTATCTTTATCTTTTCTTCATTAATTAATAAATTATTTAAAATTATTTATTAAAATATAATTATTCAAAAATTATTTAATATCGCGGATTATTCCTAAAATTTTTGGCACTAGTGAAGTTTATGAGTCTACTAAACTTTTATGAGTCCAATTAAAATTTCTTTTTGGCTATAGTGACTTATAGGGGGTATTTGTTTCTGGACAAATCAACGTAAACCTATGGGTGCCAGCGAGACGCCTGTTGAACCGCTCAAACCCCGCAAAAGGGCGGGGTTTGGAGCTCGCGTCTCATTGAAGTCAATAGTCGCTGGGTTCTGTACCAGTAACATAGACCTATTCCTTTTGCCAATTTTTAGCGTTGAAATGCCGACCTACCCCACCTATACCACAAAAACATTATTTTTGAAAAATAAAAAATAAAAAAATAGCATAATATACATATTTTGATTGGACTCATAAAAGTTCACTTTGACTCATAAATTACACTAAAGCCAGTCAAAAAAAGAAATGTTTTTTCTCCCAATTTTATTGTTTTCCTTCCCCCCATTTTGTTTTTCAAACAAATTTTCTTCCAAACAAGAATGTATTGTTAATTATCTTTTATTTGAAATTAATACATATTCAAACAGAAATTTTTGCTTCAAAAAAATTTTGTAGAAATTGTTGGAAAATTCAAAGAAAAATTCAAAAAGAATTTGTTGAAAATTTAAAAATTGAAAAGAAAAATTTGGAAAATGATTGTTTTAAAAAGAATAAAAAATTATTTAAAGGGGAAAATTTGGTTATAGATAAACTTTTTGGTCGTGTAAAATATATGAATTTATCCAAGGAATATCAAAAGAGATTGGGTAAATACATAATTAATTTTAGCGGGTATCGGATTGAAATATTTTGTTATTTTTAAAGGATTTGATAATAAAGGGAAATATAATTCAATACAAAATTAAGTTGCCCTTCACAAGATTGGGCACACTGATTAAAAGCTTGAAATCCTAAAAATTTGAATAAATTGAGGCAAGAAAGGAAATCCGCTGTCTTAGCTTAGAACGCTTATTAAGCAGTAGAGCCCGGACGGAGGGCTCGGTCGATATTTTTCGACAATATCGAAAAATATCGAAAAAATATCGTATCGAACCGGGCTCTATTAAGCAGCGCCAGTTAACATAATTATCGGGGCGGATGGGAACAAATCCCGAGCAGAAATTTTTAATTGCGTATAACACACTCCAAATATTCCGGTCAACGGAAGATGCCGGTCCGACCAGCCCTCTTACATTTTGTATTAGCTGAAGGAGAGAATCAGCTTTATTATAATCTTCAAGTCTCTCTTTCTCAGATGCTCAATCTTTTTGTCTAACAAATTTTCTTTACAAAAAGTTTGGAGAAGATATTGTAATCGGAATAGAAGCACCAAGAAGGGTTAATAATGAAGAATCGGCCATTCAAGATTATTTTAAAATTCCTTGGAAAAATAATTATTTAGTTTTTCGTTTGGATTGGGATAAAATAGAAAAACCAGAAAACGCCTTGAATAGGGAGGTGTATGAGGAAAATACTCCGGAATTTGAACAACTCAAAAAATGTAAAGAAATATTTAATGAAGATAGGTTATTGAATTAAATAATTAAATTAATATTTACGTTAACAAAAGCCAGGTGGCTGTTTTCACGGGGATGGTAGTTACGGTGGTTTTTGCCATGTTGGTTGGGAACGGTAGCTCTGGGAGTAGAGCCTCCCACCGCTCTCGGGACCCTACTTAATACCTAGTTTTGATTTAAATGTTGTTTTTTAGTTCTTATGAAAGAAGCGAGGATGGCTTGAAATTTATCAAATTTTCAAAATTATACGAGCGTTTCAATAAAAATCAGTTTTATTTGAACGATATTCCATATTGTAAGGATATTTTATTTTTATCATAATTAAATTGGGAATTTGAATATTATTTTTTAAAGTCGCTGATTATTTTGAGATTAATCAGAATATTATTGATGAGAATAATAAAAATATTGAGGATAATCAAGAAAATAGATTTGAATGTAGTATATGTTTAGAAGAATATAAAATTGGCGATAAAATAAAGAAAACTTCTTGCCAAGTTTTCCTTTTAATTTTTATAATTTAATTTGTTAAATTTAAGCATTTATTCCATGTTGCTTGCATTCGAAATTGGTAATTTTTTGTTTAAAATTTATACTGTGAAATACAAAAGAGTAAAGCAGCTGGGGTGTAAAGCACTACCTACCTCCCTCAAAACCTAACAGAATTGTTCTGAAACAAACAATTTTTTCGGTGAAGGACAGAAAATATTTGAAAAAATTAAAAACCAGACTTCCAACGTTGCAGTCATCCGCTAATCTCCTCTATTTGTTAGTTACCCTTCTGAGCCTAAAAAATTTGTTCTAAAAATCCATTCGAAACTTTCTATAACAAATCTTTCAAGCTAGGTCTATTCTGTAGATAATTTATTGTTTTAACCTCTCGCTAGAGAGAGACAATTATTCGATAAGGATAATTAATCAAGAAAATATAATGTTTGTAATTTTACAGGTTAAAAAAAGACAACAAAACCTGCCCCCTTTGCCGACAAGATTTAAACTTTAATTTGAATATTGACGTTCAAGATGAAGTAGAATCTAACGATAATAGACAGGCACTTGATATGAACAATTTTAATTTGGCTTTAGCATATTTCGGGAATGGAATTATTATGCTTTGAAAGCAGGGATGTCACGGGTTACCCGAAACCCGATACCCGAGACCCGAAACCCGGCCTTTTTTTCGACCCGATACCCGAAACCCGATCCGAGAAATTTTCTAAAACCCGACCCGAAACCCGACCCGAGAATTTTTATTTTTCAAAACCCGACCCGAAACCCGACCCGAGTTTTCTCAAAATTTTCGCCCTCGTCGGAGAAAAAGGGAAGATTTTTAGCTTAATGATCTTCCAAAATTCTGAAAATTTTCGCCTGCGGCGCTGAAAAAGGAAGTCTGGCTTCGGACCTTCAAGAAAGAAATCTGGCTTCAGACCTTCAAAAATTCTCAAAATTTTCGCCTGCTGCGCTGAGAAGTGAAGATTTTTGGCTTTTTGGCCTTCCAAAATTCTTAAAATTTTGGCTTTTTTTCGACCCGAAACCCGAAACCCGATCCGAAGAAAATTTTGAAAACCCGATCCGAAACCCGACCCGACTTTTTGCTCAACCCGAAACCCGAAACCCGATCCGAGAAAAATTTTGGAAACCCGACCCGAAACCCGACCCGACATTTTTCTCAACCCGTGACATCCCTGTTTGAAAGGTGTTAATCGACAAATATTTTTTAATTTAATTGAAATATTTAAATTAATTGAATAATTTTAGTCAATATTTTTCCTTTATCTTAATTTTAATTATTAAAAAAATATTTTCTTTACAAGAATAAAATAAATTTATTAAATCTTTCCAAGTTCAGAAATATTCCAAAAATTTATTAGACCAAAACAAAATTTAATGATTTAAAAAGTTAACAAAAATTTTTTGTCAAAAATTTCCTAACAAAACGCCTCTTGTGAAACATAAAGGCATTGGCCGCTCATTTGGGGAATTTGGTAAAACTCCATTTAAGGGAAAACTAAACCATATCGGGAAAAAATAAGTACATTTCGGTAAATGTCCGGTTGGTGTCCTACATGTCCGCAAAGAGAATGCGCATTTTTCCTTCCTTTTCATGCATTTTTTTCTGAAAGGAGTGGCGCCCATTTTTCCTTTGTGTATGGTAGCCTTATGGAATGTCGAAGGAAAGAGGGAAAATAATAAAAATTAATTACTAATAGAGTACAAATAAATATTTTATTTTATAAATGATCAAAGATGAAAAATTTGGGACAACATTCTCAAATAGATTTCTAAAATATCTGGGGGAATCTTAATCATTCGAAATCTTAATCTGTTCCAGAATGCTGTGTATTTGCTGTGTATTTGCACCGTTGACTGGATTCATAAAGAATTTTTAACAAAACTCATTTTTTTAACAAAAACATTTTTTACTGCTTGGTGTTGATATCCTAACTGATCTAAACCTAAAGTGAATTAATTGTTTGTAAATCAATCTAACATTGTTAGTTATAATAACTTTATTAGTATTAAATTAAGTACTCTATTAGTAATTAATTTTTATTATTTTCCCTCTTTCCTTCGACATTCCATAAGGCTACCATACACAAAGGAAAAATGGGCGCCACTCCTTTCAGAAAAAAATGCATGAAAAGGAAGGAAAAATGCGCATTCTCTTTGCGGACATGTAGGACACCAACCGGACATTTACCGTACATTTCAAATATTCAATACTTAAAAGCATCGATATACTGTATTTACTCGATTAATTCCCCCGGGAATTATTTTTTCAACCTATCCGTGGCATGGGGAATTATTCAAGGGAGGGAAATTATTCGAGTTTTGAAATTTGAACGTGTAATAGGGTATTTGGGGGAGGGGGATCATTGTTTCAACTCATCCGCTTCAGGGGAATTATTCGAGGGAGGCGAATTATTCGAGTAAATACGGTAATTGGAATAATAAAAATAAATATTTTATAAATAATCAAAATTAATTTTCCTTTGAAAAGCTCAAGCTAATGATAATAATTAAATTAATACATGTAAAAATTAAATGTCTATGTATGTGTTTTTGTTTTTTTTGATTTCCGTTTTTAATTTCTAAATTTTCAACTTAAATATAATTAAAGGGCACATTATTATTTTCCTGTCTATTATTAAAAGAATATGATGAAATTATAAAGAATTTAAATTAAATAATTAAAATTTAAAAGGTCATTAAACATTTTCCCCTCCCTATTTTTGAAATAATTTTTATATTAAAGGGCAAAAATGATGTAATTAATTTCTCAACAAAATATTTACTTGCACTTCTTTAATTTTTATAAAAAATTCTTTTATAAAATAGCTTCACAATTTATATTTAATTTCATATTAAATAAAAATTTTTAATTACATAATAATAATTTTACGTCGCCTAAGGGTGAAAGAATCTAATATTATAGCAAGAAATTGGGGAAAGCATCCAAAATTAAAATCGAGGTCCGCCAACAATAATTTTTAAAATATATTATTAATTAAGATGAAATTAATTTTTGTATTGTTTTCCTTTTCAAATATTATTTTAACAACTAAAAGTGGAGGAAATGACTTTTTACGAAATAATATTAACAATTCAAATTATGATAATGAAAGAACTTTTGAAGACCATTCTTGGCCATCACAACAAAATTTTTTGATAAATCCGGGACTGATTGGACGTAATAATTTTCAAAGAAATATGCCTTGGCTACAGTCAAATATTAATAATTCAGTGGAAAATGTTCGGCAAAATTCAATTATAACGCCTGGGAGCTCACTCACTGACCTGACTCATTCACTACCTGTTGTGAGAGAGCCCAACCCACATCAGTTAGGGATGTGCCCCCCTCCGTGGGGCACTCAAATACTTGGAAGGTGCCCCCCTCTTTCCTCTGGGGAAGGTTCATCATCTTCCCGTTTAATTCCAAATCGTGTTCCTGAACCTCCAAAACCTCGCAATAATTTAACACAACATGATCCATTAAAAATGTATGTGAAATATAAAAGATGGATTTTGAAACTTCACAGACTCGATGCAGAAAATTACAAGGTTATCGAAGATAATGGATATTTTATTTATTGTCTCAAGTGTGAAACCAAAGTAAAAATAAATTTTAATTAAATTTTGTGTATATTTTCAATTTAAGCTTACATTTAAAAGTAATAATATTGATGAATTTTATAAACATAACAGAACTCATCACACAAACAAATATGGACAAAGTAAGTTTTATAATAGTTCGAAGGAGAAACGGTACCTAGTAGAGTTGGTTGAAAACAATGGAGGTCAAGAGAAGCCCTTATTTAAAAATTTATTTTATTCCATAATGGAGCGGCTCAAAGAAACTTCGGATCCGTATCTAAAGCCCAAATCTCCCGGTATCCCTCTAGATACCCTGATATCCCCGGTGTCATTTGAACCCTGTATCACATTATCCTCCGTCATCTCCGCAACACACTTAACATCCTTTGTAATCCCATAGTATCACTTCAAATCTCCTCGTCCCTCTAGATCTCATTATATTCTTCGTAATCCCATGGTATCTATTTAATCTGATATCTCATCCTTGAACCTATTGCCTATATCTATAGTAAGACCATTAAATAAATATATAATAAACATTTAATAATTTATGAAATAATAAAAATAATATTAAATAATACAAATTCAGAACCAGTCCAAAGCCAAAAAAATTTAATAAATCAAGAACAACCTAAAGAAAACAAAGAGAAGGTAACGATAAATTTTCTGAGCAGTTTCGGGGAAAATAAAAATGAAGAAAAAACAACAATAGATTTTCTTAAAAATTTTGGTCAACAATAATAAAGTTTTTGTATAATGGAATTTTTAACGGAAAATTGGATAGATTTTGATATAACAAAAGTTGACAGTATACAAAACAGGGACCTTACTGACACAATTTCCTGGCCGAAATCGGAAATATATTTGGTAATTAACCGTTATACGGCCGCAAACTGAGTGACAGCTAACTTTGATCGGCTATAACTTTTTGATTCTTGACTCAATGTAAATAAATTATATAACATTCGAAAGCGCACGATAATAATAATTTTGAATAATAAAATAATTTTTTTAGATTTTTAGATTAGATTTTTCTTAATAGGATAGATCAAGTCTAATCTTACATTAAAAAATTATACCCTATAAGTTATTTAGTGTTTTTCACATTTATCAGGTTATAACTTTTTAACGAATGATTAGACTTGATACATCAAAATGAGACAAAGATCCGCTTATCGAGGGCTTTCGAATGATATAAAATTTATTTGTATTGGATAGAGCAACAAAAAGTTATAGTCGATCAAAGTCGGCTGGCACTGAGTAATCTATAAGATAAAACAAAACAAAAACACCCTCCCCTCGATTTGAGATACGTTTTTAAAATTTAGCGGTCAAATGGCAAAGCTGACAGGATGTAATCATCAAAAATAGAGATCGGCCTCGACCCGGATTCAAAACTTAATATTTCCTTGATCCAGACCAAGATAAAGGCATTTTTCAGCCTTCCTTGATTTTTCCTTGACTCAAGTCAAGAAATGAGGTCCTCACCAAATTCAAGGTCTTTTTTAAAGTTCCGATCTTTAATCAAAAATCTCCAAGCTTTTCCTGTAATGTCTTTAGTAAGGTCCTATGGTAATATAATATGTTTAATGAATGTATAAAATAATAAAATTTCATAAATAAATTCTTTTCACAAGGTTATAATACCACGGCAAATCGGACATCTAATATTCTCAGCTAACCTTTTAATTTTAAAAAAGATTCAATTTTAAGGTAAAAAATATTAGTTAATTTTACTAAAAATATATATTTATATTATTAACAAAATATATCAGCCATTTTATATTATACCTACCACTTTTGAAGGCAATGCTTGTGGAAATAATGCTGAAAATAGTGAAAATTTTCTTTCCTATTTTTATCTTTTTTGTTCTCATTTTTCCCTATTTTGAGAATTATTTGATCAGCTGACAGTTTTGGGGAAACAAGTTGTAATATTAATTACAGGGAAAATCGTTTCCTTTATTTAATGTTTGTCATACATATATACCAGGGATGGGCGATTTCGCATTTTCGCATTTCGCATCTTTCGCATTTTTCGCATTTTTTGGCGCGAAAAGTTTCGCATTCCGCATTTCGCTTTTTGGTCCAAATGCGAAATTTGTTTCGCTTTTTCTTAAAGTATTTTTTTTATTTTTAAGAAATTTTTTAAAATTATAATGTCTTTAATATGGAAGTATTTCTCACTTTCTGGAAGAGTAGCGTTCTGCAAAAGTTGTAGTTTTTCAAAAAACTACCCGCCACGTGCGCCAACAACATTTTTAATCTCACATTTACGTGGCAGTCATCCAGAATTGTATGATGATTTTTTAGCGAAAAGAAAAGCAAAAATGCCACAGCAACAGACATTAAAAAGGTTTAAGCTTTTAATAATTTTATTCCAAATTAAATATTTAGAGCATTTGCGGAATCAGCAGCCTTATGGATTTTGGACTGGTGACAATACAGTTAAATGGCCAATTTTATCCAAAATTGCAACGCGCTTTCTATCACCACCTTGTACATCAGCTGAAGCAGAAAGGTTGTTTAGTAGTGCAGGATTAATAATAAACAATCTGAGGAAACGTCTTATTCAAGAAAATGCAGAAATGCTTTTATTTTTGCATCATAATCTCGTAATTTATAATTTTGAATATGAATAAAATTTTTTGAATTTTAAATAATTTCGCATTTTCGCATTTCGCATCTTTCGCATTTTTCGCATTTTTTGGCGCGAAAAGTTTCGCATTCCGCATTTCGCATTTTATTTTTTTAAAAAAAGTTTCGCATTTCGCTTTTTATTTTTTGATTTCGCCCATCCCTGATATATACTCCAAATACGGCCGAACCCGTCCCAGAAGACAGCAAGAGGTTTGTTGAGACTTGGGGGAATTAATCCTGACAGCTCTCCGATTGTTGTCAATCGCTCAACCACGACTGATCTTTTCATTTTTGTTTTATTTGTTAGAGGAGTAAACCCTCCGACTAGTCCTAAGGCTGTGCAGTGATGTAAGGGCTAACGCATCAGTCCGGACTACTGAAGATGCTGGTTCGCTCCCAGCCGCCGAACTAAAGGAGAGAAATAGCTATAGCCCAGCTGCTTTACTGTTTTTTAGTTAACTACACCCTTACTCTTTAATGTTTTAAGCAAAAAATTTTCTATAACAAACATCGCAACGTGTAACAAACAATTTATCGCCCAGCTTTATCTTAGAAAGACAATATCCACATTCTACTTCAATATTACTCTCTTCTTCCTTTACCTCTTTAAAATTAAATTATAAAAAATATTAAATAAATAATTACTGAAATATTCTGGAATTTTGTCAAAATAAAGTTGGTTGGGATTGAAACGATTGTATAATTTGTAAAAGTCAATGTAATCTGTTTTATTTGAACTAAAAATTTTGAAATTAAATTTTATTTGTTTAAATTTATTTTTAATTTAAAATAATAGATTTGAAATATTTTAAAAATTTATTAGAATATTTTGCAAGATTTTTTTTTAATTAAAAAGGGGGGCTTTTGAATGAATGGTACTTGTTGTATAAAGATGATCTTATTTATAAAGATGATCTGATTTTGCAAAAATAATTAAAAAGGAGGTTAAAAATATTAATTAAAGGACAACTCCATGTTCGTTAACTCCGGTACTAGTTCTGCCACTCCCCCCCCCCCCCCCCCCCCACCCTTATGGAGATAAATATCCAAAACTTGGCTGAGGAGATTAGGACCATAGGTCAGGTATTATGACATAACTCTGGGTGAGTATAATTTGCTATATCTATTAAATGATTTCTTAGGAATACAGTCAACCTATTGAAAGTTAACTCTTATGGGAGGGAAACTACACTAGTTTTTTTATTTTCTTTTTAATTACCCTAAAATTTTGTCACATTCTTTGAGATCATTTAAATCGTCTTCTATAAAATAATTTTCAATTAATTTTGATTCATCCCAATCCAAATAAAGTACTTCATCTTTATTATTAACACTTGTTTGTTCAGCCAAAATTGCTGCTTCCTTATTTATTGTTCTTTCCGGTTTTCTAAAAATAACTACATTATCTGGGTCTCCATATTTTTTGAAGAGAAAATTCGTTAAACATGCCGATTGTTTATCTAAATTTTTTTAAAATTTTGACTAGGTATATGTATCTGTTTAATTGTTAAAAACAAAGGCCCTAGATAAGCAATACTGCGAAAATTCAAAGTAGCTCCGTACTTGTACTTCGTGCCAACCTTTATTTTGATCTCGATTTGTAATTTTTAAGTTTACTATTTATGCTCGTATTTTATACTTTTACCAAGTACGAGTACAAATTTTGTTACAGGCTTCGAATCACTGATTATAAACCAAAATTACCGTATATGCTCGGATTATTATTCTCTCTCGAATAACTACCCAGGGTAACTATTCGAGCATATACGGTAGGAATTTAGACTTTAAAACTGTTACGACCCGAGGTGTCCGAGGTTTAACTAATGTTGACGAGCACAATAATAACACGTTATCACACGTAGAAATAAACAATGTGTAGGCGAAGGAAATGGGACAGACGAAGGAGATCAGTGACTAGCCCCGCTAGTATGATCCAACTAGACTGACGCTTTCACTGGCTTTTATACTACTCTTTAAGGGCTGACGCCCATACACAACAAAAACAAGGATTTTATGTAAACTTTTCTTCAATTTATTACCTAGTTTTTCCTTATAATCAGTTGATAATCTTAGATGATTTGATCCAATTAATTTAAACATCCTTTCGACATTCAAAATAAGATTATTGTTTCCATTACAAAAAAATAATTTTTGTAAATTATGATGACCATTATTTTTACATTTAGACAATTCTAATGAATTATAAAATTCAATTGCCTCATTTTCACTCATACTTTCTTTAATTTCTTCCCATTCAATTTCCAAGTTTTCAACATTTCTTTTATTAATTCCTCTATAAACTCTCCAACAATAATTTCTTTTTTCCCCATAAAGTTCTGTTTGGACATTTTTATATTCAACAAAATATTTAGCTATTTTGTTCAAATGCCCATCAGTAAAGTTGGAATAACAAAAATTAATTGAAAGGAGGGAAAAAATTAAAAGTGAATAAGACATAAAATAATCTCTAAATTATCATCAAAAATTAAATATTATCGGACCTCATTTTAGTGATAAACCCTTTGGAACTAGAAAAATTGTATTTTATAATGAAAAATTATATCTTAAATGATTAGTGGCCATCTAAATTTTATGAAAAACTCCGATTGTATTATACTAACACATACAAGTTTAAAAATATCCAAAAGGCATAAAAAAAAATTCACGTTTTAGCGGCGCAGGCATAAATTTTTAATTAAAAAGTTGCAAGGCCAGAAACTATATTTCTTCCTTATTCAGCGCCGAAGGCGAAAATTTTGAGAATTTTGAAAGACTTTCTTCAATGTTGATAATATTTAAAAATAAATTTGCAAGTTTAAGACTAAAATTAAAGGCTTAAACTTCATTTTTAGAACAAAAAACTAAAATAAATTTCATTCCCAATTTTAAAATTCCCCCCCCCCCCCCTATTTTACTGTCTTAATGTCGGGGGAGAGTTATGAAATGGACAAGTATTTATGAAAAATAATTGGCATCCAAACTTCAATACCTATTTTAATCGTCCTTATTCATTAAAAGTTCTCGGTTAAAATATTTAAATCTACATAGACTCCTTCTGATGTTTGGGAGAGGAAAAACCCGGAATCGTGAGTGGGCGTTAATTAAAAATCAAACTATTAGAATATCATAGAACAGTCGACTTTTTTGGGAAACTGGTTATTAAAACTTTTCTTTAACAATCCCTAAATCATTGTAGGATATCAAGGTTTTTTAAGTTTAGCTTCAACTTCAACTTCAAAATGTTTTCTGTCTTTATAAATGTTTAAAAAATAAATTTAAAAATTTTAATAAAAAATTATTGTAAATAAAAATGAATCCTATTTAGAAAGAGAGATAGTTAAACAAGAATAGAGAGAGTGTAAAAAAGAGAAAAAAGAGAGAGTGTGTGAAAGAGAGAGAGTAGAGAAAAAAGAGAGAGAGTAGAGAAAAAAGAGAGAGTAGAGAAAAAAGAGAGTGTGAATAGAGAGAGACGTCGATAACGGCATTGAATATAAATAGAAAATGTAAAAAAAAAAAATAAAAATTAATCTGGTTAATGAAAATCAATGCCTTGTGAACTCAGACTGCCTTGACATGGGCCTATAGAGAGGAGGGAAGAAAAGTCCACGTCTTCTTTATGGGTCCTGAATATTAGCGGGGACATTTGACGGATTTTTTGCAGTCAGAAACGACTAGTTGAGATAGTGACTTTAGAAATTACTGGGAAGGATAATGAACAATCTTTTAAGTCTTTTTTTCCTTTCAAAATTTAAACGACTGGCAAGACGTTATGGGAGTTAGATTTTTAGACACCAATTACCTACCACTTCAAAAATTTTTAAAATTAAAATTTTTATAATTATCAAAAAAAATTTTTTTAATGATGTTCTACAGTCTTAATGTCAGAGGGTTAGAATTCCCTTATTTTTTAAACATATAACCAGCAGAATATTATTAATAAGTTTTTCCCTCTTAATCCCACAAATCTCATAGGGAATTAAAATAATTTTAACTAAAGAATTCATAATATTCTCATTTTCTTAATTTTAATCAAAAAAATCTGATTATTTATTTAATTTTCCCGTTTCTGTTTATGGTTCCGAAAAAAATATTTAAAAGATTCTGCAGCCTGTAAAGATTAAATTATAGAGTTTCCGATTAACTTTGATTTTTGTTAAAAGTTGAAATCAAATATTAATATTTTTTTATAATTTTTAACAATAAATTTTATTTATTTTTACTGTCTCTCCTAACAAATGCCCTCTCTAAATCCCTATCCCCATTAAAATATATAGCTAGTTGTCAATATTCGATTTATAAGTCAATAAAGATAGTATAAGTCGACGAAAAATAATTTTTTAATTTAATTTTTTTCTTTTATATAATACATTAAATTTTAATAAATTGTTCAAAATTTATATCTTGTTTTCTATATTTATACAAGTTGTCACAAATATACTTTAGTCAAATTAATTCAATTATTCTGTTTTATAATTATGTCTTATTTGTTTATTTGCCTCTTATAAATTAAATCTGACCATATTCACGATCAATTGTTCAAAATTTATATCTTGTTTTCTATATTTATACAAGTTGTCACAAATATACTTTAGTCAAATTAATTCAATTATTCTGTTTTATAATTATGTCTTATTTGTTTATTTGCCTCTTATAAATTAAATCTGACCATATTCACGATCAATTGTTCAAAATTTATATCTTGTTTTCTATATTTATACAAGTTGTCACAAATATACTTTAGTCAAATTAATTCAATTATTCTGTTTTATAATTATGTCTTATTTGTTTATTTGCCTCTTATAAATTAAATCTGACCATATTCACGATCAATTGTTCAAAATTTATATCATGTTTTCTATATTTATACAAGTTGTCACAAATATACTTTAGTCAAATTAATTCAATTATTCTGTTTTATAATTATGTCTTATTTGTTTATTTGCCTCTTATAAATTAAATCTGACCATATTCACGATCAATTGTTCAAAATTTATATCTTGTTTTCTATATTTATACAAGTTGTCACAAATATACTTTAGTCAAATTAATTCAATTATTCTGTTTTATAATTATGTCTTATTTGTTTATTTGCCTCTTATAAATTAAATCTGACCATATTCACGATCAATTGTTCAAAATTTATATCTTGTTTTCTATATTTATACAAGTTGTCACAAATATACTTTAGTCAAATTAATTCAATTATTCTGTTTTATAATTATGTCTTATTTGTTTATTTGCCTCTTATAAATTAAATCTGACCATATTCACGATCAATTGTTCAAAATTTATATCTTGTTTTCTATATTTATACAAGTTGTCACAAATATACTTTAGTCAAATTAATTCAATTATTCTGTTTTATAATTATGTCTTATTTGTTTATTTGCCTCTTATAAATTAAATCTGACCATATTCACGATCAATTGTTCAAAATTTATATCTTGTTTTCTATATTTATACAAGTTGTCACAAATATACTTTAGTCAAATTAATTCAATTATTCTGTTTTATAATTATGTCTTATTTGTTTATTTGCCTCTTATAAATTAAATCTTACCATATTCACGATCAATTGTTCAAAATTTATATCTTGTTTTCTATATTTATACAAGTTGTTACAAATATACTTTAGTCAAATTAATTCAATTATTCTGTTTTATAATTATGTCTTATTTGTTTATTTGCCTCTTATAAATTAAATCTGACCATATTCACGATCAATTGTTCAAAATTTATATCTTGTTTTCTATATTTATACAAGTTGTCACAAATATACTTTAGTCAAATTAATTCAATTATTCTGTTTTATAATTATGTCTTATTTGTTTATTTGCCTCTTATAAATTAAATCTGACCATATTCACGATCAATTGTTCAAAATTTATATCTTGTTTTCTATATTTATACAAGTTGTCACAAATATACTTTAGTCAAATTAATTCAATTATTCTGTTTTATAATTATGTCTTATTTGTTTATTTGCCTCTTATAAATTAAATCTGACCATATTCACGATCAATTGTTCAAAATTTATATCTTGTTTTCTATATTTATACAAGTTGTCACAAATATACTTTAGTCAAATTAATTCAATTATTCTGTTTTATAATTATGTCTTATTTGTTTATTTGCCTCTTATATTAAATCTGACCATATTCACGATCAATTGTTCAAAATTTATATCTTGTTTTCTATATTTATACAAGTTGTCACAAATATACTTTAGTCAAATTAATTCAATTATTCTGTTTTATAATTATGTCTTATTTGTTTATTTGCCTCTTATAAATCAAATCTGACCATATTCACGATCAATTGTTCAAAATTTATATCTTGTTTTCTATATTTATACAAGTTGTCACAAATATACTTTAGTCAAATTAATTCAATTATTCTGTTTTATAATTATGTCTTATTTGTTTATTTGCCTCTTATAAATTAAATCTGACCATATTCACGATCAATTGTTCAAAATTTATATCTTGTTTTCTATATTTATACAAGTTGTCACAAATATACTTTAGTCAAATTAATTCAATTATTCTGTTTTATAATTATGTCTTATTTGTTTATTTGCCTCTTATAAATTAAATCTGACCATATTCACGATCAATTGTTCAAAATTTATATCTTGTTTTCTATTTTTTACAAGTTGTCACAAATATACTTTAGTCAAATTAATTCAATTATTCTGTTTTATAATTATGTCTTATTTGTTTATTTGCCTCTTATAAATTAAATCTGACCATATTCACGATCAATTGTTCAAAATTTATATCTTGTTTTCTATATTTATACAAGTTGTTACAAATATACTTTAGTCAAATTAATTCAATTATTCTGTTTTATAATTATGTCTTATTTGTTTATTTGCCTCTTATAAATTAAATCTGACCATATTCACGATCAATTGGTCAAAATTTATATCTTGTTTTCTATATTTATACAAGTTGTTACAAATATACTTTAGTCAAATTAATTCAATTATTCTGTTTTATAATTATGTCTTATTTGTTTATTTGCCTCTTATAAATTAAATCTGACCATATTCACGATCAATTGTTCAAAATTTATATCTTGTTTTCTATATTTATACAAGTTGTTACAAATATACTTTAGTCAAATTAATTCAATTATTCTGTTTTATAATTATGTCTTATTTGTTTATTTGCCTCTTATAAATTAAATCTGACCATATTCACGATCAATTGTTCAAAATTTATATCTTGTTTTCTATATTTATACAAGTTGTCACAAATATACTTTAGTCAAATTAATTCAATTATTCTGTTTTATAATTATGTCTTATTTGTTTATTTGCCTCTTATAAATTAAATCTGACCATATTCACGATCAATTGTTCAAAATTTATATCTTGTTTTCTATATTTATACAAGTTGTCACAAATATACTTTAGTCAAATTAATTCAAATATTCTGTTTTATAATTATGTCTTATTTGTTTATTTGCCTCTTATAAATTAAATCTGACCATATTCACGATCAATTGTTCAAAATTTATATCTTGTTTTCTATATTTATACAAGTTGTCACAAATATACTTTAGTCAAATTAATTCAATTATTCTGTTTTATAATTATGTCTTATTTGTTTATTTGCCTCTTATAAATTAAATCTGACCATATTCACGATCAATTGTTCAAAATTTATATCTTGTTTTCTATATTTATACAAGTTGTCACAAATATACTTTAGTCAAATTAATTCAATTATTCTGTTTTATATTTATGTCTTATTTGTTTATTTGCCTCTTATAAATTAAATCTTACCATATTCACGATCAATTGTTCAAAATTTATATCTTGTTTTCTATTTTTTACAAGTTGTCACAAATATACTTTAGGCAAATTAATTCAATTATTCTGTTTTATAATTATGTCTTATTTGTTTATTTGCCTCTTATAAATTAAATCTGACCATATTCACGATCAATTGTTCAAAATTTATATCTTGTTTTCTATATTTATACAAGTTGTCACAAATATACTTTAGTCAAATTAATTCAATTATTCTGTTTTATAATTATGTCTTATTTGTTTATTTGCCTCTTATAAATTAAATCTGACCATATTCACGATCAATTGTTCAAAATTTATATCTTGTTTTCTATATTTATACAAGTTGTCACAAATATACTTTAGTCAAATTAATTCAATTATTCTGTTTTATAATTATGTCTTATTTGTTTATTTGCCTCTTATAAATTAAATCTTACCATATTCACGATCAATTGTTCAAAATTTATATCTTGTTTTCTATATTTATACAAGTTGTTACAAATATACTTTAGTCAAATTAATTCAATTATTCTGTTTTATAATTATGTCTTATTTGTTTATTTGCCTCTTATAAATTAAATCTGACCATATTCACGATCAATTGTTCAAAATTTATATCTTGTTTTCTATATTTATACAAGTTGTCACAAATATACTTTAGTCAAATTAATTCAATTATTCTGTTTTATAATTATGTCTTATTTGTTTATTTGCCTCTTATAAATTAAATCTGACCATATTCACGATCAATTGTTCAAAATTTATATCTTGTTTTCTATATTTATACAAGTTGTCACAAATATACTTTAGTCAAATTAATTCAATTATTCTGTTTTATAATTATGTCTTATTTGTTTATTTGCCTCTTATAAATTAAATCTGACCATATTCACGATCAATTGTTCAAAATTTATATCTTGTTTTCTATATTTATACAAGTTGTCACAAATATACTTTAGTCAAATTAATTCAATTATTCTGTTTTATAATTATGTCTTATTTGTTTATTTGCCTCTTATAAATTAAATCTGATTATATTCACGATCAATTGTTCAAAATTTATATCTTGTTTTCTATTTTTTACAAGTTGTCACAAATATACTTTAGTCAAATTAATTCAATTATTCTGTTTTATAATTATGTCTTATTTGTTTATTTGCCTCTTATAAATTAAATCTGACCATATTCACGATCAATTGTTCAAAATTTATATCTTGTTTTCTATATTTATACAAGTTGTTACAAATATACTTTAGTCAAATTAATTCAATTATTCTGTTTTATAATTATGTCTTATTTGTTTATTTGCTCTTATAAATTAAATCTGACCATATTCACGATCAATTGGTCAAAATTTATATCTTGTTTCCTATATTTATACAAGTTGTTACAAATATACTTTAGTCAAATTAATTCAATTATTCTGTTTTATAATTATGTCTTATTTGTTTATTTGCCTCTTATAAATTAAATCTGACCATATTCACGATCAATTGTTCAAAATTTATATCTTGTTTTCTATATTTATACAAGTTGTTACAAATATACTTTAGTCAAATTAATTCAATTATTCTGTTTTATAATTATGTCTTATTTGTTTATTTGCCTCTTATAAATTAAATCTGACCATATTCACGATCAATTGTTCAAAATTTATATCTTGTTTTCTATATTTATACAAGTTGTCACAAATATACTTTAGTCAAATTAATTCAATTATTCTGTTTTATAATTATGTCTTATTTGTTTATTTGCCTCTTATAAATTAAATCTGACCATATTCACGATCAATTGTTCAAAATTTATATCTTGTTTTCTATATTTATACAAGTTGTCACAAATATACTTTAGTCAAATTAATTCAATTATTCTGTTTTATAATTATGTCTTATTTGTTTATTTGCCTCTTATAAATTAAATCTGACCATATTCACGATCAATTGTTCAAAATTTATATCTTGTTTTCTATATTTATACAAGTTGTCACAAATATACTTTAGTCAAATTAATTCAATTATTCTGTTTTATAATTATGTCTTATTTGTTTATTTGCCTCTTATAAATTAAATCTGACCATATTCACGATCAATTGTTCAAAATTTATATCTTGTTTTCTATATTTATACAAGTTGTCACAAATATACTTTAGTCAAATTAATTCAATTATTCTGTTTTATAATTATGTCTTATTTGTTTATTTGCCTCTTATAAATTAAATCTGACCATATTCACGATCAATTGTTCAAAATTTATATCTTGTTTTCTATATTTATACAAGTTGTCACAAATATACTTTAGTCAAATTAATTCAATTATTCTGTTTTATAATTATGTCTTATTTGTTTATTTGCCTCTTATAAATTAAATCTGACCATATTCACGATCAATTGTTCAAAATTTATATCTTGTTTTCTATATTTATACAAGTTGTCACAAATATACTTTAGTCAAATTAATTCAATTATTCTGTTTTATAATTATGTCTTATTTGTTTATTTGCCTCTTATTAATTAAATCTGACCATATTCACGATCAATTGTTCAAAATTTATATCATGTTTTCTATATTTATACAAGTTGTCACAAATATACTTTAGTCAAATTAATTCAATTATTCTGTTTTATAATTATGTCTTATTTGTTTATTTGCCTCTTATAAATTAAATCTGACCATATTCACGATCAATTGTTCAAAATTTATATCTTGTTTTCTATATTTATACAAGTTGTTACAAATATACTTTAGTCAAATTAATTCAATTATTCTGTTTTATAATTATGTCTTATTTGTTTATTTGCTCTTATAAATTAAATCTGACCATATTCACGATCAATTGGTCAAAATTTATATCTTGTTTCCTATATTTATACAAGTTGTTACAAATATACTTTAGTCAAATTAATTCAATTATTCTGTTTTATAATTATGTCTTATTTGTTTATTTGCCTCTTATAAATTAAATCTGACCATATTCACGATCAATTGTTCAAAATTTATATCTTGTTTTCTATATTTATACAAGTTGTTACAAATATACTTTAGTCAAATTAATTCAATTATTCTGTTTTATAATTATGTCTTATTTGTTTATTTGCCTCTTATAAATTAAATCTGACCATATTCACGATCAATTGTTCAAAATTTATATCTTGTTTTCTATATTTATACAAGTTGTCACAAATATACTTTAGTCAAATTAATTCAATTATTCTGTTTTATAATTATGTCTTATTTGTTTATTTGCCTCTTATAAATTAAATCTGACCATATTCACGATCAATTGTTCAAAATTTATATCTTGTTTTCTATATTTATACAAGTTGTCACAAATATACTTTAGTCAAATTAATTCAATTATTCTGTTTTATAATTATGTCTTATTTGTTTATTTGCTCTTATAAATTAAATCTGACCATATTCACGATCAATTGGTCAAAATTTATATCTTGTTTCCTATATTTATACAAGTTGTTACAAATATACTTTAGTCAAATTAATTCAATTATTCTGTTTTATAATTATGTCTTATTTGTTTATTTGCCTCTTATAAATTAAATCTGACCATATTCACGATCAATTGTTCAAAATTTATATCTTGTTTTCTATATTTATACAAGTTGTTACAAATATACTTTAGTCAAATTAATTCAATTATTCTGTTTTATAATTATGTCTTATTTGTTTATTTGCCTCTTATAAATTAAATCTGACCATATTCACGATCAATTGTTCAAAATTTATATCTTGTTTTCTATATTTATACAAGTTGTCACAAATATACTTTAGTCAAATTAATTCAATTATTCTGTTTTATAATTATGTCTTATTTGTTTATTTGCCTCTTATAAATTAAATCTGACCATATTCACGATCAATTGTTCAAAATTTATATCTTGTTTTCTATATTTATACAAGTTGTCACAAATATACTTTAGTCAAATTAATTCAATTATTCTGTTTTATAATTATGTCTTATTTGTTTATTTGCCTCTTATAAATTAAATCTGACCATATTCACGATCAATTGTTCAAAATTTATATCTTGTTTTCTATATTTATACAAGTTGTCACAAATATACTTTAGTCAAATTAATTCAATTATTCTGTTTTATAATTATGTCTTATTTGTTTATTTGCCTCTTATAAATTAAATCTGACCATATTCACGATCAATTGTTCAAAATTTATATCTTGTTTTCTATATTTATACAAGTTGTTACAAATATACTTTAGTCAAATTAATTCAATTATTCTGTTTTATAATTATGTCTTATTTGTTTATTTGCCTCTTATAAATTAAATCTGACCATATTCACGATCAATTGTTCAAAATTTATATCTTGTTTTCTATATTTATACAAGTTGTTACAAATATACTTTAGTCAAATTAATTCAATTATTCTGTTTTATAATTATGTCTTATTTGTTTATTTGCCTCTTATAAATTAAATCTGACCATATTCACGATCAATTGTTCAAAATTTATATCTTGTTTTCTATATTTATACAAGTTGTTACAAATATACTTTAGTCAAATTAATTCAATTATTCTGTTTTATAATTTTGTCTTATTTGTTTATTTGCCTCTTATAAATTAAATCTGACCATATTCACGATCAATTGTTCAAAATTTATATCTTGTTTTCTATATTTATACAAGTTGTTACAAATATACTTTAGTCAAATTAATTCAATTATTCTGTTTTATAATTATGTCTTATTTGTTTATTTGCCTCTTATAAATTAAATCTGACCATATTCACGATCAATTGTTCAAAATTTATATCTTGTTTTCTATATTTATACAAGTTGTTACAAATATACTTTAGTCAAATTAATTCAATTATTCTGTTTTATAATTTTGTCTTATTTGTTTATTTGCCTCTTATAAATTAAATCTGACCATATTCACGATCAATTGTTCAAAATTTATATCTTGTTTTCTATATTTATACAAGTCTTATTTGTTTATTTGCCTCTTATAAATTAAATCTGACCATATTCACGATCAATTGTTCAAAATTTATATCTTGTTTTCTATATTTATACAAGTCTTATTTGTTTATTTGCCTCTTATTAATTGAAACTGACCATATTCACGATCAATTGTTCAAAATTTATATCTTGTTTTCTATATTTATACAAGTCTTATTTGTTTATTTGCCTCTTATTAATTGAAACTGACCATATTCACGATCAATTGTTCAAAATTTATATCTTGTTTTCTATATTTATACAAGTCTTATTTGTTTATTTGCCTCTTATTAATTGAAACTGACCATATTCACGATCAATTGTTCAAAATTTATATCTGTTTTCTATATTTTTACAAGTTGTTACAAATATACTTTAGTCAAATTAATTCAATTATTCTGTTTTATAATTATGTCTTATTTGTTTATTATCCTCTTATTAATTGAAACTGACCAGTTTCACGATCAATTGTTCAAAATTTATATCTTGTTTTCTATATTTATACAAGTTGTTACAAATATACTTTAGTCAAATTAATTCAATTATTCTTTTTTATAATTATGTCTTATTTGTTTATTTGCCTCTTATTAATTGAACTGACCATATTCACGATCACTTGTTCAAAATTTATATCTTGTTTTCTATATTTATACAAGTTGTTACAAATATACTTTAGTCAAATTAATTCAATTATTCTGTTTTATAATTATGTCTTATTTGTTTATTTGCCTCTTATAAATTAAATCTGACCATATTCACGATCAATTGTTCAAAATTTATATCTTGTTTTCTATATTTATTCAAGTTGTTACAAATATACTTTAGTCAAATTAATTCAATTATTCTGTTTTATAATTATGTCTTATTTGTTTATTTGCCTCTTATAAATTAAATCTGACCATATTCACGATCAATTGTTCAAAATTTATATCTTGTTTTCTATATTTATTCAAGTTGTTACAAATATACTTTAGTCAAATTAATTCAATTATTCTGTTTTATAATTATGTCTTATTTGTTTATTTGCTCTTATTAATTGAAACTGACCATATTCACGATCAATTGTTCAAAATTTATATCTTGTTTTCTATATTTATTCAAGTTGTTACAAATATACTTTAGTCAAATTAATTCAATTATTCTGTTTTATAATTATGTCTTATTTGTTTATTTGCCTCATATAAATAAAATCTGACCATATTCACGATCAATTGTTCAAAATTTATATCTTGTTTTCTATATTTATACAAGTTGTTACAAATATACTTTAGTCAAATTAATTCAATTATTCTGTTTTATAATTATGTCTTATTTGTTTATTTGCCTCTTATAAATTAAATCTGACCATATTCACGATCAATTGTTCAAAATTTATATCTTGTTTTCTATATTTATACAAGTTGTTACAAATATACTTTAGTCAAATTAATTCAATTATTCTGTTTTATAATTTTGTCTTATTTGTTTATTTGCCTCTTATAAATTAAATCTGACCATATTCACGATCAATTGTTCAAAATTTATATCTTGTTTTCTATATTTATACAAGTTGTTACAAATATACTTTAGTCAAATTAATTCAATTATTCTGTTTTATAATTATGTCTTATTTGTTTATTTGCCTCTTATAAATTAAATCTGACCATATTCACGATCAATTGTTCAAAATTTATATCATGTTTTCTATATTTATACAAGTTGTCACAAATATACTTTAGTCAAATTAATTCAATTATTCTGTTTTATAATTATGTCTTATTTGTTTATTTGCCTCTTATAAATTAAATCTGACCATATTCACGATCAATTGTTCAAAATTTATATCTTGTTTTCTATATTTATACAAGTTGTTACAAATATACTTTAGTCAAATTAATTCAATTATTCTGTTTTATAATTATGTCTTATTTGTTTATTTGCCTCTTATAAATTAAATCTGACCATATTCACGATCAATTGTTCAAAATTTATATCTTGTTTTCTATATTTATACAAGTTGTTACAAATATACTTTAGTCAAATTAATTCAATTATTCTGTTTTATAATTTTGTCTTATTTGTTTATTTGCCTCTTATAAATTAAATCTGACCATATTCACGATCAATTGTTCAAAATTTATATCTTGTTTTCTATATTTATACAAGTTGTTACATATATACTTTAGTCAAATTAATTCAATTATTCTGTTTTATAATTATGTCTTATTTGTTTATTTGCCTCTTATAAATTAAATCTGACCATATTCACGATCAATTGTTCAAAATTTATATCATGTTTTCTATATTTATACAAGTTGTCACAAATATACTTTAGTCAAATTAATTCAATTATTCTGTTTTATAATTATGTCTTATTTGTTTATTTGCCTCTTATAAATTAAATCTGACCATATTCACGATCAATTGTTCAAAATTTATATCTTGTTTTCTATATTTATACAAGTTGTTACAAATATACTTTAGTCAAATTAATTCAATTATTCTGTTTTATAATTATGTCTTATTTGTTTATTTGCCTCTTATAAATTAAATCTGACCATATTCACGATCAATTGTTCAAAATTTATATCTTGTTTTCTATATTTATACAAGTTGTTACAAATATACTTTAGTCAAATTAATTCAATTATTCTGTTTTATAATTTCTTATTTGTTTATTTGCCTCTTATAAATTAAATCTGACCATATTCACGATCAATTGTTCAAAATTTATATCTTGTTTTCTATATTTATACAAGTTGTCACAAATATACTTTAGTCAAATTAATTCAATTATTCTGTTTTATAATTATGTCTTATTTGTTTATTTGCCTCTTATAAATTAAATCTGACTATATTCACGATCAATTGTTCAAAATTTATATCTTGTTTTCTATTTTTTACAAGTTGTCACAAATATACTTTAGTCAAATTAATTCAATTATTCTGTTTTATAATTATGTCTTATTTGTTTATTTGCCTCTTATAAATTAAATCTGACCATATTCACGATCAATTGTTCAAAATTTATATCTTGTTTTCTATATTTATACAAGTTGTTACAAATATACTTTAGTCAAATTAATTCAATTATTCTGTTTTATAATTATGTCTTATTTGTTTATTTGCTCTTATAAATTAAATCTGACCATATTCACGATCAATTGGTCAAAATTTATATCTTGTTTCCTATATTTATACAAGTTGTTACAAATATACTTTAGTCAAATTAATTCAATTATTCTGTTTTATAATTATGTCTTATTTGTTTATTTGCCTCTTATAAATTAAATCTGACCATATTCACGATCAATTGTTCAAAATTTATATCTTGTTTTCTATATTTATACAAGTTGTTACAAATATACTTTAGTCAAATTAATTCAATTATTCTGTTTTATAATTATGTCTTATTTGTTTATTTGCCTCTTATAAATTAAATCTGACCATATTCACGATCAATTGTTCAAATTTATATCTTGTTTTCTATATTTATACAAGTTGTCACAAATATACTTTAGTCAAATTAATTCAATTATTCTGTTTTATAATTATGTCTTATTTGTTTATTTGCCTCTTATAAATTAAATCTGACCATATTCACGATCAATTGTTCAAAATTTATATCTTGTTTTCTATATTTATACAAGTTGTCACAAATATACTTTAGTCAAATTAATTCAATTATTCTGTTTTATAATTATGTCTTATTTGTTTATTTGCCTCTTATAAATTAAATCTGACCATATTCACGATCAATTGTTCAAAATTTATATCTTGTTTTCTATATTTATACAAGTTGTCACAAATATACTTTAGTCAAATTAATTCAATTATTCTGTTTTATAATTATGTCTTATTTGTTTATTTGCCTCTTATAAATTAAATCTGACCATATTCACGATCAATTGTTCAAAATTTATATCTTGTTTTCTATATTTATACAAGTTGTCACAAATATACTTTAGTCAAATTAATTCAATTATTCTGTTTTATAATTATGTCTTATTTGTTTATTTGCCTCTTATAAATTAAATCTGACCATATTCACGATCAATTGTTCAAAATTTATATCTTGTTTTCTATATTTATACAAGTTGTCACAAATATACTTTAGTCAAATTAATTCAATTATTCTGTTTTATAATTATGTCTTATTTGTTTATTTGCCTCTTATAAATTAAATCTGACCATATTCACGATCAATTGTTCAAAATTTATATCTTGTTTTCTATATTTATACAAGTTGTCACAAATATACTTTAGTCAAATTAATTCAATTATTCTGTTTTATAATTATGTCTTATTTGTTTATTTGCCTCTTATAAATTAAATCTGACCATATTCACGATCAATTGTTCAAAATTTATATCTTGTTTTCTATATTTATACAAGTTGTCACAAATATACTTTAGTCAAATTAATTCAATTATTCTGTTTTATAATTATGTCTTATTTGTTTATTTGCCTCTTATAAATTAAATCTGACCATATTCACGATCAATTGTTCAAAATTTATATCTTGTTTTCTATATTTATACAAGTTGTCACAAATATACTTTAGTCAAATTAATTCAATTATTCTGTTTTATAATTATGTCTTATTTGTTTATTTGCCTCTTATTAATTAAATCTGACCATATTCACGATCAATTGTTCAAAATTTATATCATGTTTTCTATATTTATACAAGTTGTCACAAATATACTTTAGTCAAATTAATTCAATTATTCTGTTTTATAATTATGTCTTATTTGTTTATTTGCCTCTTATAAATTAAATCTGACCATATTCACGATCAATTGTTCAAAATTTATATCTTGTTTTCTATATTTATACAAGTTGTTACAAATATACTTTAGTCAAATTAATTCAATTATTCTGTTTTATAATTATGTCTTATTTGTTTATTTGCCTCATATAAATAAAATCTGACCATATTCACGATCAATTGTTCAAAATTTATATCTTGTTTTCTATATTTATACAAGTTGTTACAAATATACTTTAGTCAAATTAATTCAATTATTCTGTTTTATAATTATGTCTTATTTGTTTATTTGCCTCTTATAAATTAAATCTGACCATATTCACGATCAATTGTTCAAAATTTATATCTTGTTTTCTATATTTATACAAGTTGTTACAAATATACTTTAGTCAAATTAATTCAATTATTCTGTTTTATAATTTTGTCTTATTTGTTTATTTGCCTCTTATAAATTAAATCTGACCATATTCACGATCAATTGTTCAAAATTTATATCTTGTTTTCTATATTTATACAAGTTGTTACAAATATACTTTAGTCAAATTAATTCAATTATTCTGTTTTATAATTATGTCTTATTTGTTTATTTGCCTCTTATAAATTAAATCTGACCATATTCACGATCAATTGTTCAAAATTTATATCATGTTTTCTATATTTATACAAGTTGTCACAAATATACTTTAGTCAAATTAATTCAATTATTCTGTTTTATAATTATGTCTTATTTGTTTATTTGCCTCTTATAAATTAAATCTGACCATATTCACGATCAATTGTTCAAAATTTATATCTTGTTTTCTATATTTATACAAGTTGTTACAAATATACTTTAGTCAAATTAATTCAATTATTCTTTTTTATAATTATGTCTTATTTGTTTATTTGCCTCTTATTAATTGAAACTGACCATATTCACGATCACTTGTTCAAAATTTATATCTTGTTTTCTATATTTATACAAGTTGTTACAAATATACTTTAGTCAAATTAATTCAATTATTCTGTTTTATAATTATGTCTTATTTGTTTATTTGCCTCTTATAAATTAAATCTGACCATATTCACGATCAATTGTTCAAAATTTATATCTTGTTTTCTATATTTATTCAAGTTGTTACAAATATACTTTAGTCAAATTAATTCAATTATTCTGTTTTATAATTATGTCTTATTTGTTTATTTGCCTCTTATAAATTAAATCTGACCATATTCACGATCAATTGTTCAAAATTTATATCTTGTTTTCTATATTTATTCAAGTTGTTACAAATATACTTTAGTCAAATTAATTCAATTATTCTGTTTTATAATTATGTCTTATTTGTTTATTTGCTCTTATTAATTGAAACTGACCATATTCACGATCAATTGTTCAAAATTTATATCTTGTTTTCTATATTTATTCAAGTTGTTACAAATATACTTTAGTCAAATTAATTCAATTATTCTGTTTTATAATTATGTCTTATTTGTTTATTTGCCTCATATAAATAAAATCTGACCATATTCACGATCAATTGTTCAAAATTTATATCTTGTTTTCTATATTTATACAAGTTGTTACAAATATACTTTAGTCAAATTAATTCAATTATTCTGTTTTATAATTATGTCTTATTTGTTTATATGCCTCTTATAAATTAAATCTGACCATATTCACGATCAATTGTTCAAAATTTATATCTTGTTTTCTATATTTATACAAGTTGTCACAAATATACTTTAGTCAAATTAATTCAATTATTCTGTTTTATAATTATGTCTTATTTGTTTATTTGCCTCTTATAAATTAAATCTGATTATATTCACGATCAATTGTTCAAAATTTATATCTTGTTTTCTATTTTTTACAAGTTGTCACAAATATACTTTAGTCAAATTAATTCAATTATTCTGTTTTATAATTATGTCTTATTTGTTTATTTGCCTCTTATAAATTAAATCTGACCATATTCACGATCAATTGTTCAAAATTTATATCTTGTTTTCTATATTTATACAAGTTGTTACAAATATACTTTAGTCAAATTAATTCAATTATTCTGTTTTATAATTATGTCTTATTTGTTTATTTGCTCTTATAAATTAAATCTGACCATATTCACGATCAATTGGTCAAAATTTATATCTTGTTTCCTATATTTATACAAGTTGTTACAAATATACTTTAGTCAAATTAATTCAATTATTCTGTTTTATAATTATGTCTTATTTGTTTATTTGCCTCTTATAAATTAAATCTGACCATATTCACGATCAATTGTTCAAAATTTATATCTTGTTTTCTATATTTATACAAGTTGTTACAAATATACTTTAGTCAAATTAATTCAATTATTCTGTTTTATAATTATGTCTTATTTGTTTATTTGCCTCTTATAAATTAAATCTGACCATATTCACGATCAATTGTTCAAAATTTATATCTTGTTTTCTATATTTATACAAGTTGTCACAAATATACTTTAGTCAAATTAATTCAATTATTCTGTTTTATAATTATGTCTTATTTGTTTATTTGCCTCTTATAAATTAAATCTGACCATATTCACGATCAATTGTTCAAAATTTATATCTTGTTTTCTATATTTATACAAGTTGTCACAAATATACTTTAGTCAAATTAATTCAATTATTCTGTTTTATAATTATGTCTTATTTGTTTATTTGCCTCTTATAAATTAAATCTGACCATATTCACGATCAATTGTTCAAAATTTATATCTTGTTTTCTATATTTATACAAGTTGTCACAAATATACTTTAGTCAAATTAATTCAATTATTCTGTTTTATAATTATGTCTTATTTGTTTATTTGCCTCTTATAAATTAAATCTGACCATATTCACGATCAATTGTTCAAAATTTATATCTTGTTTTCTATATTTATACAAGTTGTCACAAATATACTTTAGTCAAATTAATTCAATTATTCTGTTTTATAATTATGTCTTATTTGTTTATTTGCCTCTTATAAATTAAATCTGACCATATTCACGATCAATTGTTCAAAATTTATATCTTGTTTTCTATATTTATACAAGTTGTCACAAATATACTTTAGTCAAATTAATTCAATTATTCTGTTTTATAATTATGTCTTATTTGTTTATTTGCCTCTTATAAATTAAATCTGACCATATTCACGATCAATTGTTCAAAATTTATATCTTGTTTTCTATATTTATACAAGTTGTCACAAATATACTTTAGTCAAATTAATTCAATTATTCTGTTTTATAATTATGTCTTATTTGTTTATTTGCCTCTTATAAATTAAATCTGACCATATTCACGATCAATTGTTCAAAATTTATATCTTGTTTTCTATATTTATACAAGTTGTCACAAATATACTTTAGTCAAATTAATTCAATTATTCTGTTTTTTAATTATGTCTTATTTGTTTATTTGCCTCTTATAAATTAAATCTGACCATATTCACGATCAATTGTTCAAAATTTATATCTTGTTTTCTATATTTATACAAGTTGTCACAAATATACTTTAGTCAAATTAATTCAATTATTCTGTTTTTTAATTATGTCTTATTTGTTTATTTGCCTCTTATAAATTAAATCTGACTATATTCACGATCAATTGTTCAAAATTTATATCTTGTTTTCTATATTTATACAAGTTGTTACAAATATACTTTAGTCAAATTAATTCAATTATTCTGTTTTATAATTATGTCTTATTTGTTTATTTGCCTCTTATAAATTAAATCTGACCATATTAACGATCAATTGTTCAAAATTTATATCTTGTTTTCTATATTTATACAAGTTGTTACAAATATACTTTAGTCAAATTAATTCAATTATTCTGTTTTATAATTATGTCTTATTTGTTTATTTGCCTCTTATAAATTAAATCTGACCATATTCACGATCAATTGTTCAAAATTTATATCTTGTTTTCTATATTTATACAAGTTGTTACAAATATACTTTAGTCAAATTAATTCAATTATTCTGTTTTATAATTATGTCTTATTTGTTTATTTGCCTCTTATAAATTAAATCTGACCATATTCACGATCAATTGTTCAAAATTTATATCTTGTTTTCTATATTTATACAAGTTGTCACAAATATACTTTAGTCAAATTAATTCAATTATTCTGTTTTATAATTATGTCTTATTTGTTTATTTGCCTCTTATAAATTAAATCTGACCATATTCACGATCAATTGTTCAAAATTTATATCTTGTTTTCTATATTTATACAAGTTGTCACAAATATACTTTAGTCAAATTAATTCAATTATTCTGTTTTATAATTATGTCTTATTTGTTTATTTGCCTCTTATAAATTAAATCTGACCATATTCACGATCAATTGTTCAAAATTTATATCTTGTTTTCTATATTTATACAAGTTGTCACAAATATACTTTAGTCAAATTAATTCAATTATTCTGTTTTATAATTATGTCTTATTTGTTTATTTGCCTCTTATTAATTAAATCTGACCATATTCACGATCAATTGTTCAAAATTTATATCATGTTTTCTATATTTATACAAGTTGTCACAAATATACTTTAGTCAAATTAATTCAATTATTCTGTTTTATAATTATGTCTTATTTGTTTATTTGCCTCTTATAAATTAAATCTGACCATATTAACGATCAATTGTTCAAAATTTATATCTTGTTTTCTATATTTATACAAGTTGTTACAAATATACTTTAGTCAAATTAATTCAATTATTCTGTTTTATAATTATGTCTTATTTGTTTATTTGCCTCTTATAAATTAAATCTGACCATATTCACGATCAATTGTTCAAAATTTATATCTTGTTTTCTATATTTATACAAGTTGTTACAAATATACTTTAGTCAAATTAATTCAATTATTCTGTTTTATAATTTTGTCTTATTTGTTTATTTGCCTCTTATAAATTAAATCTGACCATATTCACGATCAATTGTTCAAAATTTATATCTTGTTTTCTATATTTATACAAGTCTTATTTGTTTATTTGCCTCTTATAAATTAAATCTGACCATATTCACGATCAATTGTTCAAAATTTATATCTTGTTTTCTATATTTATACAAGTCTTATTTGTTTATTTGCCTCTTATTAATTGAAACTGACCATATTCACGATCAATTGTTCAAAATTTATATCTTGTTTTCTATATTTATACAAGTCTTATTTGTTTATTTGCCTCTTATTAATTGAAACTGACCATATTCACGATCAATTGTTCAAAATTTATATCTTGTTTTCTATATTTATACAAGTCTTATTTGTTTATTTGCCTCTTATTAATTGAAACTGACCATATTCACGATCAATTGTTCAAAATTTATATCTTGTTTTCTATATTTTTACAAGTTGTTACAAATATACTTTAGTCAAATTAATTCAATTATTCTGTTTTATAATTATGTCTTATTTGTTTATTATCCTCTTATTAATTGAAACTGACCAGTTTCACGATCAATTGTTCAAAATTTATATCTTGTTTTCTATATTTATACAAGTTGTTACAAATATACTTTAGTCAAATTAATTCAATTATTCTTTTTTATAATTATGTCTTATTTGTTTATTTGCCTCTTATTAATTGAAACTGACCATATTCACGATCACTTGTTCAAAATTTATATCTTGTTTTCTATATTTATACAAGTTGTTACAAATATACTTTAGTCAAATTAATTCAATTATTCTGTTTTATAATTATGTCTTATTTGTTTATTTGCCTCTTATAAATTAAATCTGACCATATTCACGATCAATTGTTCAAAATTTATATCTTGTTTTCTATATTTATTCAAGTTGTTACAAATATACTTTAGTCAAATTAATTCAATTATTCTGTTTTATAATTATGTCTTATTTGTTTATTTGCCTCTTATAAATTAAATCTGACCATATTCACGATCAATTGTTCAAAATTTATATCTTGTTTTCTATATTTATTCAAGTTGTTACAAATATACTTTAGTCAAATTAATTCAATTATTCTGTTATATAATTATGTCTTATTTGTTTATTTGCTCTTATTAATTGAAACTGACCATATTCACGATCAATTGTTCAAAATTTATATCTTGTTTTCTATATTTATTCAAGTTGTTACAAATATACTTTAGTCAAATTAATTCAATTATTCTGTTTTATAATTATGTCTTATTTGTTTATTTGCCTCATATAAATAAAATCTGACCATATTCACGATCAATTGTTCAAAATTTATATCTTGTTTTCTATATTTATACAAGTTGTTACAAATATACTTTAGTCAAATTAATTCAATTATTCTGTTTTATAATTATGTCTTATTTGTTTATTTGCCTCTTATAAATTAAATCTGACCATATTCACGATCAATTGTTCAAAATTTATATCTTGTTTTCTATATTTATACAAGTTGTTACAAATATACTTTAGTCAAATTAATTCAATTATTCTGTTTTATAATTATGTCTTATTTGTTTATTTGCCTCTTATAAATTAAATCTGACCATATTCACGATCAATTGTTCAAAATTTATATCTTGTTTTCTATATTTATTCAAGTTGTTACAAATATACTTTAGTCAAATTAATTCAATTATTCTGTTTTATAATTATGTCTTATTTGTTTATTTGCCTCTTATAAATTAAATCTGACCATATTCACGATCAATTGTTCAAAATTTATATCATGTTTTCTATATTTATACAAGTTGTCACAAATATACTTTAGTCAAATTAATTCAATTATTCTGTTTTATAATTATGTCTTATTTGTTTATTTGCCTCTTATAAATTAAATCTGACCATATTCACGATCAATTGTTCAAAATTTATATCTTGTTTTCTATATTTATACAAGTTGTTACAAATATACTTTAGTCAAATTAATTCAATTATTCTGTTTTATAATTATGTCTTATTTGTTTATTTGCCTCTTATAAATTAAATCTGACCATATTCACGATCAATTGTTCAAAATTTATATCTTGTTTTCTATATTTATACAAGTTGTTACAAATATACTTTAGTCAAATTAATTCAATTATTCTGTTTTATAATTTTGTCTTATTTGTTTATTTGCCTCTTATAAATTAAATCTGACCATATTCACGATCAATTGTTCAAAATTTATATCTTGTTTTCTATATTTATACAAGTTGTTACAAATATACTTTAGTCAAATTAATTCAATTATTCTGTTTTATAATTATGTCTTATTTGTTTATTTGCCTCTTATAAATTAAATCTGACCATATTCACGATCAATTGTTCAAAATTTATATCATGTTTTCTATATTTATACAAGTTGTCACAAATATACTTTAGTCAAATTAATTCAATTATTCTGTTTTATAATTATGTCTTATTCGTTTATTTGCCTCTTATAAATTAAATCTGACCATATTCACGATCAATTGTTCAAAATTTATATCTTGTTTTCTATATTTATACAAGTTGTTACAAATATACTTTAGTCAAATTAATTCAATTATTCTGTTTTATAATTATGTCTTATTTGTTTATTTGCCTCTTATAAATTAAATCTGACCATATTCACGATCAATTGTTCAAAATTTATATCTTGTTTTCTATATTTATACAAGTTGTTACAAATATACTTTAGTCAAATTAATTCAATTATTCTGTTTTATAATTTCTTATTTGTTTATATGCCTCTTATAAATTAAATCTGACCATATTCACGATCAATTGTTCAAAATTTATATCTTGTTTTCTATATTTATACAAGTTGTCACAAATATACTTTAGTCAAATTAATTCAATTATTCTGTTTTTTAATTATGTCTTATTTGTTTATTTGCCTCTTATAAATTAAATCTGACCATATTCACGATCAATTGTTCAAAATTTATATCTTGTTTTCTATATTTATACAAGTTGTCACAAATATACTTTAGTCAAATTAATTCAATTATTCTGTTTTATAATTATGTCTTATTTGTTTATTTGTTTCTTATAAATTAAATCTGACCATATTCACGATCAATTGTTCAAAATTTATATCTTGTTTTCTATATTTATACAAGTTGTCACAAATATACTTTAGTCAAATTAATTCAATTATTCTGTTTTTTAATTATGTCTTATTTGTTTATTTGCCTCTTATAAATTAAATCTGACCATATTCACGATCAATTGTTCAAAATTTATATCTTGTTTTCTATATTTATACAAGTTGTCACAAATATACTTTAGTCAAATTAATTCAATTATTCTGTTTTATAATTATGTCTTATTTGTTTATTTGCCTCTTATAAATTAAATCTGACCATATTCACGATCAATTGTTCAAAATTTATATCTTGTTTTCTATATTTATACAAGTTGTCACAAATATACTTTAGTCAAATTAATTCAATTATTCTGTTTTTTAATTATGTCTTATTTGTTTATTTGCCTCTTATAAATTAAATCTGACCATATTCACGATCAATTGTTCAAAATTTATATCTTGTTTTCTATATTTATACAAGTTGTCACAAATATACTTTAGTCAAATTAATTCAATTATTCTGTTTTTTAATTATGTCTTATTTGTTTATTTGCCTCTTATAAATTAAATCTGACTATATTCACGATCAATTGTTCAAAATTTATATCTTGTTTTCTATATTTATACAAGTTGTTACAAATATACTTTAGTCAAATTAATTCAATTATTCTGTTTTTAATTATGTCTTATTTGTTTATTTGCCTCTTATAAATTAAATCTGACCATATTCACGATCAATTGTTCAAAATTTATATCTTGTTTTCTATATTTATACAAGTTGTCACAAATATACTTTAGTCAAATTAATTCAATTATTCTGTTTTATAATTATGTCTTATTTGTTTATTTGCCTCTTATAAATTAAATCTGACCATATTCACGATCAATTGTATAAAATTTATATCTTGTTTTCTATATTTATACAAGTTGTTACAAATATACTTTAGTCAAATTAATTCAATTATTCTGTTTTATAATTATGTCTTATTTGTTTATTTGCCTCTTATAAATTAAATCTGACCATATTCACGATCAATTGTTCAAAATTTATATCTTGTTTTCTATATTTATACAAGTTGTTACAAATATACTTTAGTCATATTAATTCAATTATTCTGTTTTATAATTATGTCTTATTTGTTTATATGCCTCTTATAAATTAAATCTGACCATATTCACGATCAATTGTTCAAAATTTATATCTTGTTTTCTATATTTATACAAGTTGTCACAAATATACTTTAGTCAAATTAATTCAATTATTCTGTTTTTTAATTATGTCTTATTTGTTTATTTGCCTCTTATAAATTAAATCTGACCATATTCACGATCAATTGTTCAAAATTTATATCTTGTTTTCTATATTTATACAAGTTGTCACAAATATACTTTAGTCAAATTAATTCAATTATTCTGTTTTATAATTATGTCTTATTTGTTTATTTGTTTCTTATAAATTAAATCTGACCATATTCAGATCAATTGTTCAAAATTTATATCTTGTTTTCTATATTTATACAAGTTGTCACAAATATACTTTAGTCAAATTAATTCAATTATTCTGTTTTTTAATTATGTCTTATTTGTTTATTTGCCTCTTATAAATTAAATCTGACCATATTCACGATCAATTGTTCAAAATTTATATCTTGTTTTCTATATTTATACAAGTTGTCACAAATATACTTTAGTCAAATTAATTCAATTATTCTGTTTTATAATTATGTCTTATTTGTTTATTTGCCTCTTATAAATTAAATCTGACCATATTCACGATCAATTGTTCAAAATTTATATCTTGTTTTCTATATTTATACAAGTTGTCACAAATATACTTTAGTCAAATTAATTCAATTATTCTGTTTTTTAATTATGTCTTATTTGTTTATTTGCCTCTTATAAATTAAATCTGACCATATTCACGATCAATTGTTCAAAATTTATATCTTGTTTTCTATATTTATACAAGTTGTCACAAATATACTTTAGTCAAATTAATTCAATTATTCTGTTTTTTAATTATGTCTTATTTGTTTATTTGCCTCTTATAAATTAAATCTGACTATATTCACGATCAATTGTTCAAAATTTATATCTTGTTTTCTATATTTATACAAGTTGTTACAAATATACTTTAGTCAAATTAATTCAATTATTCTGTTTTTAATTATGTCTTATTTGTTTATTTGCCTCTTATAAATTAAATCTGACCATATTCACGATCAATTGTTCAAAATTTATATCTTGTTTTCTATATTTATACAAGTTGTCACAAATATACTTTAGTCAAATTAATTCAATTATTCTGTTTTATAATTATGTCTTATTTGTTTATTTGCCTCTTATAAATTAAATCTGACCATATTCACGATCAATTGTTCAAAATTTATATCTTGTTTTCTATATTTATACAAGTTGTTACAAATATACTTTAGTCAAATTAATTCAATTATTCTGTTTTATAATTATGTCTTATTTGTTTATTTGCCTCTTATAAATTAAATCTGACCATATTCACGATCAATTGTTCAAAATTTATATCTTGTTTTCTATATTTATACAAGTTGTCACAAATATACTTTAGTCAAATTAATTCAATTATTCTGTTTTATAATTATGTCTTATTTGTTTATTTGCCTCTTATAAATTAAATCTGACCATATTCACGATCAATTGTTCAAAATTTATATCTTGTTTTCTATATTTATACAAGTTGTTACAAATATACTTTAGTCAAATTAATTCAATTATTCTGTTTTATAATTATGTCTTATTTGTTTATTTGCCTCTTATAAATTAAATCTGACCATATTCACGATCAATTGTTCAAAATTTATATCTTGTTTTCTATATTTATACAATTTGTCACAAATATACTTTAGTCAAATTAATTCAATTATTCTGTTTTATAATTATGTCTTATTTGTTTATTTGCCTCTTATAAAATAAATCTGACCATATTCACGATCAATTGTTCAAAATTTATATCTTGTTTTCTATATTTATACAAGTTGTCACAAATATACTTTAGTCAAATTAATTCAATTATTCTGTTTTATAATTATGTCTTATTTGTTTATTTGCCTCTTATAAATTAAATCTGACCATATTCACGATCAATTTTTCAAAATTTATATCTTGTTTTCTATATTTATACAAGTTGTTACAAATATACTTTAGTCAAATTAATTCAATTATTCTGTTTTATAATTATGCCTTATTTGTTTATTTGCCTCTTATAAAATAAATCTGACCATATTCACGATCAATTGTTCAAAATTTATATCTTGTTTTCTATATTTATACAAGTTGTTACAAATATACTTTAGTCAAATTAATTCAATTATTCTGTTTTATAATTATGTCTTATTTGTTTATTTGCCTCTTATAAAATAAATCTGACCATATTCACGATCAATTGTTCAAAATTTATATCTTGTTTTCTATATTTATACAAGTTTTTACAAATATACTTTAGTCAAATTAATTCAATTATTCTGTTTTATAATTATGTCTTATTTGTTTATTTGCCTCTTATAAAATAAATCTGACCATATTCACGATCAATTGTTCAAAATTTATATCTTGTTTTCTATATTTATACAAGTTTTTACAAATATACTTTAGTCAAATTAATTCAATTATTGTTTTATAATTATGTCTTATTTGTTTATTTGCCTCTTATAAAATAAATCTGACCATATTCACGATCAATTGTTCAAAATTTATATCTTGTTTTCTATATTTATACAAGTTTTTACAAATATACTTTAGTCAAATTAATTCAATTATTCTGTTTTATAATTATGTCTTATTTGTTTATTTGCCTCTTATAAAATAAATCTGACCATATTCACGATCAATTGTTCAAAATTTATATCTTGTTTTCTATATTTATACAAGTTGTTACAAATATACTTTAGTCAAATTAATTCAATTATTCTGTTTTATAATTATGTCTTATTTGTTTATTTGCCTCTTATAAAATAAATCTGACCATATTCACGATCAATTGTTCAAAATTTATATTTTGTTTTCTATATTTATACAAGTTTTTACAAATATACTTTAGTCAAATTAATTCAATTATTCTGTTTTATAATTATGTCTTATTTGTTTATTTGCCTCTTATAAAATAAATCTGACCATATTCACGATCAATTGTTCAAAATTTATATCTTGTTTTCTATATTTATACAAGTTTTTACAAATATACTTTAGTCAAATTAATTCAATTATTCTGTTTTATAATTATGCCTTATTTGTTTATTTGCCTCTTATAAAATAAATCTGACCATATTCACGATCAATTGTTCAAAATTTATATCTTGTTTTCTATATTTATACAAGTTGTCACAAATATACTTTAGTCAAATTAATTCAATTATTCTGTTTTATAATTATGTCTTATTTGTTTATTTGCCTCTTATAAAATAAATCTGACCATATTCACGATCAATTGTTCAAAATTTATATCTTGTTTTCTATATTTATACAAGTTTTTACAAATATACTTTAGTCAAATTAATTCAATTATTCTGTTTTATAATTATGTCTTATTTGTTTATTTGCCTCTTATAAAATAAATCTGACCATATTCACGATCAATTGTTCAAAATTTATATCTTGTTTTCTATATTTATACAAGTTTTTACAAATATACTTTAGTCAAATTAATTCAATTATTCTGTTTTATAATTATGTCTTATTTGTTTATTTGCCTCTTATAAAATAAATCTGACCATATTCACGATCAATTGTTCAAAATTTATATCTTGTTTTCTATATTTATACAAGTTTTTACAAATATACTTTAGTCAAATTAATTCAATTATTCTGTTTTATAATTATGTCTTATTTGTTTATTTGCCTCTTATAAAATAAATCTGACCATATTCACGATCAATTGTTCAAAATTTATATCTTGTTTTCTATATTTATACAAGTTGTTACAAATATACTTTAGTCAAATTAATTCAATTATTCTGTTTTATAATTATGTCGTATTTGTTTATTTGCCTCTTATAAAATAAATCTGACCATATTCACGATCAATTGTTCAAAATTTATATCTTGTTTTCTATATTTATACAAGTTTTTACAAATATACTTTAGTCAAATTAATTCAATTATTCTGTTTTATAATTATGTCTTATTTGTTTATTTGCCTCTTATAAAATAAATCTGACCATATTCACGATCAATTGTTCAAAATTTATATCTTGTTTTCTATATTTATACAAGTTTTTACAAATATACTTTAGTCAAATTAATTCAATTATTCTGTTTTATAATTATGCCTTATTTGTTTATTTGCCTCTTATAAATTAAATCTGACCATATTCACGATCAATTGTTCAAAATTTATATCTTGTTTTCTATATTTATACAAGTTTTTACAAATATACTTTAGTCAAATTAATTCAATTATTCTGTTTTATAATTATGTCTTATTTGTTTATTTGCCTCTTATAAATTAAATCTGACCATATCCAAGATCAATTGTTTAAAATTTATATCTTGTTTTCTATATTTATACAAGTTGTTACAAATATACTTTAGTCAAATTAATTCAATTATTCTGTTTTATAATTATGTCTTATTTGTTTATTTGCCTCTTATAAAATAAATCTGACCATATTCACGATCAATTGTTCAAAATTTATATCTTGTTTTCTATATTTATACATGTTTTTACAAATATACTTTAGTCAAATTAATTCAATTATTCTGTTTTATAATTATGTCTTATTTGTTTATTTGCCTCTTATTAATTGAAACTGACCATTTTCACGATCAATTTTTCAAAATTTATATCTTGTTTTCTATATTTATACAAGTTGTTACAAATATACTTTAGTCAAATTAATTCAATTATTCTGTTTTATAATTATGTCTTATTTGTTTATTTGCCTCTTATTAATTGAAACTGACTATTTTCACGATCAATTGTTCAAAATTTATATCTTGTTTTCTATATTTATACAAGTTTTTACAAATATACTTTAGTCAAATTAATTCAATTATTCTGTTTTATAATTAAGTCTTATTTGTTTATTTGCCTCTTATAAAATAAATCTGACCATATTCACGATCAATTGTTCAAAATTTATATCTTGTTTTCTATATTTATACAAGTTGTTACAAATATACTTTAGTCAAATTAATTCAATTATTCTGTTTTATAATTATGTCTTATTTGTTTATTTGCCTCTTATAAAATAAATCTGACCATATTCACGATCAATTGTTCAAAATTTATATCTTGTTTTCTATATTTATACAAGTTGTTACAAATATACTTTAGTCAAATTAATTCAATTATTCTGTTTTATAATTATGTCTTATTTGTTTATTTGCCTCTTATAAAATAAATCTGACCATATTCACGATCAATTGTTCAAAATTTATATCTTGTTTTCTATATTTATACAAGTTTTTACAAATATACTTTAGTCAAATTAAATCAATTATTCTGTTTTATAATTATGTCTTATTTGTTTATTTGCCTCTTATAAATTAAATCTGACCTCATTCACGATCAATTGTTCAAAATTTATATCTTGTTTTCTATGTTTATACAAGTTGTTACAAATATACTTTAGTCAAATTAATTCAATTATTCTGTTTTATAATTATGTCTTATTTGTTTATTTGCCTCTTATTAATTGAAACTGACCATTTTCACGATCAATTGTTCAAAATTTATATCTTGTTTTCTATGTTTATACAAGTTGTTACAAATATACTTTAGTCAAATTAATTCAATTATTCTGTTTTATAATTATGTCTTATTTGTTTATTTGCCTCTTATTAATTGAAACTGACCATTTTCACGATCAATTTTTCAAAATTTATATCTTGTTTTCTATAAATATACAAGTTGTTACAAATATACTTTAGTCAAATTAATTCAATTATTCTGTTTTATAATTATGTCTTATTTGTTTATTTGCCTCTTATTAATTGAAACTGACCATTTTCACGATCAATTTTTCAAAATTTATATCTTATATTCTATATTTATACAAGTTGTTACAAATATACTTTAGTCAAATTAAATCAATTATTCTGTTTTATAATTATGTCTTATTTGTTTATTTGCCTCTTATTAATTGAAACTGACCATTTTCACGATCAATTTTTCAAAATTTATATCTTGTTTTCTATATTTATACAAGTTGTTACAAATATACTTTAGTCAAATTAATTCAATTATTCTGTTTTATAATTATGTCTTATTTGTTTATTTGCCTCTTATTAATTGAAACTGACCATATTCACGATCAATTGTTCAAAATTTATATCTTGTTTTCTATATTTATACAAGTTGTTACAAATATACTTTAGTCAAATTAATTCAATTATTCTGTTTTATAATTATGTCTTATTTGTTTATTTGCCTCTTATTAATTGAAACTGACCATATTCACGATCAATTGTTCAAAATTTATATCTTGTTTTCTATATTTATACAAGTTGTTACAAATATACTTTAGTCAAATTAATTCAATTATTCTGTTTTATAATTATGTCTTATTTGTTTATTTGCCTCTTATTAATTGAAACTGACCATTTTCACGATAATTGTTCAAAATTTATATCTTGTTTTCTATATTTATACAAGTTGTTACAAATATACTTTAGTCAAATTAATTCAATTATTCTGTTTTATAATTATGTCTTATTTGTTTATTTGCCTCTTATTAATTGAAACTGACCATATTCACGATCAATTGTTCAAAATTTATATCTTGTTTTCTATATTTATACAAGTTGTTACAAATATACTTTAGTCAAATTAATTCAATTATTCTGTTTTATAATTATGTCTTATTTGTTTATTTGCCTCTTATTAATTGAAACTGACCATTTTCACGATCAATTGTTCAAAATTTATATCTTGTTTTCTATATTTATACAAGTTGTTACAAATATACTTTAGTCAAATTAATTCAATTATTCTGTTTTATAATTATGTCTTATTTGTTTATTTGCCTCTTATTAATTGAAACTGACCATATTCACGATCAATTGTTCAAAATTTATATCTTGTTTTCTATATTTATACAAGTTGTTACAAATATACTTTAGTCAAATTAATTCAATTATTCTGTTTTATAATTATGTCTTATTTCTTTATTTGCCTCTTATTAATTGAAACTGACCATATTCACGATCAATTGTTCAAAATTTATATCTTGTTTTCTATATTTATACAAGTTGTTACAAATATACTTTAGTCAAATTAATTCAATTATTCTGTTTTATAATTATGTCTTATTTGTTTATTTGCCTCTTATTAATTGAAACTGACCATATTCACGATCAATTGTTCAAAATTTATATCTTGTTTTCTATATTTATACAAGTTGTTACAAATATACTTTAGTCAAATTAATTCAATTATTCTGTTTTATAATTATGTCTTATTTGTTTATTTGCCTCTTATAAAATAAATCTGACCATATTCACGATCAATTGTTCAAAATTTATATCTTGTTTTCTATATTTATACAAGTTGTTACAAATATACTTTAGTCAAATTAATTCAATTATTCTGTTTTATAATTATGTCTTATTTGTTTATTTGCCTCTTATAAAATAAATCTGACCATATTCACGATCAATTGTTCAAAATTTATATCTTGTTTTCTATATTTATACAAGTTTTTACAAATATACTTTAGTCAAATTAAATCAATTATTCTGTTTTATAATTATGTCTTATTTGTTTATTTGCCTCTTATAAATTAAATCTGACCTCATTCACGATCAATTGTTCAAAATTTATATCTTGTTTTCTATGTTTATACAAGTTGTTACAAATATACTTTAGTCAAATTAATTCAATTATTCTGTTTTATAATTATGTCTTATTTGTTTATTTGCCTCTTATTAATTGAAACTGACCATTTTCACGATCAATTGTTCAAAATTTATATCTTGTTTTCTATGTTTATACAAGTTGTTACAAATATACTTTAGTCAAATTAATTCAATTATTCTGTTTTATAATTATGTCTTATTTGTTTATTTGCCTCTTATTAATTGAAACTGACCATTTTCACGATCAATTTTTCAAAATTTATATCTTGTTTTCTATAAATATACAAGTTGTTACAAATATACTTTAGTCAAATTAATTCAATTATTCTGTTTTATAATTATGTCTTATTTGTTTATTTGCCTCTTATAAATTAAATCTGACCATATTCACGATCAATTGTTCAAAATTTATATCTTGTTTTCTATATTTATACAAGTTGTTACAAATATACTTTAGTCAAATTAATTCAATTATTCTGTTTTATAATTATGTCTTATTTGTTTATTTGCCTCTTATAAATTAAATCTGACCATATTCACGATCAATTGTTCAAAATTTATATCTTGTTTTCTATATTTATACAAGTTGTTACAAATATACTTTAGTCAAATTAATTCAATTATTCTGTTTTATAATTATGTCTTATTTGTTTATTTGCCTCTTATAAATTAAATCTGACCATATTCACGATCAATTGTTCAAAATTTATATCTTGTTTTCTATATTTATACAAGTTGCTACAAATATACTTTAGTCAAATTAATTCAATTATTCTCTTTTATAATTATGTCTTATTTGTTTATTTGCCTCTTATTAATTGAAACTGACCATTTTCACGATCAATTGTTCAAAATTTATATCTTGTTTTCTATATTTATACAAGTTGTTACAAATATACTTTAGTCAAATTAATTCAATTATTCTGTTTTATAATTATGTCTTATTTGTTTATTTGCCTCTTATTAATTGAAACTGACCATTTTCACGATCAATTGTTCAAAATTTATATCTTGTTTTCTATATTTATACAAGTTGTTACAAATATACTTTAGTCAAATTAATTCAATTATTCTGTTTTATAATTATGTCTTATTTGTTTATTTGCCTCTTATTAATTGAAACTGACCATATTCACGATCAATTGTTCAAAATTTATATCTTGTTTTCTATATTTATACAAGTTGTCACAAATATACTTTAGTCAAATTAATTCAATTATTCTGTTTTATAATTATGTCTTATTTGTTTATTTGCCTCTTATAAATTAAATCTGACCATATTCACGATCAATTGTTCAAAATTTATATCTTGTTTTCTATATTTATACAAGTTGTTACAAATATACTTTAGTCAAATTAATTCAATTATTCTGTTTTATAATTATGTCTTATTTGTTTATTTGCCTCTTATTAATTGAAACTGACCATATTCACGATCAATTGTTCAAAATTTATATCTTGTTTTCTATATTTATACAAGTTGTTACAAATATACTTTAGTCAAATTAATTCAATTATTCTGTTTTATAATTATGTCTTATTTGTTTATTTGCCTCTTATTAATTGAAACTGACCATATTCACGATCAATTGTTCAAAATTTATATCTTGTTTTCTATATTTATACAAGTTGTTACAAATATACTTTAGTCAAATTAATTCAATTATTCTGTTTTATAATTATGTCTTATTTGTTTATTTGCCTCTTATTAATTGAAACTGACCATATTCACGATCAATTGTTCAAAATTTATATCTTGTTTTCTATATTTATACAAGTTGTTACAAATATACTTTAGTCAAATTAATTCAATTATTCTGTTTTATAATTATGTCTTATTTGTTTATTTGCCTCTTATTAATTGAAACTGACCATATTCACGATCAATTGTTCAAAATTTATATCTTGTTTTCTATATTTATACAAGTTGTTACAAATATACTTTAGTCAAATTAATTCAATTATTCTGTTTTATAATTATGTCTTATTTGTTTATTTGCCTCTTATTAATTGAAACTGACCATTTTCACGATCAATTGTTCAAAATTTATATCTTGTTTTCTATATTTATACAAGTTGTTACAAATATACTTTAGTCAAATTAATTCAATTATTCTGTTTTATAATTATGTCTTATTTGTTTATTTGCCTCTTATTAATTGAAACTGACCATATTCACGATCAATTGTTCAAAATTTATATCTTGTTTTCTATATTTATACAAGTTGTTACAAATATACTTTAGTCAAATTAATTCAATTATTCTGTTTTATAATTATGTCTTATTTCTTTATTTGCCTCTTATTAATTGAAACTGACCATATTCACGATCAATTGTTCAAAATTTATATCTTGTTTTCTATATTTATACAAGTTGTTACAAATATACTTTAGTCAAATTAATTCAATTATTCTGTTTTATAATTATGTCTTATTTGTTTATTTGCCTCTTATTAATTGAAACTGACCATATTCACGATCAATTGTTCAAAATTTATATCTTGTTTTCTATATTTATACAAGTTGTTACAAATATACTTTAGTCAAATTAATTCAATTATTCTGTTTTATAATTATGTCTTATTTGTTTATTTGCCTCTTATTAATTGAAACTGACCATATTCACGATCAATTGTTCAAAATTTATATCTTGTTTTCTATATTTATACAAGTTGTTACAAATATACTTTAGTCAAATTAATTCAATTATTCTGTTTTATAATTATGTCTTATTTGTTTATTTGCCTCTTATTAATTGAAACTGACCATATTCACGATCAATTGTTCAAAATTTATATCTTGTTTTCTATATTTATACAAGTTGTTACAAATATACTTTAGTCAAATTAATTCAATTATTCTGTTTTATAATTATGTCTTATTTGTTTATTTGCCTCTTATTAATTGAAACTGACCATATTCACGATCAATTGTTCAAAATTTATATCTTGTTTTCTATATTTATACAAGTTGTTACAAATATACTTTAGTCAAATTAATTCAATTATTCTGTTTTATAATTATGTCTTATTTGTTTATTTGCCTCTTATTAATTGAAACTGACCATATTCACGATCAATTGTTCAAAATTTATATCTTGTTTTCTATATTTATACAAGTTGTTACAAATATACTTTAGTCAAATTAATTCAATTATTCTGTTTTATAATTATGTCTTATTTGTTTATTTGCCTCTTATTAATTGAAACTGACCATATTCACGATCAATTGTTCAAAATTTATATCTTGTTTTCTATATTTATACAAGTTGTTACAAATATACTTTAGTCAAATTAATTCAATTATTCTGTTTTATAATTATGTCTTATTTGTTTATTTGCCTCTTATTAATTGAAACTGACCATATTCACGATCAATTGTTCAAAATTTATATCCTGTTTTCTATATTTATACAAGTTGTTACAAATATACTTTAGTCAAATTAATTCAATTATTCTGTTTTATAATTATGTCTTATTTGTTTATTTGCCTCTTATAAATTAAATCTTACCATATTCACGATCAATTGTTCAAAATTTATATCTTGTTTTCTATATTTATACAAGTTGTTACAAATATACTTTAGTCAAATTAATTCAATTATTGTTTTATAATTATGTCTTATTTGTTTATTTGCCTCTTATAAATTAAATCTGACCATATTCACGATCAATTGTTCAAAATTTATATCCTGTTTTCTATATTTATACAAGTTGTTACAAATATACTTTAGTCAAAGTAATTCAATTATTCTGTTTTATAATTATGTCTTATTTGTTTATTTGCCTCTTATAAATTAAATCTTACCATATTCACGATCAATTGTTCAAAATTTATATCTTGTTTTCTATATTTATACAAGTTGTTACAAATATACTTTAGTCAAATTAATTCAATTATTCTGTTTTATAATTATGTCTTATTTCTTTATTTGCCTCTTATTAATTGAAACTGACCATATTCACGATCAATTGTTCAAAATTTATATCTTGTTTTCTATATTTATACAAGTTGTTACAAATATACTTTAGTCAAATTAATTCAATTATTCTGTTTTATAATTATGTCTTATTTGTTTATTTGCCTCTTATTAATTGAAACTGACCATATTCACGATCAATTGTTCAAAATTTATATCCTGTTTTCTATATTTATACAAGTTGTTACAAATATACTTTAGTCAAAGTAATTCAATTATTCTGTTTTATAATTATGTCTTATTTGTTTATTTGCCTCTTATAAATTAAATCTTACCATATTCACGATCAATTGTTCAAAATTTATATCTTGTTTTCTATATTTATACAAGTTGTTACAAATATACTTTAGTCAAATTAATTCAATTATTCTGTTTTATAATTATGTCTTATTTGTTTATTTGCCTCTTATTAATTGAAACTGACCATATTCACGATCAATTGTTCAAAATTTATATCTTGTTTTCTATATTTATACAAGTTGTTACAAATATACTTTAGTCAAATTAATTCAATTATTCTGTTTTATAATTATGTCTTATTTCTTTATTTGCCTCTTATTAATTGAAACTGACCATATTCACGATCAATTGTTCAAAATTTATATCTTGTTTTCTATATTTATACAAGTTGTTACAAATATACTTTAGTCAAATTAATTCAATTATTCTGTTTTATAATTATGTCTTATTTGTTTATTTGCCTCTTATTAATTGAAACTGACCATATTCACGATCAATTGTTCAAAATTTATATCTTGTTTTCTATATTTATACAAGTTGTTACAAATATACTTTAGTCAAATTAATTCAATTATTCTGTTTTATAATTATGTCTTATTTGTTTATTTGCCTCTTATTAATTGAAACTGACCATATTCACGATCAATTGTTCAAAATTTATATCTTGTTTTCTATATTTATACAAGTTGTTACAAATATACTTTAGTCAAATTAATTCAATTATTCTGTTTTATAATTATGTCTTATTTGTTTATTTGCCTCTTATTAATTGAAACTGACCATATTCACGATCAATTGTTCAAAATTTATATCTTGTTTTCTATATTTATACAAGTTGTTACAAATATACTTTAGTCAAATTAATTCAATTATTCTGTTTTATAATTATGTCTTATTTGTTTATTTGCCTCTTATTAATTGAAACTGACCATATTCACGATCAATTGTTCAAAATTTATATCTTGTTTTCTATATTTATACAAGTTGTTACAAATATACTTTAGTCAAATTAATTCAATTATTCTGTTTTATAATTATGTCTTATTTGTTTATTTGCCTCTTATTAATTGAAACTGACCATATTCACGATCAATTGTTCAAAATTTATATCTTGTTTTCTATATTTATACAAGTTGTTACAAATATACTTTAGTCAAATTAATTCAATTATTCTGTTTTATAATTATGTCTTATTTGTTTATTTGCCTCTTATAAATTAAATCTTACCATATTCACGATCAATTGTTCAAAATTTATATCTTGTTTTCTATATTTATACAAGTTGTTACAAATATACTTTAGTCAAATTAATTCAATTATTGTTTTATAATTATGTCTTATTTGTTTATTTGCCTCTTATAAATTAAATCTGACCATATTCACGATCAATTGTTCAAAATTTATATCCTGTTTTCTATATTTATACAAGTTGTTACAAATATACTTTAGTCAAAGTAATTCAATTATTCTGTTTTATAATTATGTCTTATTTGTTTATTTGCCTCTTATAAATTAAATCTTACCATATTCACGATCAATTGTTCAAAATTTATATCTTGTTTTCTATATTTATACAAGTTGTTACAAATATACTTTAGTCAAATTAATTCAATTATTCTGTTTTATAATTATGTCTTATTTCTTTATTTGCCTCTTATTAATTGAAACTGACCATATTCACGATCAATTGTTCAAAATTTATATCTTGTTTTCTATATTTATACAAGTTGTTACAAATATACTTTAGTCAAATTAATTCAATTATTCTGTTTTATAATTATGTCTTATTTGTTTATTTGCCTCTTATTAATTGAAACTGACCATATTCACGATCAATTGTTCAAAATTTATATCCTGTTTTCTATATTTATACAAGTTGTTACAAATATACTTTAGTCAAAGTAATTCAATTATTCTGTTTTATAATTATGTCTTATTTGTTTATTTGCCTCTTATAAATTAAATCTTACCATATTCACGATCAATTGTTCAAAATTTATATCTTGTTTTCTATATTTATACAAGTTGTTACAAATATACTTTAGTCAAATTAATTCAATTATTCTGTTTTATAATTATGTCTTATTTGTTTATTTGCCTCTTATTAATTGAAACTGACCATATTCACGATCAATTGTTCAAAATTTATATCTTGTTTTCTATATTTATACAAGTTGTTACAAATATACTTTAGTCAAATTAATTCAATTATTCTGTTTTATAATTATGTCTTATTTCTTTATTTGCCTCTTATTAATTGAAACTGACCATATTCACGATCAATTGTTCAAAATTTATATCTTGTTTTCTATATTTATACAAGTTGTTACAAATATACTTTAGTCAAATTAATTCAATTATTCTGTTTTATAATTATGTCTTATTTGTTTATTTGCCTCTTATTAATTGAAACTGACCATATTCACGATCAATTGTTCAAAATTTATATCTTGTTTTCTATATTTATACAAGTTGTTACAAATATACTTTAGTCAAATTAATTCAATTATTCTGTTTTATAATTATGTCTTATTTGTTTATTTGCCTCTTATTAATTGAAACTGACCATATTCACGATCAATTGTTCAAAATTTATATCTTGTTTTCTATATTTATACAAGTTGTTACAAATATACTTTAGTCAAATTAATTCAATTATTCTGTTTTATAATTATGTCTTATTTGTTTATTTGCCTCTTATTAATTGAAACTGACCATATTCACGATCAATTGTTCAAAATTTATATCTTGTTTTCTATATTTATACAAGTTGTTACAAATATACTTTAGTCAAATTAATTCAATTATTCTGTTTTATAATTATGTCTTATTTGTTTATTTGCCTCTTATTAATTGAAACTGACCATATTCACGATCAATTGTTCAAAATTTATATCTTGTTTTCTATATTTATACAAGTTGTTACAAATATACTTTAGTCAAATTAATTCAATTATTCTGTTTTATAATTATGTCTTATTTGTTTATTTGCCTCTTATTAATTGAAACTGACCATATTCACGATCAATTGTTCAAAATTTATATCTTGTTTTCTATATTTATACAAGTTGTTACAAATATACTTTAGTCAAATTAATTCAATTATTCTGTTTTATAATTATGTCTTATTTGTTTATTTGCCTCTTATTAATTGAAACTGACCATATTCACGATCAATTGTTCAAAATTTATATCTTGTTTTCTATATTTATACAAGTTGTTACAAATATACTTTAGTCAAATTAATTCAATTATTCTGTTTTATAATTATGTCTTATTTGTTTATTTGCCTCTTATTAATTGAAACTGACCATATTCACGATCAATTGTTCAAAATTTATATCTTGTTTTCTATATTTATACAAGTTGTTACAAATATACTTTAGTCAAATTAATTCAATTATTCTGTTTTATAATTATGTCTTATTTGTTTATTTGCCTCTTATTAATTGAAACTGACCATATTCACGATCAATTGTTCAAAATTTATATCTTGTTTTCTATATTTATACAAGTTGTTACAAATATACTTTAGTCAAATTAATTCAATTATTCTGTTTTATAATTATGTCTTATTTGTTTATTTGCCTCTTATTAATTGAAACTGACCATATTCACGATCAATTGTTCAAAATTTATATCTTGTTTTCTATATTTATACAAGTTGTTACAAATATACTTTAGTCAAATTAATTCAATTATTCTGTTTTATAATTATGTCTTATTTGTTTATTTGCCTCTTATTAATTGAAACTGACCATATTCACGATCAATTGTTCAAAATTTATATCTTGTTTTCTATATTTATACAAGTTGTTACAAATATACTTTAGTCAAATTAATTCAATTATTCTGTTTTATAATTATGTCTTATTTGTTTATTTGCCTCTTATAAATTAAATCTTACCATATTCACGATCAATTGTTCAAAATTTATATCTTGTTTTCTATATTTATACAAGTTGTTACAAATATACTTTAGTCAAATTAATTCAATTATTGTTTTATAATTATGTCTTATTTGTTTATTTGCCTCTTATAAATTAAATCTGACCATATTCACGATCAATTGTTCAAAATTTATATCCTGTTTTCTATATTTATACAAGTTGTTACAAATATACTTTAGTCAAAGTAATTCAATTATTCTGTTTTATAATTATGTCTTATTTGTTTATTTGCCTCTTATAAATTAAATCTTACCATATTCACGATCAATTGTTCAAAATTTATATCTTGTTTTCTATATTTATACAAGTTGTTACAAATATACTTTAGTCAAATTAATTCAATTATTCTGTTTTATAATTATGTCTTATTTGTTTATTTGCCTCTTATAAATTAAATCTGACCATATTCACGATCAATTGTTCAAAATTTATATCCTGTTTTCTATATTTATACAAGTTGTTACAAATATACTTTAGTCAAATTAATTCAATTATTCTGTTTTATAATTATGTCTTATTTGTTTATTTGCCTCTTATAAATTAAATCTTACCATATTCACGATCAATTGTTCAAAATTTATATCTTGTTTTCTATATTTATACAAGTTGTTACAAATATACTTTAGTCAAATTAATTCAATTATTGTTTTATAATTATGTCTTATTTGTTTATTTGCCTCTTATAAATTAAATCTGACCATATTCACGATCAATTGTTCAAAATTTATATCTTGTTTTCTATATTTATACAAGTTGTTACAAATATACTTTAGTCAAATTAATTCAATTATTCTGTTTTATAATTATGTCTTATTTGTTTATTTGCCTCTTATTAATTGAAACTGACCATATTCACGATCAATTGTTCAAAATTTATATCTTGTTTTCTATATTTATACAAGTTGTTACAAATATACTTTAGTCAAATTAATTCAATTATTCTGTTTTATAATTATGTCTTATTTGTTTATTTGCCTCTTATTAATTGAAACTGACCATATTCACGATCAATTGTTCAAAATTTATATCCTGTTTTCTATATTTATACAAGTTGTTACAAATATACTTTAGTCAAATAAATTCAATTATTCTGTTTTATAATTATGTCTTATTTGTTTATTTGCCTCTTATAAATTAAATCTTACCATATTCACGATCAATTGTTCAAAATTTATATCTTGTTTTCTATATTTATACAAGTTGTTACAAATATACTTTAGTCAAATTAATTCAATTATTGTTTTATAATTATGTCTTATTTGTTTATTTGCCTCTTATAAATTAAATCTGACCATATTCACGATCAATTGTTCAAAATTTATATCCTGTTTTCTATATTTATACAAGTTGTTACAAATATACTTTAGTCAAATAAATTCAATTATTCTGTTTTATAATTATGTCTTATTTGTTTATTTGCCTCTTATAAATTAAATCTTACCATATTCACGATCAATTGTTCAAAATTTATATCCTGTTTTCTATATTTATACAAGTTGTTACAAATATACTTTAGTCAAATAAATTCAATTATTCTGTTTTATAATTATGTCTTATTTGTTTATTTGCCTCTTATAAATTAAATCTTACCATATTCACGATCAATTGTTCAAAATTTATATCTTGTTTTCTATATTTATACAAGTTGTTACAAATATACTTTAGTCAAATTAATTCAATTATTGTTTTATAATTATGTCTTATTTGTTTATTTGCCTCTTATAAATTAAATCTGACCATATTCACGATCAATTGTTCAAAATTTATATCCTGTTTTCTATATTTATACAAGTTGTTACAAATATACTTTAGTCAAATAAATTCAATTATTCTGTTTTATAATTATGTCTTATTTGTTTATTTGCCTCTTATAAATTAAATCTTACCATATTCACGATCAATTGTTCAAAATTTATATCTTGTTTTCTATATTTATACAAGTTGTTACAAATATACTTTAGTCAAATTAATTCAATTATTGTTTTATAATTATGTCTTATTTGTTTATTTGCCTCTTATAAATTAAATCTGACCATATTCACGATCAATTGTTTAAAATTTATATCCTGTTTTCTATATTTATACAAGTTGTTACAAATATACTTTAGTCAAATTAATTCAATTATTCTGTTTTATAATTATGTCTTATTTGTTTATTTGCCTCTTATAAATTAAATCTTACCATATTCACGATCAATTGTTCAAAATTTATATCTTGTTTTCTATATTTATACAAGTTGTTACAAATATACTTTAGTCAAATTAATTCAATTATTCTGTTTTATAATTATGTCTTATTTGTTTATTTGCCTCTTATTAATTGAAACGACCATATTCACGATCAATTGTTCAAAATTTATATCCTGTTTTCTATATTTATACAAGTTGTTACAAATATACTTTAGTCAAATTAATTCAATTATTCTGTTTTATAATTATGTCTTATTTGTTTATTTGCCTCTTATTAATTGAAACTGACCATATTCACGATCAATTGTTCAAAATTTATATCTTGTTTTCTATATTTATACAAGTTGTTACAAATATACTTTAGTCAAATTAATTCAATTATTCTGTTTTATAATTATGTCTTATTTGTTTATTTGCCTCTTATTAATTGAAACTGACCATATTCACGATCAATTGTTCAAAATTTATATCTTGTTTTCTATATTTATACAAGTTGTTACAAATATACTTTAGTCAAATTAATTCAATTATTCTGTTTTATAATTATGTCTTATTTGTTTATTTGCCTCTTATAAATTAAATCTGACCATATTCACGATCAATTGTTCAAAATTTATATCCTGTTTTCTATATTTATACAAGTTGTTACAAATATACTTTAGTCAAATAAATTCAATTATTCTGTTTTATAATTATGTCTTATTTGTTTATTTGCCTCTTATAAATTAAATCTTACCATATTCACGATCAATTGTTCAAAATTTATATCTTGTTTTCTATATTTATACAAGTTGTTACAAATATACTTTAGTCAAATTAATTCAATTATTGTTTTATAATTATGTCTTATTTGTTTATTTGCCTCTTATAAATTAAATCTGACCATATTCACGATCAATTGTTTAAAATTTATATCCTGTTTTCTATATTTATACAAGTTGTTACAAATATACTTTAGTCAAATTAATTCAATTATTCTGTTTTATAATTATGTCTTATTTGTTTATTTGCCTCTTATAAATTAAATCTTACCATATTCACGATCAATTGTTCAAAATTTATATCTTGTTTTCTATATTTATACAAGTTGTTACAAATATACTTTAGTCAAATTAATTCAATTATTCTGTTTTATAATTATGTCTTATTTGTTTATTTGCCTCTTATTAATTGAAACGACCATATTCACGATCAATTGTTCAAAATTTATATCCTGTTTTCTATATTTATACAAGTTGTTACAAATATACTTTAGTCAAATTAATTCAATTATTCTGTTTTATAATTATGTCTTATTTGTTTATTTGCCTCTTATAAATTAAATCTTACCATATTCACGATCAATTGTTCAAAATTTATATCTTGTTTTCTATATTTATACAAGTTGTTACAAATATACTTTAGTCAAATTAATTCAATTATTGTTTTATAATTATGTCTTATTTGTTTATTTGCCTCTTATAAATTAAATCTGACCATATTCACGATCAATTGTTCAAAATTTATATCCTGTTTTCTATATTTATACAAGTTGTTACAAATATACTTTAGTCAAAGTAATTCAATTATTCTGTTTTATAATTATGTCTTATTTGTTTATTTGCCTCTTATAAATTAAATCTTACCATATTCACGATCAATTGTTCAAAATTTATATCTTGTTTTCTATATTTATACAAGTTGTTACAAATATACTTTAGTCAAATTAATTCAATTATTCTGTTTTATAATTATGTCTTATTTGTTTATTTGCCTCTTATAAATTAAATCTGACCATATTCACGATCAATTGTTCAAAATTTATATCCTGTTTTCTATATTTATACAAGTTGTTACAAATATACTTTAGTCAAATTAATTCAATTATTCTGTTTTATAATTATGTCTTATTTGTTTATTTGCCTCTTATAAATTAAATCTGACCATATTCACGATCAATTGTTCAAAATTTATATCTTGTTTTCTATATTTATACAAGTTGCTACAAATATACTTTAGTCAAATTAATTCAATTATTCTGTTTTATAATTATGTCTTATTTGTTTATTTGCCTCTTATTAATTGAAACTGACCATTTTCACGATCAATTGTTCAAAATTTATATCTTGTTTTCTATATTTATACAAGTTGTTACAAATATACTTTAGTAAATTAATTCAATTATTCTGTTTTATAATTATGTCTTATTTGTTTATTTGCCTCTTATTAATTGAAACTGACCATATTCACGATCAATTGTTCAAAATTTATATCTTGTTTTCTATATTTATACAAGTTGTTACAAATATACTTTAGTCAAATTAATTCAATTATTGTTTTATAATTATGTCTTATTTGTTTATTTGCCTCTTATAAATTAAATCTGACCATATTCACGATCAATTGTTCAAAATTTATATCCTGTTTTCTATATTTATACAAGTTGTTACAAATATACTTTAGTCAAATTAATTCAATTATTCTGTTTTATAATTATGTCTTATTTGTTTATTTGCCTCTTATTAATTGAAACTGACCATATTCACGATCAATTGTTCAAAATTTATATCTTGTTTTCTATATTTATACAAGTTGTTACAAATATACTTTAGTCAAATTAATTCAATTATTCTGTTTTATAATTATGTCTTATTTGTTTATTTGCCTCTTATTAATTGAAACTGACCATTTTCACGATCAATTGTTCAAAATTTATATCTTGTTTTCTATATTTATACAAGTTGTTACAAATATACTTTAGTCAAATTAATTCAATTATTGTTTTATAATTATGTCTTATTTGTTTATTTGCCTCTTATAAATTAAATCTGACCATATTCACGATCAATTGTTCAAAATTTATATCCTGTTTTCTATATTTATACAAGTTGTTACAAATATACTTTAGTCAAAGTAATTCAATTATTCTGTTTTATAATTATGTCTTATTTGTTTATTTGCCTCTTATAAATTAAATCTTACCATATTCACGATCAATTGTTCAAAATTTATATCTTGTTTTCTATATTTATACAAGTTGTTACAAATATACTTTAGTCAAATTAATTCAATTATTCTGTTTTATAATTATGTCTTATTTGTTTATTTGCCTTTTATAAATTAAATCTGACCATATTCACGATCAATTGTTCAAAATTTATATCTTGTTTTCTATATTTATACAAGTTGTTACAAATATACTTTAGTCAAATTAATTCAATTATTCTGTTTTATAATTATGTCTTATTTGTTTATTTGCCTCTTATAAATTAAATCTGACCATATTCACGATCAATTGTTCAAAATTTATATCTTGTTTTCTATATTTATACAAGTTGCTACAAATATACTTTAGTCAAATTAATTCAATTATTCTGTTTTATAATTATGTCTTATTTGTTTATTTGCCTCTTATAAATTAAATCTGACCATATTCACGATCAATTGTTCAAAATTTATATCTTGTTTTCTATATTTATACAAGTTGTTACAAATATACTTTAGTCAAATTAATTCAATTATTCTGTTTTATAATTATGTCTTATTTGTTTATTTGCCTCTTTTTAATTGAAACTGACCTTATTCACGATCAATTGTTAAAAATTTATATCTTGTTTTTTATATTTATACAAGTTGTCACAAATATACTTTAGTCAAATTAATTCAATTATTCTGTTTTATAATTATGTCTTATTTGTTTATTTGCCTCTTATAAATTAAATCTGACCATATTCACGATCAATTGTTCAAAATTTATATCTTGTTTTCTATATTTATACAAGTTGTTACAAATATACTTTAGTCAAATTAATTCAATTATTCTGTTTTATAATTATGTCTTATTTGTTTATTTGCCTCTTATAAATTAAATCTGACCATATTCACGATCAATTGTTCAAAATTTATATCTTGTTTTCTATATTTATACAAGTTGCTACAAATATACTTTAGTCAAATTAATTCAATTATTCTGTTTTATAATTATGTCTTATTTGTTTATTTGCCTCTTATAAATTAAATCTGACCATATTCACGATCAATTGTTCAAAATTTATATCTTGTTTTCTATATTTATACAAGTTGTTACAAATATACTTTAGTCAAATTAATTCAATTATTCTGTTTTATAATTATGTCTTATTTGTTTATTTGCCTCTTATAAATTAAATCTGACCATATTCACGATCAATTGTTCAAAATTTATATCTTGTTTTCTATATTTATACAAGTTGTTACAAATATACTTTAGTCAAATTAATTCAATTATTCTGTTTTATAATTATGTCTTATTTGTTTATTTGCCTCTTATAAATTAAATCTGACCATATTCACGATCAATTGTTCAAAATTTATATCTTGTTTTCTATATTTATACAAGTTGTTACAAATATACTTTAGTCAAATTAATTCAATTATTCTGTTTTATAATTATGTCTTATTTGTTTATTTGCCTCTTATAAATTAAATCTGACCATATTCACGATCAATTGTTCAAAATTTATATCCTGTTTTCTATATTTATACAAGTTGTTACAAATATACTTTAGTCAAATTAATTCAATTATTCTGTTTTATAATTATGTCTTATTTGTTTATTTGCCTCTTATTAATTGAAACTGACCATTTTCACGATCAATTGTTCAAAATTTATATCTTGTTTTCTATATTTATACAAGTTGTTACAAATATACTTTAGTCAAATTAATTCAATTATTCTGTTTTATAATTATGTCTTATTTGTTTATTTGCCTCTTATAAATTAAATCTGACCATATTCACGATCAATTGTTCAAAATTTATATCTTGTTTTCTATATTTATACAAGTTGTTACAAATATACTTTAGTCAAATTAATTCAATTATTCTGTTTTATAATTATGTCTTATTTGTTTATTTGCCTCTTATAAATTAAATCTGACCATATTCACGATCAATTGTTCAAAATTTATATCTTGTTTTCTATATTTATACAAGTTGCTACAAATATACTTTAGTCAAATTAATTCAATTATTCTGTTTTATAATTATGTCTTATTTGTTTATTTGCCTCTTATAAATTAAATCTGACCATATTCACGATCAATTGTTCAAAATTTATATCTTGTTTTCTATATTTATACAAGTTGTTACAAATATACTTTAGTCAAATTAATTCAATTATTCTGTTTTATAATTATGTCTTATTTGTTTATTTGCCTCTTATAAATTAAATCTTACCATATTCACGATCAATTGTTCAAAATTTATATCTTGTTTTCTATATTTATACAAGTTGTTACAAATATACTTTAGTCAAATTAATTCAATTATTCTGTTTTATAATTATGTCTTATTTGTTTATTTGCCTCTTATAAATTAAATCTGCCATATTCACGATCAATTGTTCAAAATTTATATCTTGTTTTCTATATTTATACAAGTTGTTACAAATATACTTTAGTCAAATTAATTCAAATATTCTGTTTTATAATTATGTCTTATTTGTTTATTTGCCTCTTATTAATTGAAACTGACCATTTTCACGATCAATTGTTCAAAATTTATATCTTGTTTTCTATATTTATACAAGTTGTTACAAATATACTTTAGTCAAATTAATTCAATTATTCTGTTTTATAATTATGTCTTATTTGTTTATTTGCCTCTTATTAATTGAAACTGACCATATTCACGATCAATTGTTCAAAATTTATATCTTGTTTTCTATATTTATACAAGTTGTTACAAATATACTTTAGTCAAATTAATTCAATTATTCTGTTTTATAATTATGTCTTATTTGTTTATTTGCCTCTTATAAATTAAATCTGACCATATTCACGATCAATTGTTCAAAATTTATATCTTGTTTTCTATATTTATACAAGTTGTTACAAATATACTTTAGTCAAATTAATTCAATTATTCTGTTTTATAATTATGTCTTATTTGTTTATTTGCCTCTTATAAATTAAATCTGACCATATTCACGATCAATTGTTCAAAATTTATATCTTGTTTTCTATATTTATACAAGTTGTTACAAATATACTTTAGTCAAATTAATTCAATTATTCTGTTTTATAATTATGTCTTATTTGTTTATTTGCCTCTTATAAATTAAATCTGACCATATTCACGATCAATTGTTCAAAATTTATATCCTGTTTTCTATATTTATACAAGTTGTTACAAATATACTTTAGTCAAATTAATTCAATTATTCTGTTTTATAATTATGTCTTATTTGTTTATTTGCCTCTTATTAATTGAAACTGACCATTTTCACGATCAATTGTTCAAAATTTATATCTTGTTTTCTATATTTATACAAGTTGTTACAAATATACTTTAGTCAAATTAATTCAATTATTCTGTTTTATAATTATGTCTTATTTGTTTATTTGCCTCTTATAAATTAAATCTGACCATATTCACGATCAATTGTTCAAAATTTATATCTTGTTTTCTATATTTATACAAGTTGTTACAAATATACTTTAGTCAAATTAATTCAATTATTCTGTTTTATAATTATGTCTTATTTGTTTATTTGCCTCTTATAAATTAAATCTGACCATATTCACGATCAATTGTTCAAAATTTATATCTTGTTTTCTATATTTATACAAGTTGCTACAAATATACTTTAGTCAAATTAATTCAATTATTCTGTTTTATAATTATGTCTTATTTGTTTATTTGCCTCTTATAAATTAAATCTGACCATATTCACGATCAATTGTTCAAAATTTATATCTTGTTTTCTATATTTATACAAGTTGTTACAAATATACTTTAGTCAAATTAATTCAATTATTCTGTTTTATAATTATGTCTTATTTGTTTATTTGCCTCTTATAAATTAAATCTGACCATATTCACGATCAATTGTTCAAAATTTATATCTTGTTTTCTATATTTATACAAGTTGTTACAAATATACTTTAGTCAAATTAATTCAATTATTCTGTTTTATAATTATGTCTTATTTGTTTATTTGCCTCTTATAAATTAAATCTGACCATATTCACGATCAATTGTTCAAAATTTATATCTTGTTTTCTATATTTATACAAGTTGCTACAAATATACTTTAGTCAAATTAATTCAATTATTCTGTTTTATAATTATGTCTTATTTGTTTATTTGCCTCTTATAAATTAAATCTGACCATATTCACGATCAATTGTTCAAAATTTATATCTTGTTTTCTATATTTATACAAGTTGTTACAAATATACTTTAGTCAAATTAATTCAATTATTCTGTTTTATAATTATGTCTTATTTGTTTATTTGCCTCTTATAAATTAAATCTTACCATATTCACGATCAATTGTTCAAAATTTATATCTTGTTTTCTATATTTATACAAGTTGTTACAAATATACTTTAGTCAAATTAATTCAATTATTCTGTTTTATAATTATGTCTTATTTGTTTATTTGCCTCTTATAAATTAAATCTGCCATATTCACGATCAATTGTTCAAAATTTATATCTTGTTTTCTATATTTATACAAGTTGTTACAAATATACTTTAGTCAAATTAATTCAATTATTCTGTTTTATAATTATGTCTTATTTGTTTATTTGCCTCTTATTAATTGAAACTGACCATTTTCACGATCAATTGTTCAAAATTTATATCTTGTTTTCTATATTTATACAAGTTGTTACAAATATACTTTAGTCAAATTAATTCAATTATTCTGTTTTATAATTATGTCTTATTTGTTTATTTGCCTCTTATAAATTAAATCTGACCATATTCACGATCAATTGTTCAAAATTTATATCTTGTTTTCTATATTTATACAAGTTGTTACAAATATACTTTAGTCAAATTAATTCAATTATTCTGTTTTATAATTATGTCTTATTTGTTTATTTGCCTCTTATAAATTAAATCTGACCATATTCACGATCAATTGTTCAAAATTTATATCTTGTTTTCTATATTTATACAAGTTGCTACAAATATACTTTAGTCAAATTAATTCAATTATTCTGTTTTATAATTATGTCTTATTTGTTTATTTGCCTCTTATAAATTAAATCTGACCATATTCACGATCAATTGTTCAAAATTTATATCTTGTTTTCTATATTTATACAAGTTGTTACAAATATACTTTAGTCAAATTAATTCAATTATTCTGTTTTATAATTATGTCTTATTTGTTTATTTGCCTCTTATAAATTAAATCTTACCATATTCGCGATCAATTGTTCAAAATTTATATCTTGTTTTCTATATTTATACAAGTTGTTACAAATATACTTTAGTCAAATTAATTCAATTATTCTGTTTTATAATTATGTCTTATTTGTTTATTTGCCTCTTATAAATTAAATCTGACCATATTCACGATCAATTGTTCAAAATTTATATCCTGTTTTCTATATTTATACAAGTTGTTACAAATATACTTTAGTCAAATTAATTCAATTATTCTGTTTTATAATTATGTCTTATTTGTTTATTTGCCTCTTATAAATTAAATCTTACCATATTCACGATCAATTGTTCAAAATTTATATCTTGTTTTCTATATTTATACAAGTTGTTACAAATATACTTTAGTCAAATTAATTCAATTATTCTGTTTTATAATTATGTCTTATTTGTTTATTTGCCTCTTATTAATTGAAACTGACCATTTTCACGATCAATTGTTCAAAATTTATATCTTGTTTTCTATATTTATACAAGTTGTTACAAATATACTTTAGTCAAATTAATTCAATTATTCTGTTTTATAATTATGTCTTATTTGTTTATTTGCCTCTTATAAATTAAATCTGACCATATTCACGATCAATTGTTCAAAATTTATATCTTGTTTTCTATATTTATACAAGTTGTTACAAATATACTTTAGTCAAATTAATTCAATTATTCTGTTTTATAATTATGTCTTATTTGTTTATTTGCCTCTTATAAATTAAATCTGACCATATTCACGATCAATTGTTCAAAATTTATATCTTGTTTTCTATATTTATACAAGTTGCTACAAATATACTTTAGTCAAATTAATTCAATTATTCTGTTTTATAATTATGTCTTATTTGTTTATTTGCCTCTTATAAATTAAATCTGACCATATTCACGATCAATTGTTCAAAATTTATATCTTGTTTTCTATATTTATACAAGTTGTTACAAATATACTTTAGTCAAATTAATTCAATTATTCTGTTTTATAATTATGTCTTATTTGTTTATTTGCCTCTTATAAATTAAATCTTACCATATTCACGATCAATTGTTCAAAATTTATATCTTGTTTTCTATATTTATACAAGTTGTTACAAATATACTTTAGTCAAATTAATTCAATTATTCTGTTTTATAATTATGTCTTATTTGTTTATTTGCCTCTTATAAATTAAATCTGCCATATTCACGATCAATTGTTCAAAATTTATATCTTGTTTTCTATATTTATACAAGTTGTTACAAATATACTTTAGTCAAATTAATTCAATTATTCTGTTTTATAATTATGTCTTATTTGTTTATTTGCCTCTTATTAATTGAAACTGACCATTTTCACGATCAATTGTTCAAAATTTATATCTTGTTTTCTATATTTATACAAGTTGTTACAAATATACTTTAGTCAAATTAATTCAATTATTCTGTTTTATAATTATGTCTTATTTGTTTATTTGCCTCTTATTAATTGAAACTGACCATATTCACGATCAATTGTTCAAAATTTATATCTTGTTTTCTATATTTATACAAGTTGTTACAAATATACTTTAGTCAAATTAATTCAATTATTCTGTTTTATAATTATGTCTTATTTGTTTATTTGCCTCTTTTTAATTGAAACTGACCTTATTCACGATCAATTGTTAAAAATTTATATCTTGTTTTCTATATTTATACAAGTTGTCACAAATATACTTTAGTCAAATTAATTCAATTATTCTGTTTTATAATTATGTCTTATTTGTTTATTTGCCTCTTATTAATTGAAACTGACCATTTTCACGATCAATTGTTCAAAATTTATATCTTGTTTTCTATATTTATACAAGTTGTTACAAATATACTTTAGTCAAATTAATTCAATTATTCTGTTTTATAATTATGTCTTATTTGTTTATTTGCCTCTTATTAATTGAAACTGACCATTTTCACGATCAATTGTTCAAAATTTATATCTTGTTTTCTATATTTATACAAGTTGTTACAAATATACTTTAGTCAAATTAATTCAATTATTCTGTTTTATAATTATGTCTTATTTGTTTATTTGCCTCTTATTAATTGAAACTGACCATTTTCACGATCAATTGTTCAAAATTTTTATCTTGTTTTCTATATTTATACAAGTTGTTACAAATATACTTTAGTCAAATTAATTCAATTATTCTGTTTTATAATTATGTCTTATTTGTTTATTTGCCTCTTATTAATTGAAACTGACCATATTCACGATCAATTGTTCAAAATTTATATCTTGTTTTCTATATTTATACAAGTTGTTACAAATATACTTTAGTCAAATTAATTCAATTATTCTGTTTTATAATTATGTCTTATTTGTTTATTTGCCTCTTATTAATTGAAACTGACCATATTCACGATCAATTGTTCAAAATTTATATCTTGTTTTCTATATTTATACAAGTTGTTACAAATATACTTTAGTCAAATTAATTCAATTATTCTGTTTTATAATTATGTCTTATTTGTTTATTTGCCTCTTATTAATTGAAACTTACCATATTCACGATCAATTGTTCAAAATTTATATCTTGTTTTCTATATTTATACAAGTTGTTACAAATATACTTTAGTCAAATTAATTCAATTATTCTGTTTTATAATTATGTCTTATTTGTTTATTTGCCTCTTATTAATTGAAACTGACCATATTCACGATCAATTGTTCAAAATTTATATCTTGTTTTCTATATTTATACAATTTGTTACAAATATACTTTAGTCAAATTAATTCAATTATTCTGTTTTATTATTATGTCTTATTTGTTTATTTGCCTCTTATAAATTAAATCTGACCATATTCACGATCAATTGTTCAAAATTTATATCTTGTTTTCTATATTTATACAAGTTGTTACAAATATACTTTAGTCAAATTAATTCAATTATTCTGTTTTATAATTATGTCTTATTTGTTTATTTGCCTCTTATTAATTGAAACTGACCATATTTACGATCAATTGTTAAAAATTTATATCTTGTTTTTTATATTTATACAAGTTGTCACAAATATACTTTAGTCAAATTAATTCAATTATTCTGTTTTATAATTATGTCTTATTTGTTTATTTGCCTCTTATTAATTGAAACTGACCATATTCACGATCAATTGTTAAAAATTTATATCTTGTTTTTTATATTTATACAAGTTGTTACAAATATACTTTAGTCAAATTAATTCAATTATTCTGTTTTATAATTATGTCTTATTTGTTTATTTGCCTCTTATTAATTGAAACTGACCTTATTCACGATCAATTGTTAAAAATTTATATCTTGTTTTTTATATTTATACAAGTTGTCACAAATATACTTTAGTCAAATTAATTCAATTATTCTGTTTTATAATTATGTCTTATTTGTTTATTTGCCTCTTATTAATTGAAACTGACCATATTCACGATCAATTGTTAAAAATTTATATCTTGTTTTTTATATTTATACAAGTTGTTACAAATATACTTTAGTCAAATTAATTCAATTATTGTTTTATAATTATGTCTTATTTGTTTATTTGCCTCTTATAAATTAAATCTGACCATATTCACGATCAATTGTTCAAAATTTATATCCTGTTTTCTATATTTATACAAGTTGTCACAAATATACTTTAGTCAAATTAATTCAATTATTCTGTTTTATAATTATGTCTTATTTGTTTATTTGCCTCTTATTAATTGAAACTGACCATATTCACGATCAATTTTTCAAAATTTATATCTTGTTTTTTATATTTATACAAGTTGTTACAAATATACTTTAGTCAAATTAATTCAATTATTCTGTTTTATAATTATGTCTTATTTGTTTATTTGCCTCTTATTAATTGAAACTGACCATATTCACGATCAATTGTTCAAAATTTATATCTTGTTTTCTATATTTATACAATTTGTTACAAATATACTTTAGTCAAATTAATTCAATTATTCTGTTTTATTATTATGTCTTATTTGTTTATTTGCCTCTTATAAATTAAATCTGACCATATTCACGATCAATTGTTCAAAATTTATATCTTGTTTTCTATATTTATACAAGTTGTCACAAATATACTTTAGTCAAATTAATTCAATTATTCTGTTTTATAATTATGTCTTATTTGTTTATTTGCCTCTTATTAATTGAAACTGACCATATTCACGATCAATTGTTAAAAATTTATATCTTGTTTTTTATATTTATACAAGTTGTCACAAATATACTTTAGTCAAATTAATTCAATTATTCTGTTTTATAATTATGTCTTATTTGTTTATTTGCCTCTTATAAATTAAATCTGACCATATTCACGATCAATTGTTCAAAATTTATATCCTGTTTTCTATATTTATACAAGTTGTTACAAATATACTTTAGTCAAATTAATTCAATTATTCTGTTTTATAATTATGTCTTATTTGTTTATTTGCCTCTTATTAATTGAAACTGACCATATTCACGATCAATTGTTCAAAATTTATATCTTGTTTTCTATATTTATACAAGTTGTTAAAATATACTTTAGTCAAATTAATTCAATTATTCTGTTTTATAATTATGTCTTATTTGTTTATTTGCCTCTTTTTAATTGAAACTGACCTTATTCACGATCAATTGTTAAAAATTTATATCTTGTTTTTTATATTTATACAAGTTGTCACAAATATACTTTAGTCAAATTAATTCAATTATTCTGTTTTATAATTATGTCTTATTTGTTTATTTGCCTCTTATTAATTGAAACTGACCATATTCACGATCAATTGTTAAAAATTTATATCTTGTTTTTTATATTTATACAAGTTGTCACAAATATACTTTAGTCAAATTAATTCAATTATTCTGTTTTATAATTATGTCTTATTTGTTTATTTGCCTCTTATTAATTGAAACTGACCATATTCACGATCAATTGTTAAAAATTTATATCTTGTTTTTTATATTTATACAAGTTGTCACAAATATACTTTAGTCAAATTAATTCAATTATTCTGTTTTATAATTATGTCTTATTTGTTTATTTGCCTCTTATTAATTGAAACTGACCATATTCACGATCAATTTTTCAAAATTTATATCTTGTTTTTTATATTTATACAAGTTGTTACAAATATACTTTAGTCAAATTAATTCAATTATTCTGTTTTATAATTATGTCTTATTTGTTTATTTGCCTCTTATTAATTGAAACTGACCATATTCACGATCAATTGTTCAAAATTTATATCTTGTTTTCTATATTTATACAATTTGTTACAAATATACTTTAGTCAAATTAATTCAATTATTCTGTTTTATTATTATGTCTTATTTGTTTATTTGCCTCTTATAAATTAAATCTGACCATATTCACGATCAATTGTTCAAAATTTATATCTTGTTTTCTATATTTATACAAGTTGTCACAAATATACTTTAGTCAAATTAATTCAATTATTCTGTTTTATAATTATGTCTTATTTGTTTATTTGCCTCTTATTAATTGAAACTGACCATATTCACGATCAATTGTTAAAAATTTATATCTTGTTTTTTATATTTATACAAGTTGTCACAAATATACTTTAGTCAAATTAATTCAATTATTCTGTTTTATAATTATGTCTTATTTGTTTATTTGCCTCTTATTAATTGAAACTGACCATATTTACGATCAATTGTTAAAAATTTATATCTTGTTTTTTATATTTATACAAGTTGTCACAAATATACTTTAGTCAAATTAATTCAATTATTCTGTTTTATAATTATGTCTTATTTGTTTATTTGCCTCTTATTAATTGAAACTGACCATATTCACGATCAATTGTTAAAAATTTATATCTTGTTTTTTATATTTATACAAGTTGTTACAAATATACTTTAGTCAAATTAATTCAATTATTCTGTTTTATAATTATGTCTTATTTGTTTATTTGCCTCTTATTAATTGAAACTGACCTTATTCACGATCAATTTTTCAAAATTTATATCTTGTTTTTTATATTTATACAAGTTGTTACAAATATACTTTAGTCAAATTAATTCAATTATTCTGTTTTATAATTATGTCTTATTTGTTTATTTGCCTCTTATTAATTGAAACTGACCATATTCACGATCAATTGTTCAAAATTTATATCTTGTTTTCTATATTTATACAATTTGTTACAAATATACTTTAGTCAAATTAATTCAATTATTCTGTTTTATTATTATGTCTTATTTGTTTATTTGCCTCTTATTAATTGAAACTGACCATATTCACGATCAATTGTTAAAAATTTATATCTTGTTTTTTATATTTATACAAGTTGTCACAAATATACTTTAGTCAAATTAGTTCAATTATTCTGTTTTATAATTATGTCTTATTTGTTTATTTGCCTCTTATTAATTGAAACTGACCATATTCACGATCAATTGTTCAAAATTTATATCTTGTTTTCTATATTTATACAAGTTGTCACAAATATACTTTAGTCAAATTAATTCAATTATTCTGTTTTATAATTATGTCTTATTTGTTTATTTGCCTCTTATTAATTGAAACTGACCATATTCACGATCAATTGTTAAAAATTTATATCTTGTTTTTTATATTTATACAAGTTGTCACAAATATACTTTAGTCAAATTAGTTCAATTATTCTGTTTTATAATTATGTCTTATTTGTTTATTTGCCTCTTATTAATTGAAACTGACCATATTTACGATCAATTGTTAAAAATTTATATCTTGTTTTTTATATTTATACAAGTTGTCACAAATATACTTTAGTCAAATTAATTCAATTATTCTGTTTTATAATTATGTCTTATTTGTTTATTTGCCTCTTATTAATTGAAACTGACCATATTCACGATCAATTGTTAAAAATTTATATCTTGTTTTTTATATTTATACAAGTTGTTACAAATATACTTTAGTCAAATTAATTCAATTATTCTGTTTTATAATTATGTCTTATTTGTTTATTTGCCTCTTATTAATTGAAACTGACCATATTCACGATCAATTGTTAAAAATTTATATCTTGTTTTTTATATTTATACAAGTTGTCACAAATATACTTTAGTCAAATTAATTCAATTATTCTGTTTTATAATTATGTCTTATTTGTTTATTTGCCTCTTATTAATTGAAACTGACCATATTTACGATCAATTGTTAAAAATTTATATCTTGTTTTTTATATTTATACAAGTTGTCACAAATATACTTTAGTCAAATTAATTCAATTATTCTGTTTTATAATTATGTCTTATTTGTTTATTTGCCTCTTATTAATTGAAACTGACCATATTCACGATCAATTGTTAAAAATTTATATCTTGTTTTTTATATTTATACAAGTTGTTACAAATATACTTTAGTCAAATTAATTCAATTATTCTGTTTTATAATTATGTCTTATTTGTTTATTTGCCTCTTATTAATTGAAACTGACCTTATTCACGATCAATTGTTAAAAATTTATATCTTGTTTTTTATATTTATACAAGTTGTCACAAATATACTTTAGTCAAATTAATTCAATTATTCTGTTTTATAATTATGTCTTATTTGTTTATTTGCCTCTTATTAATTGAAACTGACCATATTCACGATCAATTGTTAAAAATTTATATCTTGTTTTTTATATTTATACAAGTTGTTACAAATATACTTTAGTCAAATTAATTCAATTATTGTTTTATAATTATGTCTTATTTGTTTATTTGCCTCTTATAAATTAAATCTGACCATATTCACGATCAATTGTTCAAAATTTATATCCTGTTTTCTATATTTATACAAGTTGTTACAAATATACTTTAGTCAAATTAATTCAATTATTCTGTTTTATAATTATGTCTTATTTGTTTATTTGCCTCTTATTAATTGAAACTGACCATATTCACGATCAATTGTTCAAAATTTATATCTTGTTTTCTATATTTATACAAGTTGTTAAAATATACTTTAGTCAAATTAATTCAATTATTCTGTTTTATAATTATGTCTTATTTGTTTATTTGCCTCTTTTTAATTGAAACTGACCTTATTCACGATCAATTGTTAAAAATTTATATCTTGTTTTTTATATTTATACAAGTTGTCACAAATATACTTTAGTCAAATTAATTCAATTATTCTGTTTTATAATTATGTCTTATTTGTTTATTTGCCTCTTATTAATTGAAACTGACCATATTCACGATCAATTGTTAAAAATTTATATCTTGTTTTTTATATTTATACAAGTTGTCACAAATATACTTTAGTCAAATTAATTCAATTATTCTGTTTTATAATTATGTCTTATTTGTTTATTTGCCTCTTATTAATTGAAACTGACCATATTCACGATCAATTGTTAAAAATTTATATCTTGTTTTTTATATTTATACAAGTTGTCACAAATATACTTTAGTCAAATTAATTCAATTATTCTGTTTTATAATTATGTCTTATTTGTTTATTTGCCTCTTATTAATTGAAACTGACCATATTCACGATCAATTTTTCAAAATTTATATCTTGTTTTTTATATTTATACAAGTTGTTACAAATATACTTTAGTCAAATTAATTCAATTATTCTGTTTTATAATTATGTCTTATTTGTTTATTTGCCTCTTATTAATTGAAACTGACCATATTCACGATCAATTGTTCAAAATTTATATCTTGTTTTCTATATTTATACAATTTGTTACAAATATACTTTAGTCAAATTAATTCAATTATTCTGTTTTATTATTATGTCTTATTTGTTTATTTGCCTCTTATAAATTAAATCTGACCATATTCACGATCAATTGTTCAAAATTTATATCTTGTTTTCTATATTTATACAAGTTGTCACAAATATACTTTAGTCAAATTAATTCAATTATTCTGTTTTATAATTATGTCTTATTTGTTTATTTGCCTCTTATTAATTGAAACTGACCATATTCACGATCAATTGTTAAAAATTTATATCTTGTTTTTTATATTTATACAAGTTGTCACAAATATACTTTAGTCAAATTAATTCAATTATTCTGTTTTATAATTATGTCTTATTTGTTTATTTGCCTCTTATTAATTGAAACTGACCATATTTACGATCAATTGTTAAAAATTTATATCTTGTTTTTTATATTTATACAAGTTGTCACAAATATACTTTAGTCAAATTAATTCAATTATTCTGTTTTATAATTATGTCTTATTTGTTTATTTGCCTCTTATTAATTGAAACTGACCATATTCACGATCAATTGTTAAAAATTTATATCTTGTTTTTTATATTTATACAAGTTGTTACAAATATACTTTAGTCAAATTAATTCAATTATTCTGTTTTATAATTATGTCTTATTTGTTTATTTGCCTCTTATTAATTGAAACTGACCATATTCACGATCAATTTTTCAAAATTTATATCTTGTTTTTTATATTTATACAAGTTGTTACAAATATACTTTAGTCAAATTAATTCAATTATTCTGTTTTATAATTATGTCTTATTTGTTTATTTGCCTCTTATTAATTGAAACTGACCATATTCACGATCAATTGTTCAAAATTTATATCTTGTTTTCTATATTTATACAATTTGTTACAAATATACTTTAGTCAAATTAATTCAATTATTCTGTTTTATTATTATGTCTTATTTGTTTATTTGCCTCTTATAAATTAAATCTGACCATATTCACGATCAATTGTTCAAAATTTATATCTTGTTTTCTATATTTATACAAGTTGTCACAAATATACTTTAGTCAAATTAATTCAATTATTCTGTTTTATAATTATGTCTTATTTGTTTATTTGCCTCTTATTAATTGAAACTGACCATATTCACGATCAATTGTTAAAAATTTATATCTTGTTTTTTATATTTATACAAGTTGTCACAAATATACTTTAGTCAAATTAGTTCAATTATTCTGTTTTATAATTATGTCTTATTTGTTTATTTGCCTCTTATTAATTGAAACTGACCATATTTACGATCAATTGTTAAAAATTTATATCTTGTTTTTTATATTTATACAAGTTGTCACAAATATACTTTAGTCAAATTAATTCAATTATTCTGTTTTATAATTATGTCTTATTTGTTTATTTGCCTCTTATTAATTGAAACTGACCATATTCACGATCAATTGTTAAAAATTTATATCTTGTTTTTTATATTTATACAAGTTGTTACAAATATACTTTAGTCAAATTAATTCAATTATTCTGTTTTATAATTGTCTTATTTGTTTATTTGCCTCTTATTAATTGAAACTGACCATATTCACGATCAATTGTTAAAAATTTATATCTTGTTTTTTATATTTATACAAGTTGTCACAAATATACTTTAGTCAAATTAATTCAATTATTCTGTTTTATAATTATGTCTTATTTGTTTATTTGCCTCTTATTAATTGAAACTGACCATATTCACGATCAATTTTTCAAAATTTATATCTTGTTTTTTATATTTATACAAGTTGTTACAAATATACTTTAGTCAAATTAATTCAATTATTCTGTTTTATAATTATGTCTTATTTGTTTATTTGCCTCTTATAAATTAAATCTGACCATATTCACGATCAATTGTTCAAAATTTATATCTTGTTTTCTATATTTATACAAGTTGTTACAAATATACTTTAGTCAAATTAATTCAATTATTCTGTTTTATAATTATGTCTTATTTGTTTATTTGCCTCTTATAAATTAAATCTGACCATATTCACGATCAATTGTTCAAAATTTATATCTTGTTTTCTATATTTATACAAGTTGTCACAAATATACTTTAGTCAAATTAATTCAATTATTCTGTTTTATAATTATGTCTTATTTGTTTATTTGCCTCTTATAAATTAAATCTGACCATATTCACGATCAATTGTTCAAAATTTATATCTTGTTTTCTATATTTATACAAGTTGTTACAAATATACTTTAGTCAAATTAATTCAATTATTCTGTTTTATAATTATGTCTTATTTGTTTATTTGCCTCTTATAAATTAAATCTGACCATATTCACGATCAATTGTTCAAAATTTATATCTTGTTTTCTATATTTATACAAGTTGTTACAAATATACTTTAGTCAAATTAATTCAATTATTCTGTTTTATAATTATGTCTTATTTGTTTATTTGCCTCTTATAAATTAAATCTGACCATATTCACGATCAATTGTTCAAAATTTATATCTTGTTTTCTATATTTATACAAGTTGTTACAAATATACTTTAGTCAAATTAATTCAATTATTCTGTTTTATAATTATGTCTTATTTGTTTATTTGCCTCTTATAAATTAAATCTGACCATATTCACGATCAATTGTTCAAAATTTATATCTTGTTTTTTATATTTATACAAGTTGTTACAAATATACTTTAGTCAAATTAATTCAATTATTCTGTTTTATAATTATGTCTTATTTGTTTATTTGCCTCTTATAAATTAAATCTGACCATATTCACGATCAATTGTTCAAAATTTATATCTTGTTTTCTATATTTATACAAGTTGTTACAAATATACTTTAGTCAAATTAATTCAATTATTCTGTTTTATAATTATGTCTTATTTGTTTATTTGCCTCTTATAAATTAAATCTGACCATATTCACGATCAATTGTTCAAAATTTATATCTTGTTTTCTATATTTATACAAGTTGTTACAAATATACTTTAGTCAAATTAATTCAATTATTCTGTTTTATAATTATGTCTTATTTGTTTATTTGCCTCTTATAAATTAAATCTGACCATATTCACGATCAATTGTTCAAAATTTATATCTTGTTTTCTATATTTATACAAGTTGTTACAAATATACTTTAGTCAAATTAATTCAATTATTCTGTTTTATAATTATGTCTTATTTGTTTATTTGCCTCTTACAAATTAAATCTGACCATATTCACGATCAATTGTTCAAAATTTATATCTTGTTTTCTATATTTATACAAGTTGTTACAAATATACTTTAGTCAAATTAATTCAATTATTCTGTTTTATAATTATGTCTTATTTGTTTATTTGCCTCTTATTAATTGAAACTGACCATATTCACGATCAATTGTTCAAAATTTATATCTTGTTTTCTATATTTATACAAGTTGTTACAAATATACTTTAGTCAAATTAATTCAATTATTCTGTTTTATAATTATGTCTTATTTGTTTATTTGCCTCTTATTAATTGAAACTGACCATTTTCACGATCAATTGTTCAAAATTTATATCTTGTTTTCTATATTTATACAAGTTGTTACAAATATACTTTAGTCAAATTAATTCAATTATTCTGTTTTATAATTATGTCTTATTTGTTTATTTGCCTCTTATTAATTGAAACTGACCATATTCACGATCAATTGTTCAAAATTTATATCTTGTTTTCTATATTTATACAAGTTGTTACAAATATACTTTAGTCAAATTAATTCAATTATTCTGTTTTATAATTATGTCTTATTTGTTTATTTGCCTCTTATTAATTGAAACTGACCATATTCACGATCAATTGTTCAAAATTTATATCTTGTTTTCTATATTTATACAAGTTGTTACAAATATACTTTAGTCAAATTAATTCAATTATTCTGTTTTATAATTATGTCTTATTTGTTTATTTGCCTCTTATTAATTGAAACTGACCATATTCACGATCAATTGTTCAAAATTTATATCTTGTTTTCTATATTTATACAAGTTGTTACAAATATACTTTAGTCAAATTAATTCAATTATTCTGTTTTATAATTATGTCTTATTTGTTTATTTGCCTCTTATTAATTGAAACTGACCATTTTCACGATCAATTGTTCAAAATTTATATCTTGTTTTCTATATTTATACAAGTTGTTACAAATATACTTTAGTCAAATTAATTCAATTATTCTGTTTTATAATTATGTCTTATTTGTTTATTTGCCTCTTATTAATTGAAACTGACCATATTCACGATCAATTGTTCAAAATTTATATCTTGTTTTCTATATTTATACAAGTTGTTACAAATATACTTTAGTCAAATTAATTCAATTATTCTGTTTTATAATTATGTCTTATTTATTTATTTGCCTCTTATTAATTGAAACTGACCATTTTCACGATCAATTGTTCAAAATTTATATCTTGTTTTCTATATTTATACAAGTTGTTACAAATATACTTTAGTCAAATTAATTCAATTATTCTGTTTTATAATTATGTCTTATTTGTTTATTTGCCTCTTATTAATTGAAACTGACCATTTTCACGATAATTGTTCAAAATTTATATCTTGTTTTCTATATTTATACAAGTTGTTACAAATATACTTTAGTCAAATTAATTCAATTATTCTGTTTTATAATTATGTCTTATTTGTTTATTTGCCTCTTATTAATTGAAACTGACCATTTTCACGATAATTGTTCAAAATTTATATCTTGTTTTCTATATTTATACAAGTTGTTACAAATATACTTTAGTCAAATTAATTCAATTATTCTGTTTTATAATTATGTCTTATTTGTTTATTTGCCTCTTATTAATTGAAACTGACCATTTTCACGATAATTGTTCAAAATTTATATCTTGTTTTCTATATTTATACAAGTTGTTACAAATATACTTTAGTCAAATTAATTCAATTATTCTGTTTTATAATTATGTCTTATTTGTTTATTTGCCTCTTATTAATTGAAACTGACCATATTCACGATCAATTGTTCAAAATTTATATCTTGTTTTCTATATTTATACAAGTTGTTACAAATATACTTTAGTCAAATTAATTCAATTATTCTGTTTTATAATTATGTCTTATTTGTTTATTTGCCTCTTATTAATTGAAACTGACCATATTCACGATCAATTGTTCAAAATTTATATCTTGTTTTCTATATTTATACAAGTTGTTACAAATATACTTTAGTCAAATTAATTCAATTATTCTGTTTTATAATTATGTCTTATTTGTTTATTTGCCTCTTATTAATTGAAACTGACCATTTTCACGATAATTGTTCAAAATTTATATCTTGTTTTCTATATTTATACAAGTTGTTACAAATATACTTTAGTCAAATTAATTCAATTATTCTGTTTTATAATTATGTCTTATTTGTTTATTTGCCTCTTATTAATTGAAACTGACCATATTCACGATCAATTGTTCAAAATTTATATCTTGTTTTCTATATTTATACAAGTTGTTACAAATATACTTTAGTCAAATTAATTCAATTATTCTGTTTTATAATTATGTCTTATTTGTTTATTTGCCTCTTATTAATTGAAACTGACCATTTTCACGATCAATTGTTCAAAATTTATATCTTGTTTTCTATATTTATACAAGTTGGCACAAATACACTTTAGTCAAATTAATTCAATTATTCTGTTTTATAATTATGTCTTTTTTGTTTATTTGCCTCTTATTAATTGAAACTGACCATATTCACGATCAATTGTTCAAAATTTATATCTTGTTTTCTATATTTATACAAGTTGTTACAAATATACTTTAGTCAAATTAATTCAATTATTCTGTTTTATAATTATGTCTTATTTCTTTATTTGCCTCTTATTAATTGAAACTGACCATATTCACGATCAATTGTTCAAAATTTATATCTTGTTTTCTATATTTATACAAGTTGTTACAAATATACTTTAGTCAAATTAATTCAATTATTCTGTTTTATAATTATGTCTCATTTGTTTATTTGCCTCTTATTAATTGAAACTGACCATATTCACGATCAATTGTTCAAAATTTATATCTTGTTTTCTATATTTATACAAGTTGTTACAAATATACTTTAGTCAAATTAATTCAATTATTCTGTTTTATAATTATGTCTTATTTGTTTATTTGCCTCTTATTAATTGAAACTGACCATATTCACGATCAATTGTTCAAAATTTATATCTTGTTTTCTATATTTATACAAGTTGTTACAAATATACTTTAGTCAAATTAATTCAATTATTCTGTTTTATAATTATGTCTTATTTGTTTATTTGCCTCTTATTAATTGAAACTGACCATATTCACGATCAATTGTTCAAAATTTATATCTTGTTTTCTATATTTATACAAGTTGTTACAAATATACTTTAGTCAAATTAATTCAATTATTCTGTTTTATAATTATGTCTTATTTGTTTATTTGCCTCTTATTAATTGAAACTGACCATATTCACGATCAATTGTTCAAAATTTATATCTTGTTTTCTATATTTATACAAGTTGTTACAAATATACTTTAGTCAAATTAATTCAATTATTCTGTTTTATAATTATGTCTTATTTGTTTATTTGCCTCTTATTAATTGAAACTGACCATATTCACGATCAATTGTTCAAAATTTATATCTTGTTTTCTATATTTATACAAGTTGTTACAAATATACTTTAGTCAAATTAATTCAATTATTCTGTTTTATAATTATGTCTTATTTGTTTATTTGCCTCTTATTAATTGAAACTGACCATATTCACGATCAATTGTTCAAAATTTATATCTTGTTTTCTATATTTATACAAGTTGTTACAAATATACTTTAGTCAAATTAATTCAATTATTCTGTTTTATAATTATGTCTTATTTGTTTATTTGCCTCTTATTAATTGAAACTGACCATATTCACGATCAATTGTTCAAAATTTATATCTTGTTTTCTATATTTATACAAGTTGTTACAAATATACTTTAGTCAAATTAATTCAATTATTCTGTTTTATAATTATGTCTTATTTGTTTATTTGCCTCTTATTAATTGAAACTGACCATATTCACGATCAATTGTTCAAAATTTATATCCTGTTTTCTATATTTATACAAGTTGTTACAAATATACTTTAGTCAAATTAATTCAATTATTCTGTTTTATAATTATGTCTTATTTGTTTATTTGCCTCTTATAAATTAAATCTTACCTATTCACGATCAATTGTTCAAAATTTATATCTTGTTTTCTATATTTATACAAGTTGTTACAAATATACTTTAGTCAAATTAATTCAATTATTGTTTTATAATTATGTCTTATTTGTTTATTTGCCTCTTATAAATTAAATCTGACCATATTCACGATCAATTGTTCAAAATTTATATCCTGTTTTCTATATTTATACAAGTTGTTACAAATATACTTTAGTCAAATTAATTCAATTATTCTGTTTTATAATTATGTCTCATTTGTTTATTTGCCTCTTATTAATTGAAACTGACCATATTCACGATCAATTGTTCAAAATTTATATCTTGTTTTCTATATTTATACAAGTTGTTACAAATATACTTTAGTCAAATTAATTCAATTATTCTGTTTTATAATTATGTCTTATTTGTTTATTTGCCTCTTATTAATTGAAACTGACCATATTCACGATCAATTGTTCAAAATTTATATCTTGTTTTCTATATTTATACAAGTTGTTACAAATATACTTTAGTCAAATTAATTCAATTATTCTGTTTTATAATTATGTCTTATTTGTTTATTTGCCTCTTATTAATTGAAACTGACCATTTTCACGATAATTGTTCAAAATTTATATCTTGTTTTCTATATTTATACAAGTTGTTACAAATATACTTTAGTCAAATTAATTCAATTATTCTGTTTTATAATTATGTCTTATTTGTTTATTTGCCTCTTATTAATTGAAACTGACCATTTTCACGATAATTGTTCAAAATTTATATCTTGTTTTCTATATTTATACAAGTTGTTACAAATATACTTTAGTCAAATTAATTCAATTATTCTGTTTTATAATTATGTCTTATTTGTTTATTTGCCTCTTATTAATTGAAACTGACCATATTCACGATCAATTGTTCAAAATTTATATCTTGTTTTCTATATTTATACAAGTTGTTACAAATATACTTTAGTCAAATTAATTCAATTATTCTGTTTTATAATTATGTCTTATTTGTTTATTTGCCTCTTATTAATTGAAACTGACCATATTCACGATCAATTGTTCAAAATTTATATCTTGTTTTCTATATTTATACAAGTTGTTACAAATATACTTTAGTCAAATTAATTCAATTATTCTGTTTTATAATTATGTCTTATTTGTTTATTTGCCTCTTATTAATTGAAACTGACCATTTTCACGATAATTGTTCAAAATTTATATCTTGTTTTCTATATTTATACAAGTTGTTACAAATATACTTTAGTCAAATTAATTCAATTATTCTGTTTTATAATTATGTCTTATTTGTTTATTTGCCTCTTATTAATTGAAACTGACCATATTCACGATCAATTGTTCAAAATTTATATCTTGTTTTCTATATTTATACAAGTTGTTACAAATATACTTTAGTCAAATTAATTCAATTATTCTGTTTTATAATTATGTCTTATTTGTTTATTTGCCTCTTATTAATTGAAACTGACCATTTTCACGATCAATTGTTCAAAATTTATATCTTGTTTTCTATATTTATACAAGTTGGCACAAATACACTTTAGTCAAATTAATTCAATTATTCTGTTTTATAATTATGTCTTTTTTGTTTATTTGCCTCTTATTAATTGAAACTGACCATATTCACGATCAATTGTTCAAAATTTATATCTTGTTTTCTATATTTATACAAGTTGTTACAAATATACTTTAGTCAAATTAATTCAATTATTCTGTTTTATAATTATGTCTTATTTCTTTATTTGCCTCTTATTAATTGAAACTGACCATATTCACGATCAATTGTTCAAAATTTATATCTTGTTTTCTATATTTATACAAGTTGTTACAAATATACTTTAGTCAAATTAATTCAATTATTCTGTTTTATAATTATGTCTCATTTGTTTATTTGCCTCTTATTAATTGAAACTGACCATATTCACGATCAATTGTTCAAAATTTATATCTTGTTTTCTATATTTATACAAGTTGTTACAAATATACTTTAGTCAAATTAATTCAATTATTCTGTTTTATAATTATGTCTTATTTGTTTATTTGCCTCTTATTAATTGAAACTGACCATATTCACGATCAATTGTTCAAAATTTATATCTTGTTTTCTATATTTATACAAGTTGTTACAAATATACTTTAGTCAAATTAATTCAATTATTCTGTTTTATAATTATGTCTTATTTGTTTATTTGCCTCTTATTAATTGAAACTGACCATTTTCACGATAATTGTTCAAAATTTATATCTTGTTTTCTATATTTATACAAGTTGTTACAAATATACTTTAGTCAAATTAATTCAATTATTCTGTTTTATAATTATGTCTTATTTGTTTATTTGCCTCTTATTAATTGAAACTGACCATATTCACGATCAATTGTTCAAAATTTATATCTTGTTTTCTATATTTATACAAGTTGTTACAAATATACTTTAGTCAAATTAATTCAATTATTCTGTTTTATAATTATGTCTTATTTGTTTATTTGCCTCTTATTAATTGAAACTGACCATATTCACGATCAATTGTTCAAAATTTATATCTTGTTTTCTATATTTATACAAGTTGTTACAAATATACTTTAGTCAAATTAATTCAATTATTCTGTTTTATAATTATGTCTTATTTGTTTATTTGCCTCTTATTAATTGAAACTGACCATTTTCACGATAATTGTTCAAAATTTATATCTTGTTTTCTATATTTATACAAGTTGTTACAAATATACTTTAGTCAAATTAATTCAATTATTCTGTTTTATAATTATGTCTTATTTGTTTATTTGCCTCTTATTAATTGAAACTGACCATATTCACGATCAATTGTTCAAAATTTATATCTTGTTTTCTATATTTATACAAGTTGTTACAAATATACTTTAGTCAAATTAATTCAATTATTCTGTTTTATAATTATGTCTTATTTGTTTATTTGCCTCTTATTAATTGAAACTGACCATTTTCACGATCAATTGTTCAAAATTTATATCTTGTTTTCTATATTTATACAAGTTGGCACAAATACACTTTAGTCAAATTAATTCAATTATTCTGTTTTATAATTATGTCTTTTTTGTTTATTTGCCTCTTATTAATTGAAACTGACCATATTCACGATCAATTGTTCAAAATTTATATCTTGTTTTCTATATTTATACAAGTTGTTACAAATATACTTTAGTCAAATTAATTCAATTATTCTGTTTTATAATTATGTCTTATTTCTTTATTTGCCTCTTATTAATTGAAACTGACCATATTCACGATCAATTGTTCAAAATTTATATCTTGTTTTCTATATTTATACAAGTTGTTACAAATATACTTTAGTCAAATTAATTCAATTATTCTGTTTTATAATTATGTCTCATTTGTTTATTTGCCTCTTATTAATTGAAACTGACCATATTCACGATCAATTGTTCAAAATTTATATCTTGTTTTCTATATTTATACAAGTTGTTACAAATATACTTTAGTCAAATTAATTCAATTATTCTGTTTTATAATTATGTCTTATTTGTTTATTTGCCTCTTATTAATTGAAACTGACCATATTCACGATCAATTGTTCAAAATTTATATCTTGTTTTCTATATTTATACAAGTTGTTACAAATATACTTTAGTCAAATTAATTCAATTATTCTGTTTTATAATTATGTCTTATTTGTTTATTTGCCTCTTATTAATTGAAACTGACCATATTCACGATCAATTGTTCAAAATTTATATCTTGTTTTCTATATTTATACAAGTTGTTACAAATATACTTTAGTCAAATTAATTCAATTATTCTGTTTTATAATTATGTCTTATTTGTTTATTTGCCTCTTATTAATTGAAACTGACCATATTCACGATCAATTGTTCAAAATTTATATCTTGTTTTCTATATTTATACAAGTTGTTACAAATATACTTTAGTCAAATTAATTCAATTATTCTGTTTTATAATTATGTCTTATTTGTTTATTTGCCTCTTATTAATTGAAACTGACCATATTCACGATCAATTGTTCAAAATTTATATCTTGTTTTCTATATTTATACAAGTTGTTACAAATATACTTTAGTCAAATTAATTCAATTATTCTGTTTTATAATTATGTCTTATTTGTTTATTTGCCTCTTATTAATTGAAACTGACCATATTCACGATCAATTGTTCAAAATTTATATCTTGTTTTCTATATTTATACAAGTTGTTACAAATATACTTTAGTCAAATTAATTCAATTATTCTGTTTTATAATTATGTCTTATTTGTTTATTTGCCTCTTATTAATTGAAACTGACCATATTCACGATCAATTGTTCAAAATTTATATCTTGTTTTCTATATTTATACAAGTTGTTACAAATATACTTTAGTCAAATTAATTCAATTATTCTGTTTTATAATTATGTCTTATTTGTTTATTTGCCTCTTATTAATTGAAACTGACCATATTCACGATCAATTGTTCAAAATTTATATCCTGTTTTCTATATTTATACAAGTTGTTACAAATATACTTTAGTCAAATTAATTCAATTATTCTGTTTTATAATTATGTCTTATTTGTTTATTTGCCTCTTATAAATTAAATCTTACCTATTCACGATCAATTGTTCAAAATTTATATCTTGTTTTCTATATTTATACAAGTTGTTACAAATATACTTTAGTCAAATTAATTCAATTATTGTTTTATAATTATGTCTTATTTGTTTATTTGCCTCTTATAAATTAAATCTGACCATATTCACGATCAATTGTTCAAAATTTATATCCTGTTTTCTATATTTATACAAGTTGTTACAAATATACTTTAGTCAAAGTAATTCAATTATTCTGTTTTATAATTATGTCTTATTTGTTTATTTGCCTCTTATAAATTAAATCTTACCATATTCACGATCAATTGTTCAAAATTTATATCTTGTTTTCTATATTTATACAAGTTGTTACAAATATACTTTTGTCAAATTAATTCAATTATTCTGTTTTATAATTATGTCTTATTTGTTTATTTGCCTCTTATAAATTAAATCTGACCATATTCACGATCAATTGTTCAAAATTTATATCCTGTTTTCTATATTTATACAAGTTGTTACAAATATACTTTAGTCAAATTAATTCAATTATTCTGTTTTATAATTATGTCTTATTTGTTTATTTGCCTCTTATAAATTAAATCTTACCATATTCACGATCAATTGTTCAAAATTTATATCTTGTTTTCTATATTTATACAAGTTGTTACAAATATACTTTAGTCAAAGTAATTCAATTATTCTGTTTTATAATTATGTCTTATTTGTTTATTTGCCTCTTATAAATTAAATCTTACCATATTCACGATCAATTGTTCAAAATTTATATCTTGTTTTCTATATTTATACAAGTTGTTACAAATATACTTTAGTCAAATTAATTCAATTATTCTGTTTTATAATTATGTCTTATTTGTTTATTTGCCTCTTATAAATTAAATCTGACCATATTCACGATCAATTGTTCAAAATTTATATCCTGTTTTCTATATTTATACAAGTTGTTACAAATATACTTTAGTCAAATTAATTCAATTATTCTGTTTTATAATTATGTCTTATTTGTTTATTTGCCTCTTATAAATTAAATCTTACCATATTCACGATCAATTGTTCAAAATTTATATCTTGTTTTCTATATTTATACAAGTTGTTACAAATATACTTTAGTCAAATTAATTCAATTATTGTTTTATAATTATGTCTTATTTGTTTATTTGCCTCTTATAAATTAAATCTGACCATATTCACGATCAATTGTTCAAAATTTATATCTTGTTTTCTATATTTATACAAGTTGTTACAAATATACTTTAGTCAAATTAATTCAATTATTCTGTTTTATAATTATGTCTTATTTGTTTATTTGCCTCTTATTAATTGAAACTGACCATATTCACGATCAATTGTTCAAAATTTATATCTTGTTTTCTATATTTATACAAGTTGTTACAAATATACTTTAGTCAAATTAATTCAATTATTCTGTTTTATAATTATGTCTTATTTGTTTATTTGCCTCTTATTAATTGAAACTGACCATATTCACGATCAATTGTTCAAAATTTATATCCTGTTTTCTATATTTATACAAGTTGTTACAAATATACTTTAGTCAAATTAATTCAATTATTCTGTTTTATAATTATGTCTTATTTGTTTATTTGCCTCTTATAAATTAAATCTTACCATATTCACGATCAATTGTTCAAAATTTATATCTTGTTTTCTATATTTATACAAGTTGTTACAAATATACTTTAGTCAAATTAATTCAATTATTGTTTTATAATTATGTCTTATTTGTTTATTTGCCTCTTATAAATTAAATCTGACCATATTCACGATCAATTGTTCAAAATTTATATCCTGTTTTCTATATTTATACAAGTTGTTACAAATATACTTTAGTCAAAGTAATTCAATTATTCTGTTTTATAATTATGTCTTATTTGTTTATTTGCCTCTTATAAATTAAATCTTACCATATTCACGATCAATTGTTCAAAATTTATATCTTGTTTTCTATATTTATACAAGTTGTTACAAATATACTTTAGTCAAATTAATTCAATTATTCTGTTTTATAATTATGTCTTATTTGTTTATTTGCCTCTTATAAATTAAATCTGACGATATTTACGATCAATTGTTCAAAATTTATATCCTGTTTTCTATATTTATACAAGTTGTTACAAATATACTTTAGTCAAATTAATTCAATTATTCTGTTTTATAATTATGTCTTATTTGTTTATTTGCCTCTTATTAATTGAAACGACCATATTCACGATCAATTGTTCAAAATTTATATCCTGTTTTCTATATTTATACAAGTTGTTACAAATATACTTTAGTCAAAGTAATTCAATTATTCTGTTTTATAATTATGTCTTATTTGTTTATTTGCCTCTTATAAATTAAATCTTACCATATTCACGATCAATTGTTCAAAATTTATATCTTGTTTTCTATATTTATACAAGTTGTTACAAATATACTTTAGTCAAATTAATTCAATTATTCTGTTTTATAATTATGTCTTATTTGTTTATTTGCCTCTTATAAATTAAATCTGACCATATTCACGATCAATTGTTCAAAATTTATATCCTGTTTTCTATATTTATACAAGTTGTTACAAATATACTTTAGTCAAATTAATTCAATTATTCTGTTTTATAATTATGTCTTATTTGTTTATTTGCCTCTTATAAATTAAATCTGACCATATTCACGATCAATTGTTCAAAATTTATATCTTGTTTTCTATATTTATACAAGTTGTTACAAATATACTTTAGTCAAATTAATTCAATTATTGTTTTATAATTATGTCTTATTTGTTTATTTGCCTCTTATAAATTAAATCTGACCATATTCACGATCAATTGTTCAAAATTTATATCCTGTTTTCTATATTTATACAAGTTGTTACAAATATACTTTAGTCAAAGTAATTCAATTATTCTGTTTTATAATTATGTCTTATTTGTTTATTTGCCTCTTATAAATTAAATCTGACCATATTCACGATCAATTGTTCAAAATTTATATCCTGTTTTCTATATTTATACAAGTTGTTACAAATATACTTTAGTCAAATTAATTCAATTATTCTGTTTTATAATTATGTCTTATTTGTTTATTTGCCTCTTATTAATTGAAACTGACCATTTTCACGATCAATTGTTCAAAATTTATATCTTGTTTTCTATATTTATACAAGTTGTTACAAATATACTTTAGTCAAATTAATTCAATTATTCTGTTTTATAATTATGTCTTATTTGTTTATTTGCCTCTTATAAATTAAATCTGACCATATTCACGATCAATTGTTCAAAATTTATATCTTGTTTTCTATATTTATACAAGTTGTTACAAATATACTTTAGTCAAATTAATTCAATTATTCTGTTTTATAATTATGTCTTATTTGTTTATTTGCCTCTTATAAATTAAATCTGACCATATTCACGATCAATTGTTCAAAATTTATATCTTGTTTTCTATATTTATACAAGTTGTTACAAATATACTTTAGTCAAATTAATTCAATTATTCTGTTTTATAATTATGTCTTATTTGTTTATTTGCCTCTTATAAATTAAATCTGACCATATTCACGATCAATTGTTCAAAATTTATATCTTGTTTTCTATATTTATACAAGTTGCTACAAATATACTTTAGTCAAATTAATTCAATTATTCTCTTTTATAATTATGTCTTATTTGTTTATTTGCCTCTTATTAATTGAAACTGACCATTTTCACGATCAATTGTTCAAAATTTATATCTTGTTTTCTATATTTATACAAGTTGTTACAAATATACTTTAGTCAAATTAATTCAATTATTCTGTTTTATAATTATGTCTTATTTGTTTATTTGCCTCTTATTAATTGAAACTGACCATTTTCACGATCAATTGTTCAAAATTTATATCTTGTTTTCTATATTTATACAAGTTGTTACAAATATACTTTAGTCAAATTAATTCAATTATTCTGTTTTATAATTATGTCTTATTTGTTTATTTGCCTCTTATTAATTGAAACTGACCATTTTCACGATCAATTGTTCAAAATTTATATCTTGTTTTCTATATTTATACAAGTTGTTACAAATATACTTTAGTCAAATTAATTCAATTATTCTGTTTTATAATTATGTCTTATTTGTTTATTTGCCTCTTATTAATTGAAACTGACCATTTTCACGATCAATTGTTCAAAATTTATATCTTGTTTTCTATATTTATACAAGTTGTTACAAATATACTTTAGTCAAATTAATTCAATTATTCTGTTTTATAATTATGTCTTATTTGTTTATTTGCCTCTTATTAATTGAAACTGACCATTTTCACGATCAATTGTTCAAAATTTATATCTTGTTTTCTATATTTATACAAGTTGTTACAAATATACTTTAGTCAAATTAATTCAATTATTCTGTTTTATAATTATGTCTTATTTGTTTATTTGCCTCTTATAAATTAAATCTGACCATATTCACGATCAATTGTTCAAAATTTATATCTTGTTTTCTATATTTATACAAGTTGCTACAAATATACTTTAGTCAAATTAATTCAATTATTCTGTTTTATAATTATGTCTTATTTGTTTATTTGCCTCTTATAAATTAAATCTGACCATATTCACGATCAATTGTTCAAAATTTATATCTTGTTTTCTATATTTATACAAGTTGTTACAAATATACTTTAGTCAAATTAATTCAATTATTCTGTTTTATAATTATGTCTTATTTGTTTATTTGCCTCTTATAAATTAAATCTGACCATATTCACGATCAATTGTTCAAAATTTATATCTTGTTTTCTATATTTATACAAGTTGTTACAAATATACTTTAGTCAAATTAATTCAATTATTCTGTTTTATAATTATGTCTTATTTGTTTATTTGCCTCTTATTAATTGAAACTGACCATTTTCACGATCAATTGTTCAAAATTTATATCTTGTTTTCTATATTTATACAAGTTGTTACAAATATACTTTAGTCAAATTAATTCAATTATTCTGTTTTATAATTATGTCTTATTTGTTTATTTGCCTCTTATAAATTAAATCTGACCATATTCACGATCAATTGTTCAAAATTTATATCTTGTTTTCTATATTTATACAAGTTGCTACAAATATACTTTAGTCAAATTAATTCAATTATTCTGTTTTATAATTATGTCTTATTTGTTTATTTGCCTCTTATTAATTGAAACTGACCATTTTCACGATCAATTGTTCAAAATTTATATCTTGTTTTCTATATTTATACAAGTTGTTACAAATATACTTTAGTCAAATTAATTCAATTATTCTGTTTTATAATTATGTCTTATTTGTTTATTTGCCTCTTATTAATTGAAACTGACCATTTTCACGATCAATTGTTCAAAATTTATATCTTGTTTTCTATATTTATACAAGTTGTTACAAATATACTTTAGTCAAATTAATTCAATTATTCTGTTTTATAATTATGTCTTATTTGTTTATTTGCCTCTTATTAATTGAAACTGACCATTTTCACGATCAATTGTTCAAAATTTATATCTTGTTTTCTATATTTATACAAGTTGTTACAAATATACTTTAGTCAAATTAATTCAATTATTCTGTTTTATAATTATGTCTTATTTGTTTATTTGCCTCTTATTAATTGAAACTGACCATTTTCACGATCAATTGTTCAAAATTTATATCTTGTTTTCTATATTTATACAAGTTGTTACAAATATACTTTAGTCAAATTAATTCAATTATTCTGTTTTATAATTATGTCTTATTTGTTTATTTGCCTCTTATTAATTGAAACTGACCATTTTCACGATCAATTGTTCAAAATTTATATCTTGTTTTCTATATTTATACAAGTTGTTACAAATATACTTTAGTCAAATTAATTCAATTATTCTGTTTTATAATTATGTCTTATTTGTTTATTTGCCTCTTATTAATTGAAACTGACCATTTTCACGATCAATTGTTCAAAATTTATATCTTGTTTTCTATATTTATACAAGTTGTTACAAATATACTTTAGTCAAATTAATTCAATTATTCTGTTTTATAATTATGTCTTATTTGTTTATTTGCCTCTTATTAATTGAAACTGACCATTTTCACTATCAATTGTTCAAAATTTATATCTTGTTTTCTATATTTATACAAGTTGTTACAAATATACTTTAGTCAAATTAATTCAATTATTCTGTTTTATAATTATGTCTTATTTGTTTATTTGCCTCTTATTAATTGAAACTGACCATTTTCACGATCAATTGTTCAAAATTTATATCTTGTTTTCTATATTTATACAAGTTGTTACAAATATACTTTAGTCAAATTAATTCAATTATTCTGTTTTATAATTATGTCTTATTTGTTTATTTGCCTCTTATAAATTAAATCTGACCATATTCACGATCAATTGTTCAAAATTTATATCCTGTTTTCTATATTTATACAAGTTGTTACAAATATACTTTAGTCAAATTAATTCAATTATTCTGTTTTATAATTATGTTTATTTGTTTATTTGCCTCTTATAAATTAAATCTTACCATATTCACGATCAATTGTTCAAAATTTATATCTTGTTTTCTATATTTATACAAGTTGTTACAAATATACTTTAGTCAAATTAATTCAATTATTCTGTTTTATAATTATGTCTTATTTGTTTATTTGCCTCTTATAAATTAAATCTGACCATATTCACGATCAATTGTTCAAAATTTATATCATGTTTTCTATATTTATACAAGTTGTCACAAATATACTTTAGTCAAATTAATTCAATTATTCTGTTTTATAATTATGTCTTATTTGTTTATTTGCCTCTTATAAATTAAATCTGACCATATTCACGATCAATTGTTCAAAATTTATATCTTGTTTTCTATATTTATACAAGTTGTTACAAATATACTTTAGTCAAATTAATTCAATTATTCTGTTTTATAATTATGTCTTATTTGTTTATTTGCCTCTTATAAATTAAATCTGACCATATTCACGATCAATTGTTCAAAATTATATCATGTTTTCTATATTTATACAAGTCTTCTGAATTTTGGCATTGCAACTAAAAGCTATTTTTTAGATTTTTCCGTTTATACGAATTTTTTTTATTCTGGACTTTATTTTCTGAGTTTAGCATTTAGATTTAGCCGTCTATAAGTATTTTTTATCTTCTCAATTTTGGCATTGCAACTAAAAGCTATTTTTTTAGATTTTTCCGTTTATACGAATTTTTTTTATTCTGGACTTTATTTTCTGAGTTTAGCATTTAGATTTAGCCGTCTATAAGTATTTTTTATCTTCTGAATTTTGGCATTGCAACTAAAAGCTATTTTTTAGATTTTTCCGTTTATACGAATTTTTTTTATTCTGGACTTTATTTTCTGAGTTTAGCATTTAGATTTAGCCGTCTATAAGTATTTTTTATCTTCTGAATTTTGGCATTGCAACTAAAAGCTATTTTTTAGATTTTTCCGTTTATACGAATTTTTTTTATTCTGGACTTTATTTTCTGAGTTTAGCATTTAGATTTAGCCGTCTATAAGTATTTTTTATCTTCTCAATTTTGGCATTGCAACTAAAAGCTATTTTTTTAGATTTTTCCGTTTATACGAATTTTTTTTATTCTGGACTTTATTTTCTGAGTTTAGCATTTAGATTTAGCCGTCTATAAGTATTTTTTATCTTCTCAATTTTGGCATTGCAACTAAAAGCTATTTTTTTAGATTTTTCCGTTTATACGAATTTTTTTTATTCTGGACTTTATTTTCTGAGTTTAGCATTTAGATTTAGCCGTCTATAAGTATTTTTTATCTTCTCAATTTTGGCATTGCAACTAAAAGCTATTTTTTTAGATTTTTCCGTTTATACGAATTTTTTTTATTCTGGACTTTATTTTCTGAGTTTAGCATTTAGATTTAGCCGTCTATAAGTATTTTTTATCTTCTCAATTTTGGCATTGCAACTAAAAGCTATTTTTTTAGATTTTTCCGTTTATACGAATTTTTTTTATTCTGGACTTTATTTTCTGAGTTTAGCATTTAGATTTAGCCGTCTATAAGTATTTTTTATCTTCTCAATTTTGGCATTGCAACTAAAAGCTATTTTTTTAGATTTTTCCGTTTATACGAATTTTTTTTATTCTGGACTTTATTTTCTGAGTTTAGCATTTAGATTTAGCCGTCTATAAGTATTTTTTATCTTCTCAATTTTGGCATTGCAACTAAAAGCTATTTTTTTAGATTTTTCCGTTTATACGAATTTTTTTTATTCTGGACTTTATTTTCTGAGTTTAGCATTTAGATTTAGCCGTCTATAAGTATTTTTTATCTTCTCAATTTTGGCATTGCAACTAAAAGCTATTTTTTAGATTTTTCCGTTTATACGAATTTTTTTTATTCTGGACTTTATTTTCTGAGTTTAGCATTTAGATTTAGCCGTCTATAAGTATTTTTTATCTTCTCAATTTTGGCATTGCAACTAAAAGCTATTTTTTTAGATTTTTCCGTTTATACGAATTTTTTTTATTCTGGACTTTATTTTCTGAGTTTAGCATTTAGATTTAGCCGTCTATAAGTATTTTTTATCTTCTCAATTTTGGCATTGCAACTAAAAGCTATTTTTTTAGATTTTTCCGTTTATACGAATTTTTTTTATTCTGGACTTTATTTTCTGAGTTTAGCATATAGATTTAGCCGTCTATAAGTATTTTTTATCTTCTCAATTTTGGCATTGCAACTAAAAGCTATTTTTTTAGATTTTTCCGTTTATACGAATTTTTTTTATTCTGGACTTTATTTTTTGAGTTTAGCATTTAGATTTAGCCGTCTATAAGTATTTTTTATCTTCTCAATTTTGGCATTGCAACTAAAAGCTATTTTTTTAGATTTTTCCGTTTATACGAATTTTTTTTATTCTGGACTTTATTTTCTGAGTTTAGCATTTAGATTTAGCCGTCTATAAGTATTTTTTATCTTCTCAATTTTGGCATTGCAACTAAAAGCTATTTTTTTAGATTTTTCCGTTTATACGAATTTTTTTTATTCTGGACTTTATTTTCTGAGTTTAGCATTTAGATTTAGCCGTCTATAAGTATTTTTTATCTTCTCAATTTTGGCATTGCAACTAAAAGCTATTTTTTTAGATTTTTCCGTTTATACGAATTTTTTTTATTCTGGACTTTATTTTCTGAGTTTAGCATTTAGATTTAGCCGTCTATAAGTATTTTTTATCTTCTCAATTTTGGCATTGCAACTAAAAGCTATTTTTTTAGATTTTTCCGTTTATACGAATTTTTTTTATTCTGGACTTTATTTTCTGAGTTTAGCATTTAGATTTAGCCGTCTATAAGTATTTTTTATCTTCTCAATTTTGGCATTGCAACTAAAAGCTATTTTTTTAGATTTTTCCGTTTATACGAATTTTTTTTATTCTGGACTTTATTTTCTGAGTTTAGCATTTAGATTTAGCCGTCTATAAGTATTTTTTATCTTCTCAATTTTGGCATTGCAACTAAAAGCTATTTTTTTAGATTTTTCCGTTTATACGAATTTTTTTTATTCTGGACTTTATTTTCTGAGTTTAGCATTTAGATTTAGCCGTCTATAAGTATTTTTTATCTTCTCAATTTTGGCATTGCAACTAAAAGCTATTTTTTTAGATTTTTCCGTTTATACGAATTTTTTTTATTCTGGACTTTATTTTCTGAGTTTAGCATTTAGATTTAGCCGTCTATAAGTATTTTTTATCTTCTCAATTTTGGCATTGCAACTAAAAGCTATTTTTTTAGATTTTTCCGTTTATACGAATTTTTTTTATTCTGGACTTTATTTTCTGAGTTTAGCATTTAGATTTAGCCGTCTATAAGTATTTTTTATCTTCTCAATTTTGGCATTGCAACTAAAAGCTATTTTTTTAGATTTTTCCGTTTTTACGAATTTTTTTTATTCTGGACTTTATTTTCTGAGTTTAGCATTTAGATTTAGCCGTCTATAAGTATTTTTTATCTTCTCAATTTTGGCATTGCAACTAAAAGCTATTTTTTAGATTTTTCCGTTTATACGAATTTTTTTTATTCTGGACTTTATTTTCTGAGTTTAGCATTTAGATTTAGCCGTCTATAAGTATTTTTTATCTTCTCAATTTTGGCATTGCAACTAAAAGCTATTTTTTTAGATTTTTCCGTTTATACGAATTTTTTTTATTCTGGACTTTATTTTCTGAGTTTAGCATTTAGATTTAGCCGTCTATAAGTATTTTTTATCTTCTCAATTTTGGCATTGCAACTAAAAGCTATTTTTTTAGATTTTTCCGTTTATACGAATTTTTTTTATTCTGGACTTTATTTTCTGAGTTTAGCATTTAGATTTAGCCGTCTATAAGTATTTTTTATCTTCTCAATTTTGGCATTGCAACTAAAAGCTATTTTTTTAGATTTTTCCGTTTATACGAATTTTTTTTATTCTGGACTTTATTTTCTGAGTTTAGCATTTAGATTTAGCCGTCTATAAGTATTTTTTATCTTCTCAATTTTGGCATTGCAACTAAAAGCTATTTTTTAGATTTTTCCGTTTATACGAATTTTTTTTATTCTGGACTTTATTTTCTGAGTTTAGCATTTAGATTTAGCCGTCTATAAGTATTTTTTATCTTCTCAATTTTGGCATTGCAACTAAAAGCTATTTTTTTAGATTTTTCCGTTTATACGAATTTTTTTTATTCTGGACTTTATTTTCTGAGTTTAGCATTTAGATTTAGCCGTCTATAAGTATTTTTTATCTTCTCAATTTTGGCATTGCAACTAAAAGCTATTTTTTTAGATTTTTCCGTTTATACGAATTTTTTTTATTCTGGACTTTATTTTCTGAGTTTAGCATATAGATTTAGCCGTCTATAAGTATTTTTTATCTTCTCAATTTTGGCATTGCAACTAAAAGCTATTTTTTTAGATTTTTCCGTTTATACGAATTTTTTTTATTCTGGACTTTATTTTTTGAGTTTAGCATTTAGATTTAGCCGTCTATAAGTATTTTTTATCTTCTCAATTTTGGCATTGCAACTAAAAGCTATTTTTTTAGATTTTTCCGTTTATACGAATTTTTTTTATTCTGGACTTTATTTTCTGAGTTTAGCATTTAGATTTAGCCGTCTATAAGTATTTTTTATCTTCTCAATTTTGGCATTGCAACTAAAAGCTATTTTTTTAGATTTTTCCGTTTATACGAATTTTTTTTATTCTGGACTTTATTTTCTGAGTTTAGCATTTAGATTTAGCCGTCTATAAGTATTTTTTATCTTCTCAATTTTGGCATTGCAACTAAAAGCTATTTTTTTAGATTTTTCCGTTTTTACGAATTTTTTTTATTCTGGACTTTATTTTCTGAGTTTAGCATTTAGATTTAGCCGTCTATAAGTATTTTTTATCTTCTCAATTTTGGCATTGCAACTAAAAGCTATTTTTTAGATTTTTCCGTTTATACGAATTTTTTTTATTCTGGACTTTATTTTCTGAGTTTAGCATTTAGATTTAGCCGTACTATAAGTATTTTTTATCTTCTCAATTTTGGCATTGCAACTAAAAGCTATTTTTTTAGATTTTTCCGTTTATACGAATTTTTTTTATTCTGGACTTTATTTTCTGAGTTTAGCATTTAGATTTAGCCGTCTATAAGTATTTTTTATCTTCTCAATTTTGGCATTGCAACTAAAAGCTATTTTTTTAGATTTTTCCGTTTATACGAATTTTTTTTATTCTGGACTTTATTTTCTGAGTTTAGCATTTAGATTTAGCCGTCTATAAGTATTTTTTATCTTCTCAATTTTGGCATTGCAACTAAAAGCTATTTTTTTAGATTTTTCCGTTTATACGAATTTTTTTTATTCTGGACTTTATTTTCTGAGTTTAGCATTTAGATTTAGCCGTCTATAAGTATTTTTTATCTTCTCAATTTTGGCATTGCAACTAAAAGCTATTTTTTTAGATTTTTCCGTTTATACGAATTTTTTTTATTCTGGACTTTATTTTCTGAGTTTAGCATTTAGATTTAGCCGTCTATAAGTATTTTTTATCTTCTCAATTTTGGCATTGCAACTAAAAGCTATTTTTTTAGATTTTTCCGTTTATACGAATTTTTTTTATTCTGGACTTTATTTTCTGAGTTTAGCATTTAGATTTAGCCGTCTATAAGTATTTTTTATCTTCTCAATTTTGGCATTGCAACTAAAAGCTATTTTTTTAGATTTTTCCGTTTATACGAATTTTTTTTATTCTGGACTTTATTTTCTGAGTTTAGCATTTAGATTTAGCCGTCTATAAGTATTTTTTATCTTCTCAATTTTGGCATTGCAACTAAAAGCTATTTTTTAGATTTTTCCGTTTATACGAATTTTTTTTATTCTGGACTTTATTTTCTGAGTTTAGCATTTAGATTTAGCCGTCTATAAGTATTTTTTATCTTCTCAATTTTGGCATTGCAACTAAAAGCTATTTTTTTAGATTTTTCCGTTTATACGAATTTTTTTTATTCTGGACTTTATTTTCTGAGTTTAGCATTTAGATTTAGCCGTCTATAAGTATTTTTTATCTTCTCAATTTTGGCATTGCAACTAAAAGCTATTTTTTTAGATTTTTCCGTTTATACGAATTTTTTTTATTCTGGACTTTATTTTCTGAGTTTAGCATTTAGATTTAGCCGTCTATAAGTATTTTTTATCTTCTCAATTTTGGCATTGCAACTAAAAGCTATTTTTTTAGATTTTTCCGTTTATACGAATTTTTTTTATTCTGGACTTTATTTTCTGAGTTTAGCATTTAGATTTAGCCGTCTATAAGTATTTTTTATCTTCTCAATTTTGGCATTGCAACTAAAAGCTATTTTTTTAGATTTTTCCGTTTATACGAATTTTTTTTATTCTGGACTTTATTTTCTGAGTTTAGCATTTAGATTTAGCCGTCTATAAGTATTTTTTATCTTCTCAATTTTGGCATTGCAACTAAAAGCTATTTTTTTAGATTTTTCCGTTTATACGAATTTTTTTTATTCTGGACTTTATTTTCTGAGTTTAGCATTTAGATTTAGCCGTCTATAAGTATTTTTTATCTTCTCAATTTTGGCATTGCAACTAAAAGCTATTTTTTTAGATTTTTCCGTTTATACGAATTTTTTTTATTCTGGACTTTATTTTCTGAGTTTAGCATTTAGATTTAGCCGTCTATAAGTATTTTTTATCTTCTCAATTTTGGCATTGCAACTAAAAGCTATTTTTTAGATTTTTCCGTTTATACGAATTTTTTTTATTCTGGACTTTATTTTCTGAGTTTAGCATTTAGATTTAGCCGTCTATAAGTATTTTTTATCTTCTCAATTTTGGCATTGCAACTAAAAGCTATTTTTTTAGATTTTTCCGTTTATACGAATTTTTTTTATTCTGGACTTTATTTTCTGAGTTTAGCATTTAGATTTAGCCGTCTATAAGTATTTTTTATCTTCTCAATTTTGGCATTGCAACTAAAAGCTATTTTTTTAGATTTTTCCGTTTATACGAATTTTTTTTATTCTGGACTTTATTTTCTGAGTTTAGCATTTAGATTTAGCCGTCTATAAGTATTTTTTATCTTCTCAATTTTGGCATTGCAACTAAAAGCTATTTTTTTAGATTTTTCCGTTTATACGAATTTTTTTTATTCTGGACTTTATTTTCTGAGTTTAGCATTTAGATTTAGCCGTCTATAAGTATTTTTTATCTTCTCAATTTTGGCATTGCAACTAAAAGCTATTTTTTTAGATTTTTCCGTTTATACGAATTTTTTTTATTCTGGACTTTATTTTCTGAGTTTAGCATTTAGATTTAGCCGTCTATAAGTATTTTTTATCTTCTCAATTTTGGCATTGCAACTAAAAGCTATTTTTTTAGATTTTTCCGTTTATACGAATTTTTTTTATTCTGGACTTTATTTTCTGAGTTTAGCATTTAGATTTAGCCGTCTATAAGTATTTTTTATCTTCTCAATTTTGGCATTGCAACTAAAAGCTATTTTTTTAGATTTTTCCGTTTATACGAATTTTTTTTATTCTGGACTTTATTTTCTGAGTTTAGCATTTAGATTTAGCCGTCTATAAGTATTTTTTATCTTCTCAATTTTGGCATTGCAACTAAAAGCTATTTTTTTAGATTTTTCCGTTTATACGAATTTTTTTTATTCTGGACTTTATTTTCTGAGTTTAGCATTTAGATTTAGCCGTCTATAAGTATTTTTTATCTTCTCAATTTTGGCATTGCAACTAAAAGCTATTTTTTAGATTTTTCCGTTTATACGAATTTTTTTTATTCTGGACTTTATTTTCTGAGTTTAGCATTTAGATTTAGCCGTCTATAAGTATTTTTTATCTTCTCAATTTTGGCATTGCAACTAAAAGCTATTTTTTTAGATTTTTCCGTTTATACGAATTTTTTTTATTCTGGACTTTATTTTCTGAGTTTAGCATTTAGATTTAGCCGTCTATAAGTATTTTTTATCTTCTCAATTTTGGCATTGCAACTAAAAGCTATTTTTTTAGATTTTTCCGTTTATACGAATTTTTTTTATTCTGGACTTTATTTTCTGAGTTTAGCATTTAGATTTAGCCGTCTATAAGTATTTTTTATCTTCTCAATTTTGGCATTGCAACTAAAAGCTATTTTTTTAGATTTTTCCGTTTATACGAATTTTTTTTATTCTGGACTTTATTTTCTGAGTTTAGCATTTAGATTTAGCCGTCTATAAGTATTTTTTATCTTCTCAATTTTGGCATTGCAACTAAAAGCTATTTTTTTAGATTTTTCCGTTTATACGAATTTTTTTTATTCTGGACTTTATTTTCTGAGTTTAGCATTTAGATTTAGCCGTCTATAAGTATTTTTTATCTTCTCAATTTTGGCATTGCAACTAAAAGCTATTTTTTTAGATTTTTCCGTTTATACGAATTTTTTTTATTCTGGACTTTATTTTCTGAGTTTAGCATTTAGATTTAGCCGTCTATAAGTATTTTTTATCTTCTCAATTTTGGCATTGCAACTAAAAGCTATTTTTTTAGATTTTTCCGTTTATACGAATTTTTTTTATTCTGGACTTTATTTTCTGAGTTTAGCATTTAGATTTAGCCGTCTATAAGTATTTTTTATCTTCTCAATTTTGGCATTGCAACTAAAAGCTATTTTTTTAGATTTTTCCGTTTATACGAATTTTTTTTATTCTGGACTTTATTTTCTGAGTTTAGCATTTAGATTTAGCCGTCTATAAGTATTTTTTATCTTCTCAATTTTGGCATTGCAACTAAAAGCTATTTTTTTAGATTTTTCCGTTTATACGAATTTTTTTTATTCTGGACTTTATTTTCTGAGTTTAGCATTTAGATTTAGCCGTCTATAAGTATTTTTTATCTTCTCAATTTTGGCATTGCAACTAAAAGCTATTTTTTTAGATTTTTCCGTTTATACGAATTTTTTTTATTCTGGACTTTATTTTCTGAGTTTAGCATTTAGATTTAGCCGTCTATAAGTATTTTTTATCTTCTCAATTTTGGCATTGCAACTAAAAGCTATTTTTTTAGATTTTTCCGTTTATACGAATTTTTTTTATTCTGGACTTTATTTTCTGAGTTTAGCATTTAGATTTAGCCGTCTATAAGTATTTTTTATCTTCTCAATTTTGGCATTGCAACTAAAAGCTATTTTTTTAGATTTTTCCGTTTATACGAATTTTTTTTATTCTGGACTTTATTTTCTGAGTTTAGCATTTAGATTTAGCCGTCTATAAGTATTTTTTATCTTCTCAATTTTGGCATTGCAACTAAAAGCTATTTTTTTAGATTTTTCCGTTTATACGAATTTTTTTTATTCTGGACTTTATTTTCTGAGTTTAGCATTTAGATTTAGCCGTCTATAAGTATTTTTTATCTTCTCAATTTTGGCATTGCAACTAAAAGCTATTTTTTTAGATTTTTCCGTTTATACGAATTTTTTTTATTCTGGACTTTATTTTCTGAGTTTAGCATTTAGATTTAGCCGTCTATAAGTATTTTTTATCTTCTCAATTTTGGCATTGCAACTAAAAGCTATTTTTTTAGATTTTTCCGTTTATACGAATTTTTTTTATTCTGGACTTTATTTTCTGAGTTTAGCATTTAGATTTAGCCGTCTATAAGTATTTTTTATCTTCTCAATTTTGGCATTGCAACTAAAAGCTATTTTTTTAGATTTTTCCGTTTATACGAATTTTTTTTATTCTGGACTTTATTTTCTGAGTTTAGCATTTAGATTTAGCCGTCTATAAGTATTTTTTATCTTCTCAATTTTGGCATTGCAACTAAAAGCTATTTTTTTAGATTTTTCCGTTTATACGAATTTTTTTTATTCTGGACTTTATTTTCTGAGTTTAGCATTTAGATTTAGCCGTCTATAAGTATTTTTTATCTTCTCAATTTTGGCATTGCAACTAAAAGCTATTTTTTTAGATTTTTCCGTTTATACGAATTTTTTTTATTCTGGACTTTATTTTCTGAGTTTAGCATTTAGATTTAGCCGTCTATAAGTATTTTTTATCTTCTCAATTTTGGCATTGCAACTAAAAGCTATTTTTTTAGATTTTTCCGTTTATACGAATTTTTTTTATTCTGGACTTTATTTTCTGAGTTTAGCATTTAGATTTAGCCGTCTATAAGTATTTTTTATCTTCTCAATTTTGGCATTGCAACTAAAAGCTATTTTTTTAGATTTTTCCGTTTATACGAATTTTTTTTATTCTGGACTTTATTTTCTGAGTTTAGCATTTAGATTTAGCCGTCTATAAGTATTTTTTATCTTCTCAATTTTGGCATTGCAACTAAAAGCTATTTTTTTAGATTTTTCCGTTTATACGAATTTTTTTTATTCTGGACTTTATTTTCTGAGTTTAGCATTTAGATTTAGCCGTCTATAAGTATTTTTTATCTTCTCAATTTTGGCATTGCAACTAAAAGCTATTTTTTTAGATTTTTCCGTTTATACGAATTTTTTTTATTCTGGACTTTATTTTCTGAGTTTAGCATTTAGATTTAGCCGTCTATAAGTATTTTTTATCTTCTCAATTTTGGCATTGCAACTAAAAGCTATTTTTTTAGATTTTTCCGTTTATACGAATTTTTTTTATTCTGGACTTTATTTTCTGAGTTTAGCATTTAGATTTAGCCGTCTATAAGTATTTTTTATCTTCTCAATTTTGGCATTGCAACTAAAAGCTATTTTTTTAGATTTTTCCGTTTATACGAATTTTTTTTATTCTGGACTTTATTTTCTGAGTTTAGCATTTAGATTTAGCCGTCTATAAGTATTTTTTATCTTCTCAATTTTGGCATTGCAACTAAAAGCTATTTTTTTAGATTTTTCCGTTTATACGAATTTTTTTTATTCTGGACTTTATTTTCTGAGTTTAGCATTTAGATTTAGCCGTCTATAAGTATTTTTTATCTTCTCAATTTTGGCATTGCAACTAAAAGCTATTTTTTTAGATTTTTCCGTTTATACGAATTTTTTTTATTCTGGACTTTATTTTCTGAGTTTAGCATTTAGATTTAGCCGTCTATAAGTATTTTTTATCTTCTCAATTTTGGCATTGCAACTAAAAGCTATTTTTTTAGATTTTTCCGTTTATACGAATTTTTTTTATTCTGGACTTTATTTTCTGAGTTTAGCATTTAGATTTAGCCGTCTATAAGTATTTTTTATCTTCTCAATTTTGGCATTGCAACTAAAAGCTATTTTTTTAGATTTTTCCGTTTATACGAATTTTTTTTATTCTGGACTTTATTTTCTGAGTTTAGCATTTAGATTTAGCCGTCTATAAGTATTTTTTATCTTCTCAATTTTGGCATTGCAACTAAAAGCTATTTTTTTAGATTTTTCCGTTTATACGAATTTTTTTTATTCTGGACTTTATTTTCTGAGTTTAGCATTTAGATTTAGCCGTCTATAAGTATTTTTTATCTTCTCAATTTTGGCATTGCAACTAAAAGCTATTTTTTTAGATTTTTCCGTTTATACGAATTTTTTTTATTCTGGACTTTATTTTCTGAGTTTAGCATTTAGATTTAGCCGTCTATAAGTATTTTTTATCTTCTCAATTTTGGCATTGCAACTAAAAGCTATTTTTTTAGATTTTTCCGTTTATACGAATTTTTTTTATTCTGGACTTTATTTTCTGAGTTTAGCATTTAGATTTAGCCGTCTATAAGTATTTTTTATCTTCTCAATTTTGGCATTGCAACTAAAAGCTATTTTTTTAGATTTTTCCGTTTATACGAATTTTTTTTATTCTGGACTTTATTTTCTGAGTTTAGCATTTAGATTTAGCCGTCTATAAGTATTTTTTATCTTCTCAATTTTGGCATTGCAACTAAAAGCTATTTTTTTAGATTTTTCCGTTTATACGAATTTTTTTTATTCTGGACTTTATTTTCTGAGTTTAGCATTTAGATTTAGCCGTCTATAAGTATTTTTTATCTTCTCAATTTTGGCATTGCAACTAAAAGCTATTTTTTTAGATTTTTCCGTTTATACGAATTTTTTTTATTCTGGACTTTATTTTCTGAGTTTAGCATTTAGATTTAGCCGTCTATAAGTATTTTTTATCTTCTCAATTTTGGCATTGCAACTAAAAGCTATTTTTTTAGATTTTTCCGTTTATACGAATTTTTTTTATTCTGGACTTTATTTTCTGAGTTTAGCATTTAGATTTAGCCGTCTATAAGTATTTTTTATCTTCTCAATTTTGGCATTGCAACTAAAAGCTATTTTTTTAGATTTTTCCGTTTATACGAATTTTTTTTATTCTGGACTTTATTTTCTGAGTTTAGCATTTAGATTTAGCCGTCTATAAGTATTTTTTATCTTCTCAATTTTGGCATTGCAACTAAAAGCTATTTTTTTAGATTTTTCCGTTTATACGAATTTTTTTTATTCTGGACTTTATTTTCTGAGTTTAGCATTTAGATTTAGCCGTCTATAAGTATTTTTTATCTTCTCAATTTTGGCATTGCAACTAAAAGCTATTTTTTTAGATTTTTCCGTTTATACGAATTTTTTTTATTCTGGACTTTATTTTCTGAGTTTAGCATTTAGATTTAGCCGTCTATAAGTATTTTTTATCTTCTCAATTTTGGCATTGCAACTAAAAGCTATTTTTTTAGATTTTTCCGTTTATACGAATTTTTTTTATTCTGGACTTTATTTTCTGAGTTTAGCATTTAGATTTAGCCGTCTATAAGTATTTTTTATCTTCTCAATTTTGGCATTGCAACTAAAAGCTATTTTTTTAGATTTTTCCGTTTATACGAATTTTTTTTATTCTGGACTTTATTTTCTGAGTTTAGCATTTAGATTTAGCCGTCTATAAGTATTTTTTATCTTCTCAATTTTGGCATTGCAACTAAAAGCTATTTTTTTAGATTTTTCCGTTTATACGAATTTTTTTTATTCTGGACTTTATTTTCTGAGTTTAGCATTTAGATTTAGCCGTCTATAAGTATTTTTTATCTTCTCAATTTTGGCATTGCAACTAAAAGCTATTTTTTTAGATTTTTCCGTTTATACGAATTTTTTTTATTCTGGACTTTATTTTCTGAGTTTAGCATTTAGATTTAGCCGTCTATAAGTATTTTTTATCTTCTCAATTTTGGCATTGCAACTAAAAGCTATTTTTTTAGATTTTTCCGTTTATACGAATTTTTTTTATTCTGGACTTTATTTTCTGAGTTTAGCATTTAGATTTAGCCGTCTATAAGTATTTTTTATCTTCTCAATTTTGGCATTGCAACTAAAAGCTATTTTTTTAGATTTTTCCGTTTATACGAATTTTTTTTATTCTGGACTTTATTTTCTGAGTTTAGCATTTAGATTTAGCCGTCTATAAGTATTTTTTATCTTCTCAATTTTGGCATTGCAACTAAAAGCTATTTTTTTAGATTTTTCCGTTTATACGAATTTTTTTTATTCTGGACTTTATTTTCTGAGTTTAGCATTTAGATTTAGCCGTCTATAAGTATTTTTTATCTTCTCAATTTTGGCATTGCAACTAAAAGCTATTTTTTTAGATTTTTCCGTTTATACGAATTTTTTTTATTCTGGACTTTATTTTCTGAGTTTAGCATTTAGATTTAGCCGTCTATAAGTATTTTTTATCTTCTCAATTTTGGCATTGCAACTAAAAGCTATTTTTTAGATTTTTCCGTTTATACGAATTTTTTTTATTCTGGACTTTATTTTCTGAGTTTAGCATTTAGATTTAGCCGTCTATAAGTATTTTTTATCTTCTCAATTTTGGCATTGCAACTAAAAGCTATTTTTTTAGATTTTTCCGTTTATACGAATTTTTTTTATTCTGGACTTTATTTTCTGAGTTTAGCATTTAGATTTAGCCGTCTATAAGTATTTTTTATCTTCTCAATTTTGGCATTGCAACTAAAAGCTATTTTTTTAGATTTTTCCGTTTATACGAATTTTTTTTATTCTGGACTTTATTTTCTGAGTTTAGCATTTAGATTTAGCCGTCTATAAGTATTTTTTATCTTCTCAATTTTGGCATTGCAACTAAAAGCTATTTTTTTAGATTTTTCCGTTTATACGAATTTTTTTTATTCTGGACTTTATTTTCTGAGTTTAGCATTTAGATTTAGCCGTCTATAAGTATTTTTTATCTTCTCAATTTTGGCATTGCAACTAAAAGCTATTTTTTTAGATTTTTCCGTTTATACGAATTTTTTTTATTCTGGACTTTATTTTCTGAGTTTAGCATTTAGATTTAGCCGTCTATAAGTATTTTTTATCTTCTCAATTTTGGCATTGCAACTAAAAGCTATTTTTTTAGATTTTTCCGTTTATACGAATTTTTTTTATTCTGGACTTTATTTTCTGAGTTTAGCATTTAGATTTAGCCGTCTATAAGTATTTTTTATCTTCTCAATTTTGGCATTGCAACTAAAAGCTATTTTTTTAGATTTTTCCGTTTATACGAATTTTTTTTATTCTGGACTTTATTTTCTGAGTTTAGCATTTAGATTTAGCCGTCTATAAGTATTTTTTATCTTCTCAATTTTGGCATTGCAACTAAAAGCTATTTTTTTAGATTTTTCCGTTTATACGAATTTTTTTTATTCTGGACTTTATTTTCTGAGTTTAGCATTTAGATTTAGCCGTCTATAAGTATTTTTTATCTTCTCAATTTTGGCATTGCAACTAAAAGCTATTTTTTTAGATTTTTCCGTTTATACGAATTTTTTTTATTCTGGACTTTATTTTCTGAGTTTAGCATTTAGATTTAGCCGTCTATAAGTATTTTTTATCTTCTCAATTTTGGCATTGCAACTAAAAGCTATTTTTTTAGATTTTTCCGTTTATACGAATTTTTTTTATTCTGGACTTTATTTTCTGAGTTTAGCATTTAGATTTAGCCGTCTATAAGTATTTTTTATCTTCTCAATTTTGGCATTGCAACTAAAAGCTATTTTTTTAGATTTTTCCGTTTATACGAATTTTTTTTATTCTGGACTTTATTTTCTGAGTTTAGCATTTAGATTTAGCCGTCTATAAGTATTTTTTATCTTCTCAATTTTGGCATTGCAACTAAAAGCTATTTTTTTAGATTTTTCCGTTTATACGAATTTTTTTTATTCTGGACTTTATTTTCTGAGTTTAGCATTTAGATTTAGCCGTCTATAAGTATTTTTTATCTTCTCAATTTTGGCATTGCAACTAAAAGCTATTTTTTTAGATTTTTCCGTTTATACGAATTTTTTTTATTCTGGACTTTATTTTCTGAGTTTAGCATTTAGATTTAGCCGTCTATAAGTATTTTTTATCTTCTCAATTTTGGCATTGCAACTAAAAGCTATTTTTTTTAGATTTTTCCGTTTATACGAATTTTTTTTATTCTGGACTTTATTTTCTGAGTTTAGCATTTAGATTTAGCCGTCTATAAGTATTTTTTATCTTCTCAATTTTGGCATTGCAACTAAAAGCTATTTTTTAGATTTTTCCGTTTATACGAATTTTTTTTATTCTGGACTTTATTTTCTGAGTTTAGCATTTAGATTTAGCCGTCTATAAGTATTTTTTATCTTCTCAATTTTGGCATTGCAACTAAAAGCTATTTTTTTAGATTTTTCCGTTTATACGAATTTTTTTTATTCTGGACTTTATTTTCTGAGTTTAGCATTTAGATTTAGCCGTCTATAAGTATTTTTTATCTTCTCAATTTTGGCATTGCAACTAAAAGCTATTTTTTTAGATTTTTCCGTTTATACGAATTTTTTTTATTCTGGACTTTATTTTCTGAGTTTAGCATTTAGATTTAGCCGTCTATAAGTATTTTTTATCTTCTCAATTTTGGCATTGCAACTAAAAGCTATTTTTTTAGATTTTTCCGTTTATACGAATTTTTTTTATTCTGGACTTTATTTTCTGAGTTTAGCATTTAGATTTAGCCGTCTATAAGTATTTTTTATCTTCTCAATTTTGGCATTGCAACTAAAAGCTATTTTTTAGATTTTTCCGTTTATACGAATTTTTTTTATTCTGGACTTTATTTTCTGAGTTTAGCATTTAGATTTAGCCGTCTATAAGTATTTTTTATCTTCTCAATTTTGGCATTGCAACTAAAAGCTATTTTTTTAGATTTTTCCGTTTATACGAATTTTTTTTATTCTGGACTTTATTTTCTGAGTTTAGCATTTAGATTTAGCCGTCTATAAGTATTTTTTATCTTCTCAATTTTGGCATTGCAACTAAAAGCTATTTTTTAGATTTTTCCGTTTATACGAATTTTTTTATTCTGGACTTTATTTTCTGAGTTTAGCATTTAGATTTAGCCGTCTATAAGTATTTTTTATCTTCTCAATTTTGGCATTGCAACTAAAAGCTATTTTTTAGATTTTTCCGTTTATACGAATTTTTTTTATTCTGGACTTTATTTTCTGAGTTTAGCATTTAGATTTAGCCGTCTATAAGTATTTTTTATCTTCTCAATTTTGGCATTGCAACTAAAAGCTATTTTTTTAGATTTTTCCGTTTATACGAATTTTTTTTATTCTGGACTTTATTTTCTGAGTTTAGCATTTAGATTTAGCCGTCTATAAGTATTTTTTATCTTCTCAATTTTGGCATTGCAACTAAAAGCTATTTTTTTAGATTTTTCCGTTTATACGAATTTTTTTTATTCTGGACTTTATTTTCTGAGTTTAGCATTTAGATTTAGCCGTCTATAAGTATTTTTTATCTTCTCAATTTTGGCATTGCAACTAAAAGCTATTTTTTAGATTTTTCCGTTTATACGAATTTTTTTTATTCTGGACTTTATTTTCTGAGTTTAGCATTTAGATTTAGCCGTCTATAAGTATTTTTTATCTTCTCAATTTTGGCATTGCAACTAAAAGCTATTTTTTTAGATTTTTCCGTTTATACGAATTTTTTTTATTCTGGACTTTATTTTCTGAGTTTAGCATTTAGATTTAGCCGTCTATAAGTATTTTTTATCTTCTCAATTTTGGCATTGCAACTAAAAGCTATTTTTTAGATTTTTCCGTTTATACGAATTTTTTTTATTCTGGACTTTATTTTCTGAGTTTAGCATTTAGATTTAGCCGTCTATAAGTATTTTTTATCTTCTCAATTTTGGCATTGCAACTAAAAGCTATTTTTTAGATTTTTCCGTTTATACGAATTTTTTTTATTCTGGACTTTATTTTCTGAGTTTAGCATTTAGATTTAGCCGTCTATAAGTATTTTTTATCTTCTCAATTTTGGCATTGCAACTAAAAGCTATTTTTTAGATTTTTCCGTTTATACGAATTTTTTTTATTCTGGACTTTATTTTCTGAGTTTAGCATTTAGATTTAGCCGTCTATAAGTATTTTTTATCTTCTCAATTTTGGCATTGCAACTAAAAGCTATTTTTTTAGATTTTTCCGTTTATACGAATTTTTTTTATTCTGGACTTTATTTTCTGAGTTTAGCATTTAGATTTAGCCGTCTATAAGTATTTTTTATCTTCTCAATTTTGGCATTGCAACTAAAAGCTATTTTTTTAGATTTTTCCGTTTATACGAATTTTTTTTATTCTGGACTTTATTTTCTGAGTTTAGCATTTAGATTTAGCCGTCTATAAGTATTTTTTATCTTCTCAATTTTGGCATTGCAACTAAAAGCTATTTTTTTAGATTTTTCCGTTTATACGAATTTTTTTTATTCTGGACTTTATTTTCTGAGTTTAGCATTTAGATTTAGCCGTCTATAAGTATTTTTTATCTTCTCAATTTTGGCATTGCAACTAAAAGCTATTTTTTAGATTTTTCCGTTTATACGAATTTTTTTTATTCTGGACTTTATTTTCTGAGTTTAGCATTTAGATTTAGCCGTCTATAAGTATTTTTTATCTTCTCAATTTTGGCATTGCAACTAAAAGCTATTTTTTTAGATTTTTCCGTTTATACGAATTTTTTTTATTCTGGACTTTATTTTCTGAGTTTAGCATTTAGATTTAGCCGTCTATAAGTATTTTTTATCTTCTCAATTTTGGCATTGCAACTAAAAGCTATTTTTTTAGATTTTTCCGTTTATACGAATTTTTTTTATTCTGGACTTTATTTTCTGAGTTTAGCATTTAGATTTAGCCGTCTATAAGTATTTTTTATCTTCTCAATTTTGGCATTGCAACTAAAAGCTATTTTTTAGATTTTTCCGTTTATACGAATTTTTTTATTCTGGACTTTATTTTCTGAGTTTAGCATTTAGATTTAGCCGTCTATAAGTATTTTTTATCTTCTCAATTTTGGCATTG
>CAVMJV010000190.1:0-233711 GCA_963681835.1 Meloidogyne enterolobii
TCTTATCGTATATAGCCAAACGATATCTCATATGAAAGTACATTAAAAGTGGTTACTAAAAATGTTGAACCGAATTAATATACTTTCAATACCCCAAAGTTATAATCCCTGGAAGAAAAACCCTAAATTAATTATATTTATTTTTAAAATATTGGGGTAAAACAAAATTTTTTTCAAAAATCTTATCGTATATAGCCAAACGATATCTCATATGAAAGTACATTAAAAGTGGTTACTAAAAATGTTGAACCGAATTAATATACTTTCAATACCCCAAAGTTATAATCCCTGGAAGAAAAACCCCTAAATTAATTATATTTATTTTTAAAATATTGGGGTAAAACAAAATTTTTTTCAAAAATCTTATCGTATATAGCCAAACGATATCTCATATGAAAGTACATTAAAAGTGGTTACTAAAAATGTTGAACCGAATTAATATACTTTCAATACCCCAAAGTTATAATCCCTGGAAGAAAAACCCCTAAATTAATTATATTTATTTTTAAAATATTGGGGTAAAACAAAATTTTTTTCAAAAATCTTATCGTATATAGCCAAACGATATCTCATATGAAAGTACATTAAAAGTGGTTACTAAAAATGTTGAACCGAATTAATATACTTTCAATACCCCAAAGTTATAATCCCTGGAAGAAAAACCCCTAAATTAATTATATTTATTTTTAAAATATTGGGGTAAAACAAAATTTTTTTCAAAAATCTTATCGTATATAGCCAAACGATATCTCATATGAAAGTACATTAAAAGTGGTTACTAAAAATGTTGAACCGAATTAATATACTTTCAATACCCCAAAGTTATAATCCCTGGAAGAAAAACCCCTAAATTAATTATATTTATTTTTAAAATATTGGGGTAAAACAAAATTTTTTTCAAAAATCTTATCGTATATAGCCAAACGATATCTCATATGAAAGTACATTAAAAGTGGTTACTAAAAATGTTGAACCGAATTAATATACTTTCAATACCCCAAAGTTATAATCCCTGGAAGAAAAACCCCTAAATTAATTATATTTATTTTTAAAATATTGGGGTAAAACAAAATTTTTTTCAAAAATCTTATCGTATATAGCCAAACGATATCTCATATGAAAGTACATTAAAAGTGGTTACTAAAAATGTTGAACCGAATTAATATACTTTCAATACCCCAAAGTTATAATCCCTGGAAGAAAAACCCCTAAATTAATTATATTTATTTTTAAAATATTGGGGTAAAACAAAATTTTTTTCAAAAATCTTATCGTATATAGCCAAACGATATCTCATATGAAAGTACATTAAAAGTGGTTACTAAAAATGTTGAACCGAATTAATATACTTTCAATACCCCAAAGTTATAATCCCTGGAAGAAAAACCCCTAAATTAATTATATTTATTTTTAAAATATTGGGGTAAAACAAAATTTTTTTCAAAAATCTTATCGTATATAGCCAAACGATATCTCATATGAAAGTACATTAAAAGTGGTTACTAAAAATGTTGAACCGAATTAATATACTTTCAATACCCCAAAGTTATAATCCCTGGAAGAAAAACCCCTAAATTAATTATATTTATTTTTAAAATATTGGGGTAAAACAAAATTTTTTTCAAAAATCTTATCGTATATAGCCAAACGATATCTCATATGAAAGTACATTAAAAGTGGTTACTAAAAATGTTGAACCGAATTAATATACTTTCAATACCCCAAAGTTATAATCCCTGGAAGAAAAACCCCTAAATTAATTATATTTATTTTTAAAATATTGGGGTAAAACAAAATTTTTTTCAAAAATCTTATCGTATATAGCCAAACGATATCTCATATGAAAGTACATTAAAAGTGGTTACTAAAAATGTTGAACCGAATTAATATACTTTCAATACCCCAAAGTTATAATCCCTGGAAGAAAAACCCCTAAATTAATTATATTTATTTTTAAAATATTGGGGTAAAACAAAATTTTTTTCAAAAATCTTATCGTATATAGCCAAACGATATCTCATATGAAAGTACATTAAAAGTGGTTACTAAAAATGTTGAACCGAATTAATATACTTTCAATACCCCAAAGTTATAATCCCTGGAAGAAAAACCCCTAAATTAATTATATTTATTTTTAAAATATTGGGGTAAAACAAAATTTTTTTCAAAAATCTTATCGTATATAGCCAAACGATATCTCATATGAAAGTACATTAAAAGTGGTTACTAAAAATGTTGAACCGAATTAATATACTTTCAATACCCCAAAGTTATAATCCCTGGAAGAAAAACCCCTAAATTAATTATATTTATTTTTAAAATATTGGGGTAAAACAAAATTTTTTTCAAAAATCTTATCGTATATAGCCAAACGATATCTCATATGAAAGTACATTAAAAGTGGTTACTAAAAATGTTGAACCGAATTAATATACTTTCAATACCCCAAAGTTATAATCCCTGGAAGAAAAACCCCTAAATTAATTATATTTATTTTTAAAATATTGGGGTAAAACAAAATTTTTTTCAAAAATCTTATCGTATATAGCCAAACGATATCTCATATGAAAGTACATTAAAAGTGGTTACTAAAAATGTTGAACCGAATTAATATACTTTCAATACCCCAAAGTTATAATCCCTGGAAGAAAAACCCCTAAATTAATTATATTTATTTTTAAAATATTGGGGTAAAACAAAATTTTTTTCAAAAATCTTATCGTATATAGCCAAACGATATCTCATATGAAAGTACATTAAAAGTGGTTACTAAAAATGTTGAACCGAATTAATATACTTTCAATACCCCAAAGTTATAATCCCTGGAAGAAAAACCCCTAAATTAATTATATTTATTTTTAAAATATTGGGGTAAAACAAAATTTTTTTCAAAAATCTTATCGTATATAGCCAAACGATATCTCATATGAAAGTACATTAAAAGTGGTTACTAAAAATGTTGAACCGAATTAATATACTTTCAATACCCCAAAGTTATAATCCCTGGAAGAAAAACCCCTAAATTAATTATATTTATTTTTAAAATATTGGGGTAAAACAAAATTTTTTTCAAAAATCTTATCGTATATAGCCAAACGATATCTCATATGAAAGTACATTAAAAGTGGTTACTAAAAATGTTGAACCGAATTAATATACTTTCAATACCCCAAAGTTATAATCCCTGGAAGAAAAACCCCTAAATTAATTATATTTATTTTTAAAATATTGGGGTAAAACAAAATTTTTTTCAAAAATCTTATCGTATATAGCCAAACGATATCTCATATGAAAGTACATTAAAAGTGGTTACTAAAAATGTTGAACCGAATTAATATACTTTCAATACCCCAAAGTTATAATCCCTGGAAGAAAAACCCCTAAATTAATTATATTTATTTTTAAAATATTGGGGTAAAACAAAATTTTTTTCAAAAATCTTATCGTATATAGCCAAACGATATCTCATATGAAAGTACATTAAAAGTGGTTACTAAAAATGTTGAACCGAATTAATATACTTTCAATACCCCAAAGTTATAATCCCTGGAAGAAAAACCCCTAAATTAATTATATTTATTTTTAAAATATTGGGGTAAAACAAAATTTTTTTCAAAAATCTTATCGTATATAGCCAAACGATATCTCATATGAAAGTACATTAAAAGTGGTTACTAAAAATGTTGAACCGAATTAATATACTTTCAATACCCCAAAGTTATAATCCCTGGAAGAAAAACCCCTAAATTAATTATATTTATTTTTAAAATATTGGGGTAAAACAAAATTTTTTTCAAAAATCTTATCGTATATAGCCAAACGATATCTCATATGAAAGTACATTAAAAGTGGTTACTAAAAATGTTGAACCGAATTAATATACTTTCAATACCCCAAAGTTATAATCCCTGGAAGAAAAACCCCTAAATTAATTATATTTATTTTTAAAATATTGGGGTAAAACAAAATTTTTTTCAAAAATCTTATCGTATATAGCCAAACGATATCTCATATGAAAGTACATTAAAAGTGGTTACTAAAAATGTTGAACCGAATTAATATACTTTCAATACCCCAAAGTTATAATCCCTGGAAGAAAAACCCCTAAATTAATTATATTTATTTTTAAAATATTGGGGTAAAACAAAATTTTTTTCAAAAATCTTATCGTATATAGCCAAACGATATCTCATATGAAAGTACATTAAAAGTGGTTACTAAAAATGTTGAACCGAATTAATATACTTTCAATACCCCAAAGTTATAATCCCTGGAAGAAAAACCCCTAAATTAATTATATTTATTTTTAAAATATTGGGGTAAAACAAAATTTTTTTCAAAAATCTTATCGTATATAGCCAAACGATATCTCATATGAAAGTACATTAAAAGTGGTTACTAAAAATGTTGAACCGAATTAATATACTTTCAATACCCCAAAGTTATAATCCCTGGAAGAAAAACCCCTAAATTAATTATATTTATTTTTAAAATATTGGGGTAAAACAAAATTTTTTTCAAAAATCTTATCGTATATAGCCAAACGATATCTCATATGAAAGTACATTAAAAGTGGTTACTAAAAATGTTGAACCGAATTAATATACTTTCAATACCCCAAAGTTATAATCCCTGGAAGAAAAACCCCTAAATTAATTATATTTATTTTTAAAATATTGGGGTAAAACAAAATTTTTTTCAAAAATCTTATCGTATATAGCCAAACGATATCTCATATGAAAGTACATTAAAAGTGGTTACTAAAAATGTTGAACCGAATTAATATACTTTCAATACCCCAAAGTTATAATCCCTGGAAGAAAAACCCCTAAATTAATTATATTTATTTTTAAAATATTGGGGTAAAACAAAATTTTTTTCAAAAATCTTATCGTATATAGCCAAACGATATCTCATATGAAAGTACATTAAAAGTGGTTACTAAAAATGTTGAACCGAATTAATATACTTTCAATACCCCAAAGTTATAATCCCTGGAAGAAAAACCCCTAAATTAATTATATTTATTTTTAAAATATTGGGGTAAAACAAAATTTTTTTCAAAAATCTTATCGTATATAGCCAAACGATATCTCATATGAAAGTACATTAAAAGTGGTTACTAAAAATGTTGAACCGAATTAATATACTTTCAATACCCCAAAGTTATAATCCCTGGAAGAAAAACCCCTAAATTAATTATATTTATTTTTAAAATATTGGGGTAAAACAAAATTTTTTTCAAAAATCTTATCGTATATAGCCAAACGATATCTCATATGAAAGTACATTAAAAGTGGTTACTAAAAATGTTGAACCGAATTAATATACTTTCAATACCCCAAAGTTATAATCCCTGGAAGAAAAACCCCTAAATTAATTATATTTATTTTTAAAATATTGGGGTAAAACAAAATTTTTTTCAAAAATCTTATCGTATATAGCCAAACGATATCTCATATGAAAGTACATTAAAAGTGGTTACTAAAAATGTTGAACCGAATTAATATACTTTCAATACCCCAAAGTTATAATCCCTGGAAGAAAAACCCCTAAATTAATTATATTTATTTTTAAAATATTGGGGTAAAACAAAATTTTTTTCAAAAATCTTATCGTATATAGCCAAACGATATCTCATATGAAAGTACATTAAAAGTGGTTACTAAAAATGTTGAACCGAATTAATATACTTTCAATACCCCAAAGTTATAATCCCTGGAAGAAAAACCCCTAAATTAATTATATTTATTTTTAAAATATTGGGGTAAAACAAAATTTTTTTCAAAAATCTTATCGTATATAGCCAAACGATATCTCATATGAAAGTACATTAAAAGTGGTTACTAAAAATGTTGAACCGAATTAATATACTTTCAATACTCCAAAGTTATAATCCCTGGAAGAAAAACCCCTAAATTAATTATATTTATTTTTAAAATATTGGGGTAAAACAAAATTTTTTTCAAAAATCTTATCGTATATAGCCAAACGATATCTCATATGAAAGTACATTAAAAGTGGTTACTAAAAATGTTGAACCGAATTAATATACTTTCAATACTCCAAAGTTATAATCCCTGGAAGAAAAACCCCTAAATTAATTATATTTATTTTTAAAATATTGGGGTAAAACAAAATTTTTTTCAAAAATCTTATCGTATATAGCCAAACGATATCTCATATGAAAGTACATTAAAAGTGGTTACTAAAAATGTTGAACCGAATTAATATACTTTCAATACTCCAAAGTTATAATCCCTGGAAGAAAAACCCCTAAATTAATTATATTTATTTTTAAAATATTGGGGTAAAACAAAATTTTTTTCAAAAATCTTATCGTATATAGCCAAACGATATCTCATATGAAAGTACATTAAAAGTGGTTACTAAAAATGTTGAACCGAATTAATATACTTTCAATACTCCAAAGTTATAATCCCTGGAAGAAAAACCCCTAAATTAATTATATTTATTTTTAAAATATTGGGGTAAAACAAAATTTTTTTCAAAAATCTTATCGTATATAGCCAAACGATATCTCATATGAAAGTACATTAAAAGTGGTTACTAAAAATGTTGAACCGAATTAATATACTTTCAATACTCCAAAGTTATAATCCCTGGAAGAAAAACCCCTAAATTAATTATATTTATTTTTAAAATATTGGGGTAAAACAAAATTTTTTTCAAAAATCTTATCGTATATAGCCAAACGATATCTCATATGAAAGTACATTAAAAGTGGTTACTAAAAATGTTGAACCGAATTAATATACTTTCAATACTCCAAAGTTATAATCCCTGGAAGAAAAACCCCTAAATTAATTATATTTATTTTTAAAATATTGGGGTAAAACAAAATTTTTTTCAAAAATCTTATCGTATATAGCCAAACGATATCTCATATGAAAGTACATTAAAAGTGGTTACTAAAAATGTTGAACCGAATTAATATACTTTCAATACTCCAAAGTTATAATCCCTGGAAGAAAAACCCCTAAATTAATTATATTTATTTTTAAAATATTGGGGTAAAACAAAATTTTTTTCAAAAATCTTATCGTATATAGCCAAACGATATCTCATATGAAAGTACATTAAAAGTGGTTACTAAAAATGTTGAACCGAATTAATATACTTTCAATACTCCAAAGTTATAATCCCTGGAAGAAAAACCCCTAAATTAATTATATTTATTTTTAAAATATTGGGGTAAAACAAAATTTTTTTCAAAAATCTTATCGTATATAGCCAAACGATATCTCATATGAAAGTACATTAAAAGTGGTTACTAAAAATGTTGAACCGAATTAATATACTTTCAATACTCCAAAGTTATAATCCCTGGAAGAAAAACCCCTAAATTAATTATATTTATTTTTAAAATATTGGGGTAAAACAAAATTTTTTTCAAAAATCTTATCGTATATAGCCAAACGATATCTCATATGAAAGTACATTAAAAGTGGTTACTAAAAATGTTGAACCGAATTAATATACTTTCAATACTCCAAAGTTATAATCCCTGGAAGAAAAACCCCTAAATTAATTATATTTATTTTTAAAATATTGGGGTAAAACAAAATTTTTTTCAAAAATCTTATCGTATATAGCCAAACGATATCTCATATGAAAGTACATTAAAAGTGGTTACTAAAAATGTTGAACCGAATTAATATACTTTCAATACTCCAAAGTTATAATCCCTGGAAGAAAAACCCCTAAATTAATTATATTTATTTTTAAAATATTGGGGTAAAACAAAATTTTTTTCAAAAATCTTATCGTATATAGCCAAACGATATCTCATATGAAAGTACATTAAAAGTGGTTACTAAAAATGTTGAACCGAATTAATATACTTTCAATACTCCAAAGTTATAATCCCTGGAAGAAAAACCCCTAAATTAATTATATTTATTTTTAAAATATTGGGGTAAAACAAAATTTTTTTCAAAAATCTTATCGTATATAGCCAAACGATATCTCATATGAAAGTACATTAAAAGTGGTTACTAAAAATGTTGAACCGAATTAATATACTTTCAATACTCCAAAGTTATAATCCCTGGAAGAAAAACCCCTAAATTAATTATATTTATTTTTAAAATATTGGGGTAAAACAAAATTTTTTTCAAAAATCTTATCGTATATAGCCAAACGATATCTCATATGAAAGTACATTAAAAGTGGTTACTAAAAATGTTGAACCGAATTAATATACTTTCAATACTCCAAAGTTATAATCCCTGGAAGAAAAACCCCTAAATTAATTATATTTATTTTTAAAATATTGGGGTAAAACAAAATTTTTTTCAAAAATCTTATCGTATATAGCCAAACGATATCTCATATGAAAGTACATTAAAAGTGGTTACTAAAAATGTTGAACCGAATTAATATACTTTCAATACTCCAAAGTTATAATCCCTGGAAGAAAAACCCCTAAATTAATTATATTTATTTTTAAAATATTGGGGTAAAACAAAATTTTTTTCAAAAATCTTATCGTATATAGCCAAACGATATCTCATATGAAAGTACATTAAAAGTGGTTACTAAAAATGTTGAACCGAATTAATATACTTTCAATACTCCAAAGTTATAATCCCTGGAAGAAAAACCCCTAAATTAATTATATTTATTTTTAAAATATTGGGGTAAAACAAAATTTTTTTCAAAAATCTTATCGTATATAGCCAAACGATATCTCATATGAAAGTACATTAAAAGTGGTTACTAAAAATGTTGAACCGAATTAATATACTTTCAATACTCCAAAGTTATAATCCCTGGAAGAAAAACCCCTAAATTAATTATATTTATTTTTAAAATATTGGGGTAAAACAAAATTTTTTTCAAAAATCTTATCGTATATAGCCAAACGATATCTCATATGAAAGTACATTAAAAGTGGTTACTAAAAATGTTGAACCGAATTAATATACTTTCAATACTCCAAAGTTATAATCCCTGGAAGAAAAACCCCTAAATTAATTATATTTATTTTTAAAATATTGGGGTAAAACAAAATTTTTTTCAAAAATCTTATCGTATATAGCCAAACGATATCTCATATGAAAGTACATTAAAAGTGGTTACTAAAAATGTTGAACCGAATTAATATACTTTCAATACTCCAAAGTTATAATCCCTGGAAGAAAAACCCCTAAATTAATTATATTTATTTTTAAAATATTGGGGTAAAACAAAATTTTTTTCAAAAATCTTATCGTATATAGCCAAACGATATCTCATATGAAAGTACATTAAAAGTGGTTACTAAAAATGTTGAACCGAATTAATATACTTTCAATACTCCAAAGTTATAATCCCTGGAAGAAAAACCCCTAAATTAATTATATTTATTTTTAAAATATTGGGGTAAAACAAAATTTTTTTCAAAAATCTTATCGTATATAGCCAAACGATATCTCATATGAAAGTACATTAAAAGTGGTTACTAAAAATGTTGAACCGAATTAATATACTTTCAATACTCCAAAGTTATAATCCCTGGAAGAAAAACCCCTAAATTAATTATATTTATTTTTAAAATATTGGGGTAAAACAAAATTTTTTTCAAAAATCTTATCGTATATAGCCAAACGATATCTCATATGAAAGTACATTAAAAGTGGTTACTAAAAATGTTGAACCGAATTAATATACTTTCAATACTCCAAAGTTATAATCCCTGGAAGAAAAACCCCTAAATTAATTATATTTATTTTTAAAATATTGGGGTAAAACAAAATTTTTTTCAAAAATCTTATCGTATATAGCCAAACGATATCTCATATGAAAGTACATTAAAAGTGGTTACTAAAAATGTTGAACCGAATTAATATACTTTCAATACTCCAAAGTTATAATCCCTGGAAGAAAAACCCCTAAATTAATTATATTTATTTTTAAAATATTGGGGTAAAACAAAATTTTTTTCAAAAATCTTATCGTATATAGCCAAACGATATCTCATATGAAAGTACATTAAAAGTGGTTACTAAAAATGTTGAACCGAATTAATATACTTTCAATACTCCAAAGTTATAATCCCTGGAAGAAAAACCCCTAAATTAATTATATTTATTTTAAAATATTGGGGTAAAACAAAATTTTTTTCAAAAATCTTATCGTATATAGCCAAACGATATCTCATATGAAAGTACATTAAAAGTGGTTACTAAAAATGTTGAACCGAATTAATATACTTTCAATACTCCAAAGTTATAATCCCTGGAAGAAAAACCCCTAAATTAATTATATTTATTTTTAAAATATTGGGGTAAAACAAAATTTTTTTCAAAAATCTTATCGTATATAGCCAAACGATATCTCATATGAAAGTACATTAAAAGTGGTTACTAAAAATGTTGAACCGAATTAATATACTTTCAATACTCCAAAGTTATAATCCCTGGAAGAAAAACCCCTAAATTAATTATATTTATTTTTAAAATATTGGGGTAAAACAAAATTTTTTTCAAAAATCTTATCGTATATAGCCAAACGATATCTCATATGAAAGTACATTAAAAGTGGTTACTAAAAATGTTGAACCGAATTAATATACTTTCAATACTCCAAAGTTATAATCCCTGGAAGAAAAACCCCTAAATTAATTATATTTATTTTTAAAATATTGGGGTAAAACAAAATTTTTTTCAAAAATCTTATCGTATATAGCCAAACGATATCTCATATGAAAGTACATTAAAAGTGGTTACTAAAAATGTTGAACCGAATTAATATACTTTCAATACTCCAAAGTTATAATCCCTGGAAGAAAAACCCCTAAATTAATTATATTTATTTTTAAAATATTGGGGTAAAACAAAATTTTTTTCAAAAATCTTATCGTATATAGCCAAACGATATCTCATATGAAAGTACATTAAAAGTGGTTACTAAAAATGTTGAACCGAATTAATATACTTTCAATACTCCAAAGTTATAATCCCTGGAAGAAAAACCCCTAAATTAATTATATTTATTTTTAAAATATTGGGGTAAAACAAAATTTTTTTCAAAAATCTTATCGTATATAGCCAAACGATATCTCATATGAAAGTACATTAAAAGTGGTTACTAAAAATGTTGAACCGAATTAATATACTTTCAATACTCCAAAGTTATAATCCCTGGAAGAAAAACCCCTAAATTAATTATATTTATTTTTAAAATATTGGGGTAAAACAAAATTTTTTTCAAAAATCTTATCGTATATAGCCAAACGATATCTCATATGAAAGTACATTAAAAGTGGTTACTAAAAATGTTGAACCGAATTAATATACTTTCAATACTCCAAAGTTATAATCCCTGGAAGAAAAACCCCTAAATTAATTATATTTATTTTTAAAATATTGGGGTAAAACAAAATTTTTTTCAAAAATCTTATCGTATATAGCCAAACGATATCTCATATGAAAGTACATTAAAAGTGGTTACTAAAAATGTTGAACCGAATTAATATACTTTCAATACTCCAAAGTTATAATCCCTGGAAGAAAAACCCCTAAATTAATTATATTTATTTTTAAAATATTGGGGTAAAACAAAATTTTTTTCAAAAATCTTATCGTATATAGCCAAACGATATCTCATATGAAAGTACATTAAAAGTGGTTACTAAAAATGTTGAACCGAATTAATATACTTTCAATACTCCAAAGTTATAATCCCTGGAAGAAAAACCCCTAAATTAATTATATTTATTTTTAAAATATTGGGGTAAAACAAAATTTTTTTCAAAAATCTTATCGTATATAGCCAAACGATATCTCATATGAAAGTACATTAAAAGTGGTTACTAAAAATGTTGAACCGAATTAATATACTTTCAATACTCCAAAGTTATAATCCCTGGAAGAAAAACCCCTAAATTAATTATATTTATTTTTAAAATATTGGGGTAAAACAAAATTTTTTTCAAAAATCTTATCGTATATAGCCAAACGATATCTCATATGAAAGTACATTAAAAGTGGTTACTAAAAATGTTGAACCGAATTAATATACTTTCAATACTCCAAAGTTATAATCCCTGGAAGAAAAACCCCTAAATTAATTATATTTATTTTTAAAATATTGGGGTAAAACAAAATTTTTTTCAAAAATCTTATCGTATATAGCCAAACGATATCTCATATGAAAGTACATTAAAAGTGGTTACTAAAAATGTTGAACCGAATTAATATACTTTCAATACCCCAAAGTTATAATCCCTGGAAGAAAAACCCCTAAATTAATTATATTTATTTTTAAAATATTTATTTTTAAAATATTTTTAAAATTTATTTTTAAAATATATATTTAAAATATTTTTAAAATATTTAAAACTTTTTCAAAATAAAAAATAAGGGAAGAGTTTTCAATATCCCTCACGGAGTTCAACCACAACAAATTATCCATCAAAATCCAAAGAGAGGGAAAAGGAAATTGGATGAATTACCTCCCTCTCCTCCTCCCGCTAATTTGTCTTCTCATAGCTCCCCTACTCCTCATGTACCTCCAGCTGATTGTCCAAATGTTATTTCCAATACCTCTCGTCCTGATACACCTCCTGATAATGTAGAGTTTGAGAAGGAGCTCCAAGAATTTTATGATAGTTTAATGGCAGCTACAACCGGATTAACTTCATCGCCGAAGAAGTTGGAAAAGTTAGAAGAGAAAAAGGATGATAAAAATGTTCCTATATAAACTTTAGTTTTTTAACGTAAATATTTTTAATAATGGAATCACAATCATTTACTAATAAAGATTTGTATTTTAAATTACCTTTTGGTATGATTTTGTCTGGTCCAAGCTCTAGTGGGAAGAGCTCATTCCTATCAAAATTTATAGCAGACTCCCAAGATTTGATCGATCCGCCTCCAAAAAGTGTACTGTATTGTTTTGGGGAGATGAACGATAATATCCCCATTCTTCAAAAGTCTGGAGTTAATGTATATGCAGGAGTTCCCCCAGAGGAGGAGGAGTGCAGGAGTTCCCCAAAAAAACCCTTACTCCTAATTCTAAAAAAACCCTTACTCCTAATTCTAGATGACTTGCTCCTGTCTATAGATGAAAAGTATTTGTCAGAATTATTCACTAAAAAGTCCCACCATCAAAATTTTGCAGTTGTTTTTGTAACTCAAAATATCTTCGATAAAAAAATTAAGGTCGCCCGTCAAAATGCCCAATATATTGTTTTGATGAGGTCGCCGAATTCTGCACTCTCTGTGAGAAATATCGGAGTACAGCTATTTCCACGTCAACTCGATTATTTTTTAGATGCGTACAAACAGGCAACAAATGAGCCATACGGATATTTACTCATTGATTTACATGCATCCTCAGACCCTGCGCTTAGACTCCGTACACGTATATTTAAGGACGACGAAGAGAAGATTATTTTCATTTCCAAAAATGTTTAGTCAATTAATTTGTGAGAACAAAGAATTTTTACGCTCTTTAGCGCTTACAAAATCTGAAAGGAAATATAAAAAACTCTTACGAAAAGCTGATACTAGTCAGTTGTTATCCATTGTTGAAATTTGTTTGAATATTGTAAAATCCCGTTTTAATCTTAACACTCGTCAAAAGAACCGTTTATTACCATATGCAGAATTTATTCGTAAATTGAGTCGTGCTAGGAGTGAACGGGGAGCAAGAAAAGTTTTGAGGCAAAAAGGTGAAGGAGTAGGAGTATTTGCAGCTCTTCTCACTCCTATTCTAATGGAACTAGCTCGAGCAATTAGTATAAAAGCCTATCAGAATAATTAAAATCAATCATAAATGGCAAAAAAATTAATTCTTGTTCCAGAAGAGATTTATAGAGGGCTTACTTCTAATTATGGGGACCCAAATTTAGATTTCACAAAGAGAGCGGTGGAGAATGCTAAAAGTAAAAAAGAAAACCTCTCTGCCAAAAATATTCATTATAACCAAGAACTTAGACGATATTTTAAACCAGGGTTACGATCGACAAAAGGCCCATCAAAAGTATCAAAATCTCGATAAAAAAGTATATAGGGAGAAAATTTGCAAAAAAAAAAGTAGTCTCAAAATTAAATTAGAAAATATTTATTCGTCCTGAAATATTTCATATTTATCTCCTAAATGAATCTTTTCTAATAATTTCTTGTTTCAACTGAGCATTTTTGTCAATTTCAATGCACCTTTTGTGGCGCCGAAGGCGCCAAAAAATCTATTTTTTGCGCCGCAGGCGAAAATTTTGAGAATTTTGGAGGTTCTTAAGCCAAATTTCTTCCATTTTTTGCGCCGCAGGCGAAAATTTTTTGAAATTTGGAGCCCAAGAAGCTAAATTTCTTCCATTTTTTGCGCCGCAGGCGAAAATTTTTTGAAATTTGGAGCCCAAGAAGCTATCTATTTGTAAAAATTTTAGAAAAAAATTTTTTGAATATTTTTTGGGACATGGAAGACGCAGAGGGGTGTTTCTCCGCGAATACATGACATATTTGGATATACTATAGCTCATTCGAAACTACATTAAAAACAGTCTATAAAACTTGTTCTAAGCGGATTCTACAGTAACCCTATCTATTTGTAAAAATTTTAGAAAAAAATTTTTTGAATATTTTTTGGGACATGGAAGACTCAGAGGGGTGTTTCTCCGCGAATACATGACATATTTGGATAAACTATAGCTCATTCGATACTACATTAAAAACAGTCTATAAAACTTGTTCTAAGCGGATTCTACAGTAACCCTATCTATTTGTAAAAATTTTAGAAAAAAATTTTTTGAATATTTTTTGGGACATGGAAGACTCAGAGGGGTGTTTCTTCGCGAATACATGATATATTTGGATAAACTATAGCTCATTCGAAACTACATTAAAAACAGTCTATAAAACTTGTTCTAAGCGGATTCTACAGTAACCCTATCTATTTGTAAAAATTTTAGAAAAAAATTTTTTGAATATTTTTTGGGACATGGAAGACTCAGAGGGGTGTTTCTCCGCGAATACATGACATATTTGGATATACTATAGCTCATTCGAAACTACATTAAAAACAGTCTATAAAACTTGTTCTAAGCGGATTCTACAGTAACCCTATCTATTTGTAAAAATTTTAGAAAAAAATTTTTTGAATATTTTTTGGGACATGGAAGACTCAGAGGGGTGTTTCTCCGCGAATACATGACATATTTGGATATACTATAGCTCATTTGAAACTACATTATAAACAGTCTATAAAACTTGTTCTAAGCGGATTCTACAGTAACCCTATCTATTTGTAAAAATTTTAGAAAAAAATTTTTTGAATATTTTTTGGGACATGGAAGACTCAGAGGGGTGTTTCTCCGCGAATACATGACATATTTGGATAAACTATAGCTCATTCGAAACTACATTAAAAACAGTCTATAAAACTTGTTCTAAGCGGATTCTACAGTAACCCTATCTATTTGTAAAAATTTTAGAAAAAAATTTTTTGAACACAGAGGGGTGTTTCTCCGCGAATACATGACATATTTGGATATACTATAGCTCATTCGAAACTACATTAAAAACAGTCTATAAAACTTGTTCTAAGCGGATTCTACAGTAACCCTATCTATTTGTAAAAATTTTAGAAAAAAATTTTTTGAATATTTTTTGGGACATGGAAGACTCAGAGGGGTGTTTCTCCGCGAATACATGACATATTTGGATATACTATAGCTCATTCGAAACTACATTAAAAACAGTCTATAAAACTTGTTCTAAGCGGATTCTACAGTAACCCTATCTATTTGTAAAAATTTTAGAAAAAAATTTTTTGAATATTTTTTGGGACATGGAAGACTCAGAGGGGTGTTTCTCCGCGAATACATGACATATTTGGATATACTATAGCTCATTCGAAACTACATTAAAAACAGTCTATAAAACTTGTTCTAAGCGGATTCTACAGTAACCCTATCTATTTGTAAAAATTTTAGAAAAAAATTTTTTGAATATTTTTTGGGACATGGAAGACTCAGAGGGGTGTTTCTCCGCGAATACATGACATATTTGGATATACTATAGCTCATTCGAAACTACATTAAAAACAGTCTATAAAAATTGTTCTAAGCGGATTCTACAGTAACCCTATCTATTTGTAAAAATTTTAGAAAAAAATTTTTTGAATATTTTTTGGGACATGGAAGACACAGAGGGGTGTTTCTCCGCGAATACATGACATATTTGGATATACTATAGCTCATTCGAAACTACATTAAAAACAGTCTATAAAACTTGTTCTAAGCGGATTCTACAGTAACCCTATCTATTTGTAAAAATTTTAGAAAAAAATTTTTTGAATATTTTTTGGGACATGGAAGACTCAGAGGGGTGTTTCTCCGCGAATACATGACATATTTGGATATACTATAGCTCATTCGAAACTACATTAAAAACAGTCTATAAAACTTGTTCTAAGCGGATTCTACATTAACCCTATCTATTTGTAAAAATTTTAGAAAAAAATTTTTTGAATATTTTTTGGGACATGGAAGACTCAGAGGGGTGTTTCTCCGCGAATACATGACATATTTGGATATACTATAGCTCATTCGAAACTACATTAAAAACAGTCTATAAAACTTGTTCTAAGCGGATTCTACAGTAACCCTATCTATTTGTAAAAATTTTAGAAAAAAATTTTTTGAATATTTTTTGGGACATGGAAGACTCAGAGGGGTGTTTCTCCGCGAATACATGACATATTTGGATATACTATAGCTCATTCGAAACTACATTAAAAACAGTCTATAAAACTTGTTCTAAGCGGATTCTACAGTAACCCTATCTATTTGTAAAAATTTTAGAAAAAAATTTTTTGAATATTTTTTGGGACATGGAAGACTCAGAGGGGTGTTTCTCCGCGAATACATGACATATTTGGATATACTATAGCTCATTCGAAACTACATTAAAAACAGTCTATAAAACTTGTTCTAAGCGGATTCTACAGTAACCCTATCTATTTGTAAAAATTTTAGAAAAAAATTTTTTGAATATTTTTTGGGACATGGAAGACTCAGAGGGGTGTTTCTCCGCGAATACATGACATATTTGGATAAACTATAGCTCATTCGAAACTACATTAAAAACAGTCTATAAAAATTGTTCTAAGCGGATTCTACAGTAACCCTATCTATTTGTAAAAATTTTAGAAAAAAATTTTTTGAATATTTTTTGGGACATGGAAGACACAGAGGGGTGTTTCTCCGCAAATACATGACATATTTGGATATACTATAGCTCATTCGAAACTACATTAAAAACAGTCTATAAAACTTGTTCTAAGCGGATTCTACAGTAACCCTATCTATTTGTAAAAATTTTAGAAAAAAATTTTTTGAATATTTTTTGGGACATGGAAGACTCAGAGGGGTGTTTCTCCGCGAATACATGACATATTTGGATAAACTATAGCTCATTCGAAACTACATTAAAAACAGTCTATAAAAATTGTTCTAAGCGGATTCTACAGTAACCCTATCTATTTGTAAAAATTTTAGAAAAAAATTTTTTGAATATTTTTTGGGACATGGAAGACACAGAGGGGTGTTTCTCCGCGAATACATGACATATTTGGATATACTATAGCTCATTCGAAACTACATTAAAAACAGTCTATAAAACTTGTTCTAAGCAAATTCTACAGTAACCCTATCTATTTGTAAAAATTTTAGAAAAAAATTTTTTGAATATTTTTTGGGACATGGAAGACTCAGAGGGGTGTTTCTCCGCGAATACATGACATATTTGGATAAACTATAGCTCATTCGATACTACATTAAAAACAGTCTATAAAACTTGTTCTAAGCGGATTCTACAGTAACCCTATCTATTTGTAAAAATTTTAGAAAAAAATTTTTTGAATATTTTTTGGGACATGGAAGACTCAGAGGGGTGTTTCTTCGCGAATACATGATATATTTGGATAAACTATAGCTCATTCGAAACTACATTAAAAACAGTCTATAAAACTTGTTCTAAGCGGATTCTACAGTAACCCTATCTATTTGTAAAAATTTTAGAAAAAAATTTTTTGAATATTTTTTGGGACATGGAAGACTCAGAGGGGTGTTTCTCCGCGAATACATGACATATTTGGATATACTATAGCTCATTCGAAACTACATTAAAAACAGTCTATAAAACTTGTTCTAAGCGGATTCTACAGTAACCCTATCTATTTGTAAAAATTTTAGAAAAAAATTTTTTGAATATTTTTTGGGACATGGAAGACTCAGAGGGGTGTTTCTCCGCGAATACATGACATATTTGGATATACTATAGCTCATTTGAAACTACATTATAAACAGTCTATAAAACTTGTTCTAAGCGGATTCTACAGTAACCCTATCTATTTGTAAAAATTTTAGAAAAAAATTTTTTGAATATTTTTTGGGACATGGAAGACTCAGAGGGGTGTTTCTCCGCGAATACATGACATATTTGGATAAACTATAGCTCATTCGAAACTACATTAAAAACAGTCTATAAAACTTGTTCTAAGCGGATTCTACAGTAACCCTATCTATTTGTAAAAATTTTAGAAAAAAATTTTTTGAATATTTTTTGGGAAATGGAAGACACAGAGGGGTGTTTCTCCGCGAATACATGACATATTTGGATATACTATAGCTCATTCGAAACTACATTAAAAACAGTCTATAAAACTTGTTCTAAGCGGATTCTACAGTAACCCTATCTATTTGTAAAAATTTTAGAAAAAAATTTTTTGAATATTTTTTGGGACATGGAAGACTCAGAGGGGTGTTTCTCCGCGAATACATGACATATTTGGATATACTATAGCTCATTCGAAACTACATTAAAAACAGTCTATAAAACTTGTTCTAAGCGGATTCTACATTAACCCTATCTATTTGTAAAAATTTTAGAAAAAAATTTTTTGAATATTTTTTGGGACATGGAAGACTCAGAGGGGTGTTTCTCCGCGAATACATGACATATTTGGATAAACTATAGCTCATTCGAAACTACATTAAAAACAGTCTATAAAACTTGTTCTAAGCGGATTCTACAGTAACCCTATCTATTTGTAAAAATTTTAGAAAAAAATTTTTTGAATATTTTTTGGGACATGGAAGACTCAGAGGGGTGTTTCTCCGCGAATACATGACATATTTGGATATACTATAGCTCATTCGAAACTACATTAAAAACAGTCTATAAAACTTGTTCTAAGCGGATTCTACAGTAACCCTATCTATTTGTAAAAATTTTAGAAAAAAATTTTTTGAATATTTTTTGGGACATGGAAGACTCAGAGGGGTGTTTCTCCGCGAATACATGACATATTTGGATAAACTATAGCTCATTCGAAACTACATTAAAAACAGTCTATAAAAATTGTTCTAAGCGGATTCTACAGTAACCCTATCTATTTGTAAAAATTTTAGAAAAAAATTTTTTGAATATTTTTTGGGACATGGAAGACTCAGAGGGGTGTTTCTCCGCGAATACATGACATATTTGGATAAACTATAGCTCATTCGAAACTACATTAAAAACAGTCTATAAAACTTGTTCTAAGCGGATTCTACAGTAACCCTATCTATTTGTAAAAATTTTAGAAAAAAATTTTTTGAATATTTTTTGGGACATGGAAGACTCAGAGGGGTGTTTCTCCGCGAATACATGACATATTTGGATATACTATAGCTCATTCGAAACTACATTAAAAACAGTCTATAAAACTTGTTCTAAGCGGATTCTACAGTAACCCTATCTATTTGTAAAAATTTTAGAAAAAAATTTTTTGAATATTTTTTGGGACATGGAAGACTCAGAGGGGTGTTTCTCCGCGAATACATGACATATTTGGATAAACTATAGCTCATTCGAAACTACATTAAAAACAGTCTATAAAAATTGTTCTAAGCGGATTCTACAGTAACCCTATCTATTTGTAAAAATTTTAGAAAAAAATTTTTTGAATATTTTTTGGGACATGGAAGACACAGAGGGGTGTTTCTCCGCGAATACATGACATATTTGGATATACTATAGCTCATTCGAAACTACATTAAAAACAGTCTATAAAACTTGTTCTAAGCGGATTCTACAGTAACCCTATCTATTTGTAAAAATTTTAGAAAAAAATTTTTTGAATATTTTTTGGGACATGGAAGACTCAGAGGGGTGTTTCTCCGCGAATACATGACATATTTGGATAAACTATAGCTCATTCGAAACTACATTAAAAACAGTCTATAAAAATTGTTCTAAGCGGATTCTACAGTAACCCTATCTATTTGTAAAAATTTTAGAAAAAAATTTTTTGAATATTTTTTGGGACATGGAAGACACAGAGGGGTGTTTCTCCGCGAATACATGACATATTTGGATATACTATAGCTCATTCGAAACTACATTAAAAACAGTCTATAAAACTTGTTCTAAGCGGATTCTACAGTAACCCTATCTATTTGTAAAAATTTTAGAAAAAAATTTTTTGAATATTTTTTGGGACATGGAAGACTCAGAGGGGTGTTTCTCCGCGAATACATGACATATTTGGATATACTATAGCTCATTCGAAACTACATTAAAAACAGTCTATAAAACTTGTTCTAAGCGGATTCTACAGTAACCCTATCTATTTGTAAAAATTTTAGAAAAAAATTTTTTGAATATTTTTTGGGACATGGAAGACTCAGAGGGGTGTTTCTCCGCGAATACATGACATATTTGGATATACTATAGCTCATTTGAAACTACATTATAAACAGTCTATAAAACTTGTTCTAAGCGGATTCTACAGTAACCCTATCTATTTGTAAAAATTTTAGAAAAAAATTTTTTGAATATTTTTTGGGACATGGAAGACTCAGAGGGGTGTTTCTCCGCGAATACATGACATATTTGGATAAACTATAGCTCATTCGAAACTACATTAAAAACAGTCTATAAAACTTGTTCTAAGCGGATTCTACAGTAACCCTATCTATTTGTAAAAATTTTAGAAAAAAATTTTTTGAATATTTTTTGGGAAATGGAAGACACAGAGGGGTGTTTCTCCGCGAATACATGACATATTTGGATATACTATAGCTCATTCGAAACTACATTAAAAACAGTCTATAAAACTTGTTCTAAGCGGATTCTACAGTAACCCTATCTATTTGTAAAAATTTTAGAAAAAAATTTTTTGAATATTTTTTGGGACATGGAAGACTCAGAGGGGTGTTTCTCCGCGAATACATGACATATTTGGATATACTATAGCTCATTCGAAACTACATTAAAAACAGTCTATAAAACTTGTTCTAAGCGGATTCTACAGTAACCCTATCTATTTGTAAAAATTTTAGAAAAAAATTTTTTGAATATTTTTTGGGACATGGAAGACTCAGAGGGGTGTTTCTCCGCGAATACATGACATATTTGGATATACTATAGCTCATTCGAAACTACATTAAAAACAGTCTATAAAACTTGTTCTAAGCGGATTCTACATTAACCCTATCTATTTGTAAAAATTTTAGAAAAAAATTTTTTGAATATTTTTTGGGACATGGAAGACTCAGAGGGGTGTTTCTCCGCGAATACATGACATATTTGGATAAACTATAGCTCATTCGAAACTACATTAAAAACAGTCTATAAAACTTGTTCTAAGCGGATTCTACAGTAACCCTATCTATTTGTAAAAATTTTAGAAAAAAATTTTTTGAATATTTTTTGGGACATGGAAGACTCAGAGGGGTGTTTCTCCGCGAATACATGACATATTTGGATAAACTATAGCTCATTCGAAACTACATTAAAAACAGTCTATAAAACTTGTTCTAAGCGGATTCTACAGTAACCCTATCTATTTGTAAAAATTTTAGAAAAAAATTTTTTGAATATTTTTTGGGACATGGAAGACTCAGAGGGGTGTTTCTCCGCGAATACATGACATATTTGGATATACTATAGCTCATTCGAAACTACATTAAAAACAGTCTATAAAACTTGTTCTAAGCGGATTCTACAGTAACCCTATCTATTTGTAAAAATTTTAGAAAAAAATTTTTTGAATATTTTTTGGGACATGGAAGACTCAGAGGGGTGTTTCTCCGCGAATACATGACATATTTGGATAAACTATAGCTCATTCGAAACTACATTAAAAACAGTCTATAAAACTTGTTCTAAGCGGATTCTACAGTAACCCTATCTATTTGTAAAAATTTTAGAAAAAAATTTTTTGAATATTTTTTGGGACATGGAAGACGCAGAGGGGTGTTTCTCCGCGAATACATGACATATTTGGATATACTATAGCTCATTCGAAACTACATTAAAAACAGTCTATAAAACTTGTTTTAAGTGGATTCTACAGTAACCCTATCTATTTGTAAAAATTTTAGAAAAAAATTTTTTGAATATTTTTTGGGACATGGAAGACTCAGAGGGGTGTTTCTCCGCGAATACATGACATATTTGGATATACTATAGCTCATTCGAAACTACATTAAAAACAGTCTATAAAACTTGTTCTAAGCGGATTCTACAGTAACCCTATCTATTTGTAAAAATTTTAGAAAAAAATTTTTTGAATATTTTTTGGGACATGGAAGACTCAGAGGGGTGTTTCTCCGCGAATACATGACATATTTGGATAAACTATAGCTCATTCGAAACTACATTAAAAACAGTCTATAAAACTTTTTCTAAGCGGATTCTACAGTAACCCTATCTATTTGTAAAAATTTTAGAAAAAAATTTTTTGAATATTTTTTGGGAAATGGAAGACACAGAGGGGTGTTTCTCCGCGAATACATGACATATTTGGATATACTATAGCTCATTCGAAACTACATTAAAAACAGTCTATAAAACTTGTTCTAAGCGGATTCTACAGTAACCCTATCTATTTGTAAAAATTTTAGAAAAAAATTTTTTGAATATTTTTTGGGACATGGAAGACTCAGAGGGGTGTTTCTCCGCGAATACATGACATATTTGGATATACTATAGCTCATTCGAAACTACATTAAAAACAGTCTATAAAACTTGTTCTAAGCGGATTCTACAGTAACCCTATCTATTTGTAAAAATTTTAGAAAAAAATTTTTTGAATATTTTTTGGGACATGGAAGACTCAGAGGGGTGTTTCTCCGCGAATACATGACATATTTGGATAAACTATAGCTCATTCGAAACTACATTAAAAACAGTCTATAAAACTTGTTCTAAGCGGATTCTACAGTAACCCTATCTATTTGTAAAAATTTTAGAAAAAAATTTTTTGAATATTTTTTGGGACATGGAAGACTCAGAGGGGTGTTTCTCCGCGAATACATGACATATTTGGATAAACTATAGCTCATTCGAAACTACATTAAAAACAGTCTATAAAACTTGTTCTAAGCGGATTCTACAGTAACCCTATCTATTTGTAAAAATTTTAGAAAAAAATTTTTTGAATATTTTTTGGGACATGGAAGACTCAGAGGGGTGTTTCTCCGCGAATACATGACATATTTGGATATACTATAGCTCATTCGAAACTACATTAAAAACAGTATATAAAACTTGTTCTAAGCGGATTCTACAGTAACCCTATCTATTTGTAAAAATTTTAGAAAAAAATTTTTTGAATATTTTTTGGGACATGGAAGACTCAGAGGGGTGTTTCTCCGCGAATACATGACATATTTGGATATACTATAGCTCATTCGAAACTACATTAAAAACAGTCTATAAAACTTGTTTTAAGTGGATTCTACAGTAACCCTATCTATTTGTAAAAATTTTAGAAAAAAATTTTTTGAATATTTTTTGGGACATGGAAGACGCAGAGGGGTGTTTCTCCGCGAATACATGACATATTTGGATATACTATAGCTCATTCGAAACTACATTAAAAACAGTCTATAAAACTTGTTCTAAGCGGATTCTACAGTAACCCTATCTATTTGTAAAAATTTTAGAAAAAAATTTTTTGAATATTTTTTGGGAAATGGAAGACACAGAGGGGTGTTTCTCCGCGAATACATGACATATTTGGATATACTATAGCTCATTCGAAACTACATTAAAAACAGTCTATAAAACTTGTTCTAAGCGGATTCTACAGTAACACTATCTATTTGTAAAAATTTTAGAAAAAAATTTTTTGAATATTTTTTGGGACATGGAAGACTCAGAGGGGTGTTTCTCCGCGAATACATGACATATTTGGATATACTATAGCTCATTCGAAACTACATTAAAAACAGTCTATAAAACTTGTTCTAAGCGGATTCTACAGTAACCCTATCTATTTGTAAAAATTTTAGAAAAAAATTTTTTGAAAATTTTTTGGGACATGGAAGACTCAGAGGGGTGTTTCTCCGCGAATACATGACATATTTGGATATACTATAGCTCATTCGAAACTACATTAAAAACAGTCTATAAAACTTGTTCTAAGCGGATTCTACAGTAACCCTATCTATTTGTAAAAATTTTAGAAAAAAATTTTTTGAATATTTTTTGGGACATGGAAGACTCAGAGGGGTGTTTCTCCGCGAATACATGACATATTTGGATATACTATAGCTCATTCGAAACTACATTAAAAACAGTCTATAAAACTTGTTCTAAGCGGATTCTACAGTAACCCTATCTATTTGTAAAAATTTTAGAAAAAAATTTTTTGAATATTTTTTGGGACATGGAAGACTCAGAGGGGTGTTTCTCCGCGAATACATGACATATTTGGATAAACTATAGCTCATTCGAAACTACATTAAAAACAGTCTATAAAACTTGTTCTAAGCGGATTCTACAGTAACCCTATCTATTTGTAAAAATTTTAGAAAAAAATTTTTTGAATATTTTTTGGGACATGGAAGACTCAGAGGGGTGTTTCTCCGCGAATACATGACATATTTGGATAAACTATAGCTCATTCGAAACTACATTAAAAACAGTCTATAAAACTTGTTCTAAGCGGATTCTACAGTAACCCTATCTATTTGTAAAAATTTTAGAAAAAAATTTTTTGAATATTTTTTGGGACATGGAAGACTCAGAGGGGTGTTTCTCCGCGAATACATGACATATTTGGATATACTATAGCTCATTCGAAACTACATTAAAAACAGTCTATAAAACTTGTTCTAAGCGGATTCTACAGTAACCCTATCTATTTGTAAAAATTTTAGAAAAAAATTTTTTGAATATTTTTTGGGACATGGAAGACTCAGAGGGGTGTTTCTCCGCGAATACATGACATATTTGGATAAACTATAGCTCATTCGAAACTACATTAAAAACAGTCTATAAAACTTGTTCTAAGCGGATTCTACAGTAACCCTATCTATTTGTAAAAATTTTAGAAAAAAATTTTTTGAATATTTTTTGGGACATGGAAGACTCAGAGGGGTGTTTCTCCGCGAATACATGACATATTTGGATAAACTATAGCTCATTCGAAACTACATTAAAAACAGTCTATAAAACTTGTTCTAAGCGGATTCTACAGTAACCCTATCTATTTGTAAAAATTTTAGAAAAAAATTTTTTGAATATTTTTTGGGACATGGAAGACTCAGAGGGGTGTTTCTCCGCGAATACATGACATATTTGGATATACTATAGCTCATTCGAAACTACATTAAAAACAGTATATAAAACTTGTTCTAAGCGGATTCTACAGTAACCCTATCTATTTGTAAAAATTTTAGAAAAAAATTTTTTGAATATTTTTTGGGACATGGAAGACTCAGAGGGGTGTTTCTCCGCGAATACATGACATATTTGGATATACTATAGCTCATTCGAAACTACATTAAAAACAGTCTATAAAACTTGTTTTAAGTGGATTCTACAGTAACCCTATCTATTTGTAAAAATTTTAGAAAAAAATTTTTTGAATATTTTTTGGGACATGGAAGACGCAGAGGGGTGTTTCTCCGCGAATACATGACATATTTGGATATACTATAGCTCATTCGAAACTACATTAAAAACAGTCTATAAAACTTGTTCTAAGCGGATTCTACAGTAACCCTATCTATTTGTAAAAATTTTAGAAAAAAATTTTTTGAATATTTTTTGGGAAATGGAAGACACAGAGGGGTGTTTCTCCGCGAATACATGACATATTTGGATATACTATAGCTCATTCGAAACTACATTAAAAACAGTCTATAAAAATTTTTCTAAGCGGATTCTACAGTAACCCTATCTATTTGTAAAAATTTTAGAAAAAAATTTTTTGAATATTTTTTGGGACATGGAAGACTCAGAGGGGTGTTTCTCCGCGAATACATGACATATTTGGATATACTATAGCTCATTCGAAACTACATTAAAAACAGTATATAAAACTTGTTCTAAGCGGATTCTACAGTAACCCTATCTATTTGTAAAAATTTTAGAAAAAAATTTTTTGAATATTTTTTGGGACATGGAAGACTCAGAGGGGTGTTTCTCCGCGAATACATGACATATTTGGATATACTATAGCTCATTCGAAACTACATTAAAAACAGTCTATAAAACTTGTTCTAAGCGGATTCTACAGTAACCCTATCTATTTGTAAAAATTTTAGAAAAAAATTTTTTGAATATTTTTTGGGACATGGAAGACTCAGAGGGGTGTTTCTCCGCGAATACATGACATATTTGGATAAACTATAGCTCATTCGAAACTACATTAAAAACAGTCTATAAAACTTGTTCTAAGCGGATTCTACAGTAACCCTATCTATTTGTAAAAATTTTAGAAAAAAATTTTTTGAATATTTTTTGGGACATGGAAGACTCAGAGGGGTGTTTCTCCGCGAATACATGGCATATTTGGATAAACTATAGCTCATTCGAAACTACATTAAAAACAGTCTATAAAACTTGTTCTAAGCGGATTCTACAGTAACCCTATCTATTTGTAAAAATTTTAGAAAAAAATTTTTTGAATATTTTTTGGGACATGGAAGACTCAGAGGGGTGTTTCTCCGCGAATACATGACATATTTGGATATACTATAGCTCATTCGAAACTACATTAAAAACAGTCTATAAAACTTGTTCTAAGCGGATTCTACAGTAACCCTATCTATTTGTAAAAATTTTAGAAAAAAATTTTTTGAATATTTTTTGGGACATGGAAGACTCAGAGGGGTGTTTCTCCGCGAATACATGACATATTTGGATAAACTATAGCTCATTCGAAACTACATTAAAAACAGTCTATAAAACTTGTTCTAAGCGGATTCTACAGTAACCCTATCTATTTGTAAAAATTTTAGAAAAAAATTTTTTGAATATTTTTTGGGACATGGAAGACTCAGAGGGGTGTTTCTCCGCGAATACATGACATATTTGGATAAACTATAGCTCATTCGAAACTACATTAAAAACAGTCTATAAAACTTGTTCTAAGCGGATTCTACAGTAACCCTATCTATTTGTAAAAATTTTAGAAAAAAATTTTTTGAATATTTTTTGGGACATGGAAGACTCAGAGGGGTGTTTCTCCGCGAATACATGACATATTTGGATAAACTATAGCTCATTCGAAACTACATTAAAAACAGTCTATAAAACTTGTTCTAAGCGGATTCTACAGTAACCCTATCTATTTGTAAAAATTTTAGAAAAAAATTTTTTGAATATTTTTTGGGACATGGAAGACTCAGAGGGGTGTTTCTCCGCGAATACATGACATATTTGGATATTCTATAGCTCATTCGAAACTACATTAAAAACAGTCTATAAAACTTGTTCTAAGCGGATTCTACATTAACCCTATCTATTTGTAAAAATTTTAGAAAAAATTTTTTTGAATATTTTTTGGGACATGGAAGACTCAGAGGGGTGTTTCTCCGCGAATACATGACATATTTGGATAAACTATAGCTCATTCGAAACTACATTAAAAACAGTCTATAAAACTTGTTCTAAGCGGATTCTACAGTAACCCTATCTATTTGTAAAAATTTTAGAAAAAAATTTTTTGAATATTTTTTGGGACATGGAAGACGCAGAGGGGTGTTTCTCCGCGAATACATGACATATTTGGATATACTATAGCTCATTCGAAACTACATTAAAAACAGTCTATAAAACTTGTTTTAAGTGGATTCTACAGTAACCCTATCTATTTGTAAAAATTTTAGAAAAAAATTTTTTGAATATTTTTTGGGACATGGAAGACGCAGAGGGGTGTTTCTCCGCGAATACATGACATATTTGGATATACTATAGCTCATTCGAAACTACATTAAAAACAGTCTATAAAACTTGTTCTAAGCGGATTCTACAGTAACCCTATCTATTTGTAAAAATTTTAGAAAAAAATTTTTTGAATATTTTTTGGGAAATGGAAGACACAGAGGGGTGTTTCTCCGCGAATACATGACATATTTGGATATACTATAGCTCATTCGAAACTACATTAAAAACAGTCTATAAAACTTGTTCTAAGCGGATTCTACAGTAACCCTATCTATTTGTAAAAATTTTAGAAAAAAATTTTTTGAATATTTTTTGGGACATGGAAGACTCAGAGGGGTGTTTCTCCGCGAATACATGACATATTTGGATATACTATAGCTCATTCGAAACTACATTAAAAACAGTCTATAAAACTTGTTCTAAGCGGATTCTACAGTAACCCTATCTATTTGTAAAAATTTTAGAAAAAAATTTTTTGAAAATTTTTTGGGACATGGAAGACTCAGAGGGGTGTTTCTCCGCGAATACATGACATATTTGGATATACTATAGCTCATTCGAAACTACATTAAAAACAGTCTATAAAACTTGTTCTAAGCGGATTCTACAGTAACCCTATCTATTTGTAAAAATTTTAGAAAAAAATTTTTTGAATATTTTTTGGGACATGGAAGACTCAGAGGGGTGTTTCTCCGCGAATACATGACATATTTGGATATACTATAGCTCATTCGAAACTACATTAAAAACAGTCTATAAAACTTGTTCTAAGCGGATTCTACAGTAACCCTATCTATTTGTAAAAATTTTAGAAAAAAATTTTTTGAATATTTTTTGGGACATGGAAGACTCAGAGGGGTGTTTCTCCGCGAATACATGACATATTTGGATAAACTATAGCTCATTCGAAACTACATTAAAAACAGTCTATAAAACTTGTTCTAAGCGGATTCTACAGTAACCCTATCTATTTGTAAAAATTTTAGAAAAAAATTTTTTGAATATTTTTTGGGACATGGAAGACTCAGAGGGGTGTTTCTCCGCGAATACATGACATATTTGGATAAACTATAGCTCATTCGAAACTACATTAAAAACAGTCTATAAAACTTGTTCTAAGCGGATTCTACAGTAACCCTATCTATTTGTAAAAATTTTAGAAAAAAATTTTTTGAATATTTTTTGGGACATGGAATACTCAGAGGGGTGTTTCTCCGCGAATACATGACATATTTGGATAAACTATAGCTCATTCGAAACTACATTAAAAACAGTCTATAAAACTTGTTCTAAGCGGATTCTACAGTAACCCTATCTATTTGTAAAAATTTTAGAAAAAAATTTTTTGAATATTTTTTGGGACATGGAAGACTCAGAGGGGTGTTTCTCCGCGAATACATGACATATTTGGATAAACTATAGCTCATTCGAAACTACATTAAAAACAGTCTATAAAACTTGTTCTAAGCGGATTCTACAGTAACCCTATCTATTTGTAAAAATTTTAGAAAAAAATTTTTTGAATATTTTTTGGGACATGGAAGACTCAGAGGGGTGTTTCTCCGCGAATACATGACATATTTGGATAAACTATAGCTCATTCGAAACTACATTAAAAACAGTCTATAAAACTTGTTCTAAGCGGATTCTACAGTAACCCTATCTATTTGTAAAAATTTTAGAAAAAAATTTTTTGAATATTTTTTGGGACATGGAAGACGCAGAGGGGTGTTTCTCCGCGAATACATGACATATTTGGATATACTATAGCTCATTCGAAACTACATTAAAAACAGTCTATAAAACTTGTTCTAAGCGGATTCTACAGTAACCCTATCTATTTGTAAAAATTTTAGAAAAAAATTTTTTGAATATTTTTTGGGAAATGGAAGACACAGAGGGGTGTTTCTCCGCGAATACATGACATATTTGGATATACTATAGCTCATTCGAAACTACATTAAAAACAGTCTATAAAACTTGTTCTAAGCGGATTCTACAGTAACCCTATCTATTTGTAAAAATTTTAGAAAAAAATTTTTTGAATATTTTTTGGGACATGGAAGACTCAGAGGGGTGTTTCTCCGCGAATACATGACATATTTGGATATACTATAGCTCATTCGAAACTACATTAAAAACAGTATATAAAACTTGTTCTAAGCGGATTCTACAGTAACCCTATCTATTTGTAAAAATTTTAGAAAAAAATTTTTTGAATATTTTTTGGGACATGGAAGACTCAGAGGGGTGTTTCTCCGCGAATACATGACATATTTGGATATACTATAGCTCATTCGAAACTACATTAAAAACAGTCTATAAAACTTGTTCTAAGCGGATTCTACAGTAACCCTATCTATTTGTAAAAATTTTAGAAAAAAATTTTTTGAATATTTTTTGGGACATGGAAGACTCAGAGGGGTGTTTCTCCGCGAATACATGACATATTTGGATAAACTATAGCTCATTCGAAACTACATTAAAAACAGTCTATAAAACTTGTTCTAAGCGGATTCTACAGTAACCCTATCTATTTGTAAAAATTTTAGAAAAAAATTTTTTGAATATTTTTTGGGACATGGAAGACTCAGAGGGGTGTTTCTCCGCGAATACATGACATATTTGGATAATCTATAGCTCATTCGAAACTACATTAAAAACAGTCTATAAAACTTGTTCTAAGCGGATTCTACAGTAACCCTATCTATTTGTAAAAATTTTAGAAAAAAATTTTTTGAATATTTTTTGGGACGTGGAAGACTCAGAGGGGTGTTTCTCCGCGAATACATGACATATTTGGATAAACTATAGCTCATTCGAAACTACATTAAAAACAGTCTATAAAACTTGTTCTAAGCGGATTCTACAGTAACCCTATCTATTTGTAAAAATTTTAGAAAAAAATTTTTTGAATATTTTTTGGGACATGGAAGACTCAGAGGGGTGTTTCTCCGCGAATACATTACATATTTGGATAAACTATAGCTCATTCGAAACTACATTAAAAACAGTCTATAAAACTTGTTCTAAGCGGATTCTACAGTAACCCTATCTATTTGTAAAAATTTTAGAAAAAAATTTTTTGAATATTTTTTGGGACATGGAAGACGCAGAGGGGTGTTTCTCCGCGAATACATGACATATTTGGATATACTATAGCTCATTCGAAACTACATTAAAAACAGTCTATAAAACTTGTTTTAATTGGATTCTACAGTAACCCTATCTATTTGTAAAAATTTTAGAAAAAAATTTTTTGAATATTTTTTGGGACATGGAAGACTCAGAGGGGTGTTTCTCCGCGAATACATGACATATTTGGATAAACTATAGCTCATTCGAAACTACATTAAAAACAGTCTATAAAAATTGTTCTAAGCGGATTCTACAGTAACCCTATCTATTTGTAAAAATTTTAGAAAAAAATTTTTTGAATATTTTTTGGGACATGGAAGACGCAGAGGGGTGTTTCTCCGCGAATACATGACATATTTGGATATACTATAGCTCATTCGAAACTACATTAAAAACAGTATATAAAACTTGTTCTAAGCGGATTCTACAGTAACCCTATCTATTTGTAAAAATTTTAGAAAAAAATTTTTTGAATATTTTTTGGGACATGGAAGACTCAGAGGGGTGTTTCTCCGCGAATACATGACATATTTGGATATACTATAGCTCATTCGAAACTACATTAAAAACAGTCTATAAAACTTGTTCTAAGCGGATTCTACAGTAACCCTATCTATTTGTAAAAATTTTAGAAAAAAATTTTTTGAATATTTTTTGGGAAATGGAAGACACAGAGGGGTGTTTCTCCGCGAATACATGACATATTTGGATATACTATAGCTCATTCGAAACTACATTAAAAACAGTCTATAAAACTTGTTCTAAGCGGATTCTACAGTAACCCTATCTATTTGTAAAAATTTTAGAAAAAAATTTTTTGAATATTTTTTGGGACATGGAAGACTCAGAGGGGTGTTTCTCCGCGAATACATGACATATTTGGATATACTATAGCTCATTCGAAACTACATTAAAAACAGTCTATAAAACTTGTTTTAAGTGGATTCTACAGTAACCCTATCTATTTGTAAAAATTTTAGAAAAAAATTTTTTGAATATTTTTTGGGACATGGAAGACTCAGAGGGGTGTTTCTCCGCGAATACATGACATATTTGGATATACTATAGCTCATTCGAAACTACATTAAAAACAGTCTATAAAACTTGTTCTAAGCGGATTCTACAGTAACCCTATCTATTTGTAAAAATTTTAGAAAAAAATTTTTTGAATATTTTTTGGGACATGGAAGACTCAGAGGGGTGTTTCTCCGCGAATACATGACATATTTGGATAAACTATAGCTCATTCGAAACTACATTAAAAACAGTCTATAAAACTTGTTCTAAGCGGATTCTACAGTAACCCTATCTATTTGTAAAAATTTTAGAAAAAAATTTTTTGAATATTTTTTGGGAAATGGAAGACACAGAGGGGTGTTTCTCCGCGAATACATGACATATTTGGATATACTATAGCTCATTCGAAACTACATTAAAAACAGTCTATAAAACTTGTTCTAAGCGGATTCTACAGTAACCCTATCTATTTGTAAAAATTTTAGAAAAAAATTTTTTGAATATTTTTTGGGACATGGAAGACTCAGAGGGGTGTTTCTCCGCGAATACATGACATATTTGGATAAACTATAGCTCATTCGAAACTACATTAAAAACAGTCTATAAAACTTGTTCTAAGCGGATTCTACAGTAACCCTATCTATTTGTAAAAATTTTAGAAAAAAATTTTTTGAATATTTTTTGGGAAATGGAAGACACAGAGGGGTGTTTCTCCGCGAATACATGACATATTTGGATATACTATAGCTCATTCGAAACTACATTAAAAACAGTCTATAAAACTTGTTCTAAGCGGATTCTACAGTAACCCTATCTATTTGTAAAAATTTTAGAAAAAAATTTTTTGAATATTTTTTGGGACATGGAAGACTCAGAGGGGTGTTTCTCCGCGAATACATGACATATTTGGATATTCTATAGCTCATTCGAAACTACATTAAAAACAGTCTATAAAACTTCTTCTAAGGTATTCTATAGTAACCCTATCTATTTGTAAAAATTTTAGAAAAAATTTTTTTGAATATTTTTTGGGACATGGAAGACTCAGAGGGGTGTTTCTCCGCGAATACATGACATATTTGCATAAACTATAGCTCATTCGAAACTACATTAAAAACAGTCTATAAAACTTGTTCTAAGCGGATTCTACAGTAACCCTATCTGATTGTGAAAATTTTAGAAAAAATTTTTTTGAATATTTTTTGGGACATGGAAGACTCAGAGGGGTGTTTCTCCGCGAATACATGACATATTTGGATATTCTATAGCTCATTCGAAACTACATTAAAAACAGTCTATAAAACTTGTTCTAAGCGGATTCTACAGTAACCTTATCTATTTGTAAAAATTTTAGAAAAAATTTTTTTGAATATTTTTTGGGACATGGAAGACTCAGAGGGGTGTTTCTCCGCGAATACATGACATATTTGGATATTCTATAGCTCATTCGAAACTACATTAAAAACAGTCTATAAAACTTGTTCTAAGCGGATTCTACAGTAACCCTATCTATTTGTAAAAATTTTAGAAAAATTTTTTTTGAAAATATTTTTTGGGACATGGAAGACTCAGAGGGGTGTTTCTCCGCGAATACATGACATATTTGGATATTCTATAGCTCATTCGAAACTACATTAAAAACAGTCTATAAAACTTGTTCTAAGCGGATTCTACAGTAACCCTATCTATTTGTAAAAATTTTAGAAAAAATTTTTTTGAATATTTTTTGGGACATGGAAGACTCAGAGGGGTGTTTCTCCGCGAATACATGACATATTTGGATATTCTATAGCTCATTCGAAACTACATTAAAAACAGTCTATAAAACTTGTTCTAAGCGGATTCTACAGTAACCCTATCTATTTGTAAAAATTTTAGAAAAATTTTTTTTGAAAATATTTTTTGGGACATGGAAGACTCAGAGGGGTGTTTCTCCGCGAATACATGACATATTTGGATATTCTATAGCTCATTCGAAACTACATTAAAAACAGTCTATAAAACTTGTTCTAAGCGGATTCTACAGTAACCCTATCTGATTGTGAAAATTTTAGAAAAAATTTTTTTGAATTTTTTGGGAAATGGAAGACTCAGAGGGGTGTTTCTCCGCGAATACATGACATATTTGTATATTCTATAGCTCATTCGAAACTACATTAAAAACAGTCTATAAAACTTGTTCTAAGCGGATTCTACATTAACCCTATCTATTTGTAAAAATTTTAGAAAAAATTTTTTTGAATATTTTTTGGGACATGGAAGACTCAGAGGGGTGTTTCTCCGCGAATACATGACATATTTGGATATTCTATAGCTCATTCGAAACTACATTAAAAACAGTCTATAAAACTTGTTCTAAGCGGATTCTACAGAACCCTATCTGATTGTGAAAATTTTAGAAAAAATTTTTTTGAATATTTTTTGGTAAATGGAAGACTCAGAGGGGTGTTTCTCCGCGAATACATGACATATTTGGATATTCTATAGCTCATTCGAAACTACATTAAAAACAGTCTATAAAACTTGTTCTAAGCGGATTCTACAGTAACCCTATCTGATTGTGAAAATTTTAGAAAAAATTTTTTTGAATATTTTTTGGGACATGGAAGACTCAGAGGGGTGTTTCTCCGCGAATACATGACATATTTGAATATTCTATAGCTCATTCGAAACTACATTAAAAACAGTCTATAAAACTTGTTCTAAGCGGATTCTACAGTAACCCTATCTGATTGTGAAAATTTTAGAAAAAATTTTTTTGAATATTTTTTGGGACATGGAAGACTCAGAGGGGTGTTTCTCCGCGAATACATGACATATTTGGATATTCTATAGCTCATTCGAAACTACATTAAAAACAGTCTATAAAACTTGTTCTAAGCGGATTCTACAGTAACCCTATCTGATTGTGAAAATTTTAGAAAAAATTTTTTTGAATATTTTTTGGGAAATGGAAGACTCAGAGGGGTGTTTCTCCGCGAATACATGACATATTTGGATATTCTATAGCTCATTCGAAACTACATTAAAAACAGTCTATAAAAATTGTTCTAAGCGGATTCTACAGTAACCCTATCTATTTGTAAAAATTTTAGAAAAAATTTTTTTGAATATTTTTTGGGACATGGAAGACTCAGAGGGGTGTTTCTCCGCGAATACATGACATATTTGGATATTCTATAGCTCATTCGAAACTACATTAAAAACAGTCTATAAAACTTGTTCTAAGCGGATTCTACAGTAACCCTATCTATTTGTAAAAATTTTAGAAAAATTTTTTTTGAAAATATTTTTTGGGACATGGAAGACTCAGAGGGGTGTTTCTCCGCGAATACATGACATATTTGGATATTCTATAGCTCATTCGAAACTACATTAAAAACAGTCTATAAAACTTGTTCTAAGCGGATTCTACAGTAACCCTATCTGATTGTGAAAATTTTAGAAAAAATTTTTTTGAATATTTTTTGGGAAATGGAAGACTCAGAGGGGTGTTTCTCCGCGAATACATGACATATTTGGATATTCTATAGCTCATTCGAAACTACATTAAAAACAGTCTATAAAACTTGTTCTAAGCGGATTCTACAGTAACCCTATCTATTTGTAAAAATTTTAGAATAAAATTTTTTGAATATTTTTTGGGACATGGAAGACTCAGAGGGGTGTTTCTCCGCGAATACATGACATATTTGGATAAACTATAGCTCATTCGATACTACATTAAAAACAGTCTATAAAACTTGTTCTAAGCGGATTCTACAGTAACCCTATCTATTTGTAAAAATTTTAGAAAAAAATTTTTTGAATATTTTTTGGGACATGGAAGACTCAGAGGGGTGTTTCTTCGCGAATACATGATATATTTGGATAAACTATAGCTCATTCGAAACTACATTAAAAACAGTCTATAAAACTTGTTCTAAGCGGATTCTACAGTAACCCTATCTATTTGTAAAAATTTTAGAAAAAAATTTTTTGAATATTTTTTGGGACATGGAAGACTCAGAGGGGTGTTTCTCCGCGAATACATGACATATTTGGATAAACTAAACTCATTCGAAACTACATTAAAAACAGTCTATAAAACTTGTTCTAAGCGGATTCTACAGTAACCCTATCTATTTGTAAAAATTTTAGAAAAAAATTTTTTGAATATTTTTTGGGACATGGAAGACTCAGAGGGGTGTTTCTCCGCGAATACATGACATATTTGGATAAACTATAGCTCATTCGAAACTACATTAAAAACAGTCTATAAAACTTGTTCTAACGGATTCTACAGTAACCCTATCTATTTGTAAAAATTTTAGAAAAAAATTTTTTGAATATTTTTTGGGACATGGAAGACTCAGAGGGGTGTTTCTCCGCGAATACATGACATATTTGGATAAACTATAGCTCATTCGAAACTACATTAAAAACAGTCTATAAAACTTGTTCTAAGCGGATTCTACAGTAACCCTATCTATTTGTAAAAATTTTAGAAAAAAATTTTTTGAATATTTTTTGGGACATGGAAGACTCAGAGGGGTGTTTCTCCGCGAATACATGACATATTTGGATAAACTATAGCTCATTCGAAACTACATTAAAAACAGTCTATAAAACTTGTTCTAAGCGGATTCTACAGTAACCCTATCTATTTGTAAAAATTTTAGAAAAAAATTTTTTGAATATTTTTTGAGACATGGAAGACGCAGAGGGGTGTTTCTCCGCGAATACATGACATATTTGGATATACTATAGCTCATTCGAAACTACATTAAAAACAGTCTATAAAACTTGTTCTAAGCGGATTCTACAGTAACCCTATCTATTTGTAAAAATTTTAGAAAAAAATTTTTTGAATATTTTTTGGGACATGGAAGACTCAGAGGGGTGTTTCTCCGCGAATACATGACATATTTGGATAAACTAAACTCATTCGAAACTACATTAAAAACAGTCTATAAAACTTGTTCTAAGCGGATTCTACAGTAACCCTATCTATTTGTAAAAATTTTAGAAAAAAATTTTTTGAATATTTTTTGGGACATGGAAGACTCAGAGGGGTGTTTCTCCGCGAATACATGACATATTTGGATAAACTATAGCTCATTCGAAACTACATTAAAAACAGTCTATAAAACTTGTTCTAACGGATTCTACAGTAACCCTATCTATTTGTAAAAATTTTAGAAAAAAATTTTTTGAATATTTTTTGGGACATGGAAGACTCAGAGGGGTGTTTCTCCGCGAATACATGACATATTTGGATAAACTATAGCTCATTCGATACTACATTAAAAACAGTCTATAAAACTTGTTCTAAGCGGATTCTACAGTAACCCTATCTATTTGTAAAAATTTTAGAAAAAAATTTTTTGAATATTTTTTGGGACATGGAAGACTCAGAGGGGTGTTTCTTCGCGAATACATGATATATTTGGATAAACTATAGCTCATTCGAAACTACATTAAAAACAGTCTATAAAACTTGTTCTAAGCGGATTCTACAGTAACCCTATCTATTTGTAAAAATTTTAGAAAAAAATTTTTTGAATATTTTTTGGGACATGGAAGACTCAGAGGGGTGTTTCTCCGCGAATACATGACATATTTGGATAAACTAAACTCATTCGAAACTACATTAAAAACAGTCTATAAAACTTGTTCTAAGCGGATTCTACAGTAACCCTATCTATTTGTAAAAATTTTAGAAAAAAATTTTTTGAATATTTTTTGGGACATGGAAGACTCAGAGGGGTGTTTCTCCGCGAATACATGACATATTTGGATAAACTATAGCTCATTCGAAACTACATTAAAAACAGTCTATAAAACTTGTTCTAACGGATTCTACAGTAACCCTATCTATTTGTAAAAATTTTAGAAAAAAATTTTTTGAATATTTTTTGGGACATGGAAGACTCAGAGGGGTGTTTCTCCGCGAATACATGACATATTTGGATAAACTATAGCTCATTCGAAACTACATTAAAAACAGTCTATAAAACTTGTTCTAAGCGGATTCTACAGTAACCCTATCTATTTGTAAAAATTTTAGAAAAAAATTTTTTGAATATTTTTTGGGACATGGAAGACTCAGAGGGGTGTTTCTCCGCGAATACATGACATATTTGGATAAACTATAGCTCATTCGAAACTACATTAAAAACAGTCTATAAAACTTGTTCTAAGCGGATTCTACAGTAACCCTATCTATTTGTAAAAATTTTAGAAAAAAATTTTTTGAATATTTTTTGGGACATGGAAGACGCAGAGGGGTGTTTCTCCGCGAATACATGACATATTTGGATATACTATAGCTCATTCGAAACTACATTAAAAACAGTCTATAAAACTTGTTCTAAGCGGATTCTACAGTAACCCTATCTATTTGTAAAAATTTTAGAAAAAAATTTTTTGAATATTTTTTGGGACATGGAAGACTCAGAGGGGTGTTTCTCCGCGAATACATGACATATTTGGATAAACTAAACTCATTCGAAACTACATTAAAAACAGTCTATAAAACTTGTTCTAAGCGGATTCTACAGTAACCCTATCTATTTGTAAAAATTTTAGAAAAAATTTTTTTGAATATTTTTTGGGAAATGGAAGACTCAGAGGGGTGTTTCTCCGCGAATACATGACATATTTGGATATTCTATAGCTCATTCGAAACTACATTAAAAACAGTCTATAAAACTTGTTCTAAGCGGATTCTACAGTAACCCTATCTATTTGTAAAAATTTTAGAATAAAATTTTTTGAATATTTTTTGGGACATGGAAGACTCAGAGGGGTGTTTCTCCGCGAATACATGACATATTTGGATATTCTATAGCTCATTCGAAACTACATTAAAAACAGTCTATAAAACTTGTTCTAAGCGGATTCTACAGTAACCCTATCTGATTGTGAAAATTTTAGAAAAAATTTTTTTGAATATTTTTTGGGACATGGAAGACTCAGAGGGGTGTTTCTCCGCGAATACATGACATATTTGAATATTCTATAGCTCATTCGAAACTACATTAAAAACAGTCTATAAAACTTGTTCTAAGCGGATTCTACAGTAACCCTATCTGATTGTGAAAATTTTAGAAAAAATTTTTTTGAATATTTTTTGGGACATGGAAGACTCAGAGGGGTGTTTCTCCGCGAATACATGACATATTTGGATATTCTATAGCTCATTCGAAACTACATTAAAAACAGTCTATAAAACTTGTTCTAAGCGGATTCTACAGTAACCCTATCTGATTGTGAAAATTTTAGAAAAAATTTTTTTGAATATTTTTTGGGAAATGGAAGACTCAGAGGGGTGTTTCTCCGCGAATACATGACATATTTGGATATTCTATAGCTCATTCGAAACTACATTAAAAACAGTCTATAAAAATTGTTCTAAGCGGATTCTACAGTAACCCTATCTATTTGTAAAAATTTTAGAAAAAATTTTTTTGAATATTTTTTGGGACATGGAAGACTCAGAGGGGTGTTTCTCCGCGAATACATGACATATTTGGATATTCTATAGCTCATTCGAAACTACATTAAAAACAGTCTATAAAACTTGTTCTAAGCGGATTCTACAGTAACCCTATCTATTTGTAAAAATTTTAGAAAAATTTTTTTTGAAAATATTTTTTGGGACATGGAAGACTCAGAGGGGTGTTTCTCCGCGAATACATGACATATTTGGATATTCTATAGCTCATTCGAAACTACATTAAAAACAGTCTATAAAACTTGTTCTAAGCGGATTCTACAGTAACCCTATCTGATTGTGAAAATTTTAGAAAAAATTTTTTTGAATATTTTTTGGGAAATGGAAGACTCAGAGGGGTGTTTCTCCGCGAATACATGACATATTTGGATATTCTATAGCTCATTCGAAACTACATTAAAAACAGTCTATAAAACTTGTTCTAAGCGGATTCTACAGTAACCCTATCTATTTGTAAAAATTTTAGAATAAAATTTTTTGAATATTTTTTGGGACATGGAAGACTCAGAGGGGTGTTTCTCCGCGAATACATGACATATTTGGATAAACTATAGCTCATTCGATACTACATTAAAAACAGTCTATAAAACTTGTTCTAAGCGGATTCTACAGTAACCCTATCTATTTGTAAAAATTTTAGAAAAAAATTTTTTGAATATTTTTTGGGACATGGAAGACTCAGAGGGGTGTTTCTTCGCGAATACATGATATATTTGGATAAACTATAGCTCATTCGAAACTACATTAAAAACAGTCTATAAAACTTGTTCTAAGCGGATTCTACAGTAACCCTATCTATTTGTAAAAATTTTAGAAAAAAATTTTTTGAATATTTTTTGGGACATGGAAGACTCAGAGGGGTGTTTCTCCGCGAATACATGACATATTTGGATAAACTAAACTCATTCGAAACTACATTAAAAACAGTCTATAAAACTTGTTCTAAGCGGATTCTACAGTAACCCTATCTATTTGTAAAAATTTTAGAAAAAAATTTTTTGAATATTTTTTGGGACATGGAAGACTCAGAGGGGTGTTTCTCCGCGAATACATGACATATTTGGATAAACTATAGCTCATTCGAAACTACATTAAAAACAGTCTATAAAACTTGTTCTAACGGATTCTACAGTAACCCTATCTATTTGTAAAAATTTTAGAAAAAAATTTTTTGAATATTTTTTGGGACATGGAAGACTCAGAGGGGTGTTTCTCCGCGAATACATGACATATTTGGATAAACTATAGCTCATTCGAAACTACATTAAAAACAGTCTATAAAACTTGTTCTAAGCGGATTCTACAGTAACCCTATCTATTTGTAAAAATTTTAGAAAAAAATTTTTTGAATATTTTTTGGGACATGGAAGACTCAGAGGGGTGTTTCTCCGCGAATACATGACATATTTGGATAAACTATAGCTCATTCGAAACTACATTAAAAACAGTCTATAAAACTTGTTCTAAGCGGATTCTACAGTAACCCTATCTATTTGTAAAAATTTTAGAAAAAAATTTTTTGAATATTTTTTGGGACATGGAAGACTCAGAGGGGTGTTTCTCCGCGAATACATGACATATTTGGATAAACTATAGCTCATTCGAAACTACATTAAAAACAGTCTATAAAACTTGTTCTAAGCGGATTCTACAGTAACCCTATCTATTTGTTTAAAGTTCTTTTTGAAGGTACTCTTATTCCAAAATATCTTGATCAATCCTAATCGTGTAACACATCCATGCCGTTATTGTGTTCCCCGTCCAACTTTACCACCACCTAAAAATATCAGTTAACTTCTGAAAATAAAGGATGTAAAGTTGAATTGAATTAAGTTTGTTGAATTGTACCAATTTTAATATTTTGTTGAAAGTAAAATATTATTTGTTTATTTTTCTTTTTTTCATCATTAAATTCCTTCATTTTAATCAGTTTTTTTTTATTTTTCGGTAAAATCTGTCAATAAATTTTTCTCATTTTTAAATTTTTTTCTTTTATTTTCCTTTCATTTTTACAAACATAGAGAGAGAATTTATTTATTTTCAACTAAAAAATGAATTTTTATCGTTATTCCGTCACCGGTTTTGATGACCTCCAATTAATGTTACGTCAATTAGATTCTCGTTTGAAACAGAGTTCGCATCCTGACAGACCTTTACCTTCCCATATTATTTTTGTTTATTTTACTGATTCGAAATTATCTGACGGCTCTAATTGGTGTGAGGACTCTGCTAAGGCAGACCCTATAGTTTGGCTAGCTTTGGATAAATTGGAAGAAAAATTAAAAAATGAGGAGTTAAATAGTTCCAATTCAATTAATAATGTGCCTATACATTGGGTTAATTGTCAAGTTGGTGCTCGTGATTAGTACGTTTTTTAAAAAAGTTTTAAAAATTATTTAGTAAAAAAGTATTAAGTTTTGGGGTTGTTAAAAAATCACTTAAAAATTCATAACTTTATTTAACTCTAGCCTAAAAATCTATTTTAAACTCCATTCGATAGCCCAGCTTTTTCTCTATCTTTTGACTTTAGAACCATTTTTTATCTTAACCTTACTTAAAGTTATAAGCTTTTAGTTTAAACAAACTCAGGTTAAAACAACTTAACTCTCCCCAATCAAAAATTAATAACTTTCAGAATTTTCTTTCAAAAATTTTTATTTATTATAGTTCAGAATTTCTATTTATTTCCATAAGAATTAGAACTTTCCCGATAACAGAAAATTAGAGATTAAATTTTAAACTTCCTACTGCTCCCCAAAAATTAAAAAAAAAAACTATTTTTCTTCAGCTGGTATAATCCAAATAATCCGTTTCGACGTGATCCTCAACTTCGTCTACACCAAATTCCAGCATTATTAGCCATGTTTAAAAAGGGCGGAGAATGGGCAGATTGGGGGAATACTGAAGATGTTAGTCAAATTTATGAAAAAGAGGAATATTTTGGTGATTTAAAAGCTATACAAGTTGTGATTGATGATTTTTTACATTTGGCTAGTAGATTTGCTAATTAATTAATTTAAAAAAATCGAAAAATAAATTTTAAAAATGTTTTAGGCCTCATTTTAAGTCATTTCCACTCTCTGGGTACCATAACCCTCCCAATAGCAACCAACCCTTCCTTCATATTTTCCTTTGATAAAAACGAGCCTTAAGCTAAAACCTTTATTTAAGCATAATACACATAAGCGAGGATTTTCTTTTAAAAATTCCTTTCCTTTGTTAAAAACCAGAAAATTTTATTTTTATTTGAACAAAAATCCGATTAAAGTTTCATTTATTTATTTGGAATAAATTTTAAATAAAACTTGTTTTTTAATAATTTTTTATTATTTTTAAAGCATTTGGAAGGGATTTCTAACATAATTTCACTCCAAAATTCCCCCACAAATTAAAAAAAAATTTTTTTGAATTTTAAATTCCCTCTAAAAATGAATTTTAATTTAATTTTCTTCCTCTCTTTAATTTCCCTATTTTTTAAATTTTCTTTTGCCACTCCCCCACCCAATCCTTTTTTTAATATTAAACAACAACAATTAGTTGAACCCTTTGGGGAGGATAAATTTAACAAGAGTTTGTCTTTAATTAATTTAGAAAATTTTAAAAAATTCCCAGATGAACGTAGTATGCTTCCAGGCATGCAAATGTTGACAGGAACGGCTGCTTTGGTTCATCCTTTTCTTCGGCGAGTATGTTACCCCCCTCCCCCTTACTATAAGTCTCATAAACTAACCTTAACTTTTCGGTAGTTAATGCCCTTTCAAATGAGGTATCACTCGACCCGGTCGGACCATTTTCCCAGGAGGAGATAAGCAAATGGCGGACTCACCCCCCCCCCCTAGTATCCGTCAAAATGACACAAGTGTTGGAACTTCAATTGGAAGTTGGAGGATTTTTATATGAAGGAGGAGGTTACGGTCAAATGAGCCCTAATATACTATTACACACCTCACTATAAAATATGTAATCCTTTCAACTCCACGGTTATAAGCTTATAGCCATATCCACTATATATCATTAACAGACAGACCCAACAACTTCCACCAACTTTATCGGATCAACAGACACTCCAATGGATCTAGAAACTTGGTCAAAGATCCAAGCAATCAAAACAAATCAAGAAAATGCCGTAATTTCTCAACTAGCCCAGATGGCCCCAATAAAAAGGAATTTATTAATTAAAGAATTAAATAATGGAAATTCTACAGCTACAACAGAATTAATTAAAAGAATTATTAAAGATTTAACTGAGAGTCGAGACGGACAAGTTGTTTTTCCCCAGCTTGGTTTAGCTTCTTTAGACAGACAGGTTGAGGCTACTTTGAATGCTGTGGATCAGAATTTGGCTCCTCCTAATCCTTTTACTAGCGGCAATTTTTTTGGAGGTTGGAAGGGTTTTTTAAGAAAATTTAAAAATGTCCAAAGTTCAAAATGTCCAAGCATGAAAATCTTGAGATTTCGAAATGTAAAAGTTGTGGTTGTGGGCTGACGGTTAAATGAACCGGACCCGTTAACCGGTGTTTTTGGCGAATTAACCGGTAAACCGAAGGTGCCGGTTAACAACCGGTTGCCATCAACACTAATAAAACGTCCAAATCAAAATGCCAAAAAATCCCCCAAATTTTCAGTCTCTCCAACCACCCCACAGCCTAATCCTTTTAATCAAATGATGTTTGTAAATAATAACGAATTTTCTAACATTCCAACCCCCTTACAATTTAATCCAATAAATTCACAACATCGTCGGCAACAACAATTTGCTTCTCCAACAACATTTCCTTTAAAATATTTAAATAAAAATTATCAAAATTATTCGTCCTATTTTATTCCTTATTTGAATGGAGAAACTAAAGGTAAAATTACTGTATTTAAAAATGTCAACTAACTAAAAATATGCCAAAATGTCAACTAGGAAAAAATATATCAAAATGTCAACTACCCAAAAATATGCCAAAATGTCACTTCCTTAAAAATTTCAAAATGTCAATTACCCAAAAACATGTCAAAATGTCAACTAATAAAAAATCATATTTTTTAACAGGCTTTATTCCTCGCAGTGAAAACTCTTCACCGTTTTATACATTTTCTTCTCCTCCAGCAACCCCAACTCCTCTTTCATCAACTTTGGAATTAAATAAAAATAATGGTCAACAGCCAAATTTGAATTTATCTAGGCCTTTGAATAATAATTTTAAAAATAAAAATAATTCAATAATTACTCCTTTTTCTTCATTTCAAAATAAAAATAATGGGAATTTTACAAATAAATTGTTTTAATTAATTTTTTGATAAAATAAATATTTAATTTTTAAATTTATTTGTTTTTAATTAAAATTTAAACGATAAGAGTTAATTTTTATTTTTTTGGGAAGATAAAAACTTTGACATATTAATTTAATGATCGTATAGCTTTACAACAGCCCTTAGACAAATAATTAGTCGACCCCATGGCGGGACGCAACTTGGTTCAGGGGAAAAGAAAGGCGGTTTTGGCGGAAGTCGGAAGGCGATTGGAAAAGTCTTTTATCTTAAAGATCTTTATGTCCTAAAAATTAAATTAGGTAAATTATTCAAATAAAAAATCTAAAAGGAATAAGGGTCACCTTCTTATTTCCCACTTTCCTCCTCTTTACCTATTCATTTGATTTTTTTAAATGTTAAAAAAAATCTTTTATTTAAATGTCATCATTTTTTGTTTATCTATCGCTTCTATTCATCAACCAAACCGATCATCGGCCATTCTAAAAAAAATTTATTTATTTGGCTTCGCTTCTCTTCCCCTTTAGTGCCCTTTATTCTTCCCTATTGCCAGACGCTTACAACAACATTTTTTTGCCATTTTGTGCCAATCATTTGTTTAAAAATAAATTTACATAAAAATTTATTTAAAATATAGTTGTGATTTTAAGAATATCTTGATTCTACTTACACCCTTTGCATCTTCTTCTTATCCCCCCCCCCTCCTTTTTTGTGACTTTGATATTAAAATGAAGGGATATTTAGAAAAATATTTCCAAAAAAGTTTTGTTTATCAGGATTGGTATACATAGGTAACTTTGTCTTCTTTAAAAATATTTTTTAAAGTTACCATGTGAACCCATTCTGATTTTATAAAACTTTTAATTAATTTAAAAAATAATTTTAAAAAATATTATTTTTAAATTCCTTTAAAACAGGTAAACTTTCTTAAGGCTTTAAAATAATTTATATAAATTCAAAAATATGAGACAGAAAATCGGTAAATTTAAAATAATTATCAATTAGATACAGACAGACCTCACCATAAGAAACCCTTAGGGTCAGAAAAAAGTATCCTATAATGAGGAGAATTTTAAATCGGAGGTATTGTGTCTCTTAAATCCAGTATTAAGGATCTTAAAATGAGGGTATTTTAAATTGAAGGGTATCGCTTATACACCTCCCCCCCCCCTCCAATGGCTAATAATAAACCTAAAGATCGTCTCCTAAATAAAGGGATTTCCAGTATCGGGAGCATCTTATAAATGAGGTCCATAAATAAGAAATTAAATTTTAAAAAATTTTAAAGCTAATTAAAAACTTTCTCAAAAATTTCAATTAAAATTTCCATTCACTTTTTGCTTCAACAACGTATTACTAAACGATTTTGGCCTTTCTTTTCTACACGTTTCTTCATTCTCTTCCCTATTATTATTTAATTCTCCATTAACACAACTACTTAAACGTCTATTATTTTTAGGTGTCATTTGTTGTTGTTGTACCAACAATAAATGTGTTTGGGGTAATAAACGTGAACGAATTGAGAAATTCTTCGGATTATTTGAACTTAATTCTCTTCCAATTTTTGTTGTATTATTTAAAATTAAGGCGTTATTAGACCCATTCCATCCTGGACACAAAATTCTTTTCCAAGCTATTAAAACTGTTCGTCGAAAATTTGCTGAAGAAAATGCGTAGACAATTACATCACAGGAAAAATTGACATAATATAAATAATGGGCAAAATTGTATAGGGAGGCTAGCAAGGGATTTGATGCCAAACTTCCACTGCTTCCTTGAAAGGCGTCAGAATTGAATAAATTTAGAGCAATCTAAAAATAAAGAAAAAGTTATTTTAATAAAAACTATTGTATTAAAGTCAGATCTCGATATAAGACACTCCCAATATATGCTACCTACTAGTAGCCACCTCCCAATATAAGGTACACCTTTATTTAAGGTACATCTGATTAGATATTAGGTGGATAAACCTGCCTAAGCAATACCCTCCATATAAGATACCCACTATATTAAATATACCCTGTATTAGCTAAACCTCTATTTAAGGCCCATTCTGTTTAAGTTACATTTGGCTAGCTATTGGGTGGGGAAAGCTGCCTAAGCGATATATCTTATGACAAGATCCGACCGTGTATTTAAATAATTTACCGTGTCAATAAGTCGAATTAAATAAAAAGGAGTATTTAATAATATATAAACAACAGGAACTACAAGAAGTATACGAGTGCCAGCAGAAGATGCTGAAGAGGCTAGTGATCCACCTTTAAATTAAAAATTAAATAAAGATTTGTAAGGATTTTAACAGTTTTTTGGTCATAATTTTTGAATGGTTCAGGGTAAAACTTTAATTTAAATAAATTTTTGTAGCTAAGAATCTCCTCTATCTAATGATATAAAAATCAAATTTTTATCCTCAAGTAGCCCGGAGTTATAATAATTTAAAGACTCCAGGTTCAAATGTAGGGAATAACGAATAACGCTTAAATAAAAATTCAGAACTTGGCCAGAATTTTAGTTAAAAATTATTTTTCTGGTTTTTATAAATCAGAATCATCCCTCTAATTTTTAAAGACAAAAATTTTTTATATATTAAGTAAAATAATTTATTTTTTATTCACCTCCAGCAGTTCTCGTCGACGCCCCTAAAGGCATAGACAATTTTTGCGATGCCGAATTTTTTCTAGGTGTTGTTATTATTGTTGTAGATCCAACAGAACTTTTAGCCGAAGATGTTGTTAAACTTTTCTTTTTCTTTAATGAAGACAAACTTGCTGGGCGATTATTTGTAAATGTTCGACGTTTAATTGATGATTGGGGTGGAGGAGATGAATTATAAAATGAACGATCTGCTTTACGCACTTTTGAAGCAATTATTAAATTTAAAGCAACAACGATACAACAAGGAAGGCAATAACATAAAAGGACGTCCAAAAGTTCGGCAATCATCTATAAATTAAAAAAATATATTTTTAATTTTTAAGACGTGGTCAGGCGGTAAATGTTCAACCCCTACCCTATTCAGTGGAAAATCAAATTTTAAAAACGTCTCTTAAATAACGAAGCATCTATTATTGGGTGGTTTATTGGGTGCGTTTTCCCTCTCTCTCACTCATTTTTAAAAATTATTATATCCCTTTAATCTACCTGTAATTCCCCATTTTTAACTTCACATTTTCTAACAAGCCTTGTAGAATCGTCTGGAGGTGAAAGAGAAAAGAATTGAACCAAATTGAGTAGAAAGGGTAAAGGAAGCCAACAACACATTGTCTATAAAAAATAGTTATTTTTAACTTTAAGTTAATTTTTTGGTTCTATTTATGGTCTTATTTCTGGTTACTTAAAGGTGTTCGTTAATTAAATTCATTTTTTTCTATTTATAACACAATTATCCACACTTTATCCATATTTTTCAAATAAATTTTAGTGTTTTTCGAGCTTTCGGCATTTTGTCAAATTTTTTGGCATTCTGTATTTTTAACTTTAAAAAAATTCCCCCTTTACCTTCCACCGACTAATATGTCCATATTGTACATGTTTTAAAGGATGAGCAATAGCCAAATAACGTTCCAAAGTCAATGCAGCAATAGACCAACTACTTACATATGAACTAGTCATTAATACATATTCAACTAGAACACAAGGCAAAAAGTCTGTATAATCAACCTGCAAAATTTTTTAAAAAATTTTTTAAAAAATTTTTTAAAAATTCCCAAAATTTACCTTAAATAAAACCATAATAATTCCAATTAAAAAAACAGAATCAGCAATAGTCAAAACAATTAAATATTGATTTGCTGGCATCTTAAAAAATTTTTAAAATTTTTTTAATTGAAAATTTTTCAATTTATTTTACTTTTCTAAGTCTTGAATGAAATATAGCTACAAGAGAGATTATGTTGCCACATAGGCCAAAAAGGACAATAAATGGCAAAACAAATAAATATTCATGGCCACCAGATTCTTCTAAAATTAAAAAATTTTAAAATTTTTTTAAATTTTTTAAAAAATTTTTTAAAAATTTTTTAAATTTCAAAATGTCCAGAAACGAAAAAAATTTAAATTAAAAAAATCACCTTCAGAAGATATTTCCTCATTATTCGAATTATTTTCCATTAAATTTGTAAAAGAATTATTAAGATGACTAGCAGAAGAATTAGTCGTTTGGATGAGCATTTTAATTTAATTTTTAGGAAATATTCTAAAATAAATTTGTTTAAAAAATTTGCTTAATATATATTTTTTTAATATTTTAATTTTCGTAAAAAATTTTTTTGAGAGTTAAAAAAATCAAATATGTATAAAGAAGGGGATGTTAAAAAAATTTTTTATAATTGAAATGGTCAAATAATTGGGGAGGGGATGTTAAAATAATTAAAGGTTATTAAGTAAAGTAAAGTACAGTCTCGAAATTCCAAAATTAACCATAAATTAGTTATTTATTAAATTTAATTATTTTTTTAGTCTGTCTAGTTAAAATACCCAAAATTAAATTAATTTAAAAAAATTAAATAAAAAATTTTCCCTTTTTAACAGCTTTTTAAAACCACCCTATTTTCGTAGCATTAACAAAGCTGTTACGTAAATTTTTGGTTAAATTTGGAATTTTTTATTAAAAAAAACTTTTTTAAATAAAAGATTATATTAATTCCGGTAATTAACTAATTGTTTTAAATAAAACAAAAAAATATTTATATAATTTAATAAAAATAAAATTAGCATGACATACATAATCTCTTATTAAGCTTAAAAATACAAAGAAAAAAGGCCGAACCTTTAATAAAAAAAATTATTTTTAAACATTAAAAAAAATAATTTAATAAATTTATAGCTATAAAATAGAAACAAAAATAAATTAATTTAGAATAAAGAAAAAAAAATTTTTTTTATAAAAAACGCACCTTATAAACTATAAGGTACGCCCAACCTATAAAAGTAATACGTAAAGGATTTAAAAAAGAGTTAAATATCTTTTAGAAATAATATTGTAAAAAATTTAGATACAGTAAAATACAGCCGAAATCACGATAAAGTAGAACCCCACTAAGAAATGCCTTAGTTTAGTGTACGATTTTTTAACTAATCAGGGGATGTTTAGCCATAGGTTGGGAGGTCCAAAACCAAAATGTTAAACGGAACCGGATCCAAAATTTGAGTTCGGGATCCCAGGACTGGAACCAAAAAAATTAAATATTCAAAAAATATTTAAATATACGATACGAAAATTGAAAAAAAAATTTTAAAAAATAAATTTAAAAAATGTTTGAAAATATTTAATTATAAATTATAAAAGGTATCTAAAAAATTATTTTTAGTAAAAATTTATTTTTAGAAAATAAATTAATTATTAATTTAATTAAAAAAATTAAAGAATTAAATAATTAATTAAATTAGAAAAAGTTGCACATTTTTTAATTTTAAGAAATTATTTTATAAATATCTCTCTGCCTTATAAATAATGCCTTAAATTTTAAAAATTCCAAAAAAAATATCAAAAATTTATTTCAAACTAAATTTTAAATTAATTTTTATTCTAACATAAAAAATTAAAAAACGGAAATTTTTCTTAGAAAAAATTTTCAAAAAAATATTTTTTGTTCCAAAAAAATTTTCTTGGAACACAAAAAAATTATTTTCAACAATTAATTAATTAATTTTTAAAATGAAAATTTTTTTAAGTTTTACAAAAATTATAAAAATTAAAATAAAAATTATAAAATATATTTTTTACTTTTCAAGAAAATTAAATAAAAATTTAAGAAATTCTAAGAAAATATTTTTTAAACAAAATTATTTAATTGTGGGAATAAAAGGAAGAAAAAGAGAAATATTAAAGTAGAAAAAAGTTTGCCGCGCGAGGTAAAGTCACGTAAAAAGGGCATTTTATTCAAAAAATTAATTTTAAAAAAAAAGTTGAAGTGAAAAAAAATTTTTTTAAGTAAAACAAAATAGCAAATTCATTTGTATTATTTAAAAATAAAAAAAATTTTTAATTCTAGAAAAAAAATTAAAAAATTTAATAAAATCCTCATTGATTTCCGCCTAATTTACTATGCTAGTAATGCGCGAAACTTAAATTTATATGCTTAAAAAAATTTAATTTTGTCGGGAAATTGATATCTAGGCTAAAGAACGGACTGGAAGGCTCTCTCACGAAAATCTCGAAAAAAATCATGCTTATCGATAACCAAGATTTTAGTTAGATTTTGACTCGGCCCGGGTTCTACTTTGAATGGCTAGAGCCTAAAACTTTTTAAAAGAAAAGTTTAAAAAAATTTTTCTTCTAATAAAAAATGGCAACAGATTCCATAATTTAATATACCAAAGAAACATTTTTTTTCGAAAGTTACTTTAATTTTTAAAAAGGCAGATTTAAAGGTTTTAAAGAGCATATTCACTAACCCTATTTCATTCACAATCCCTCTTACGTACAAAAAATAAATAAGGAATTATGATTAAAAATATCTTCTTTAAATAGAATTAAATGTACAAAAAAGAGGATAATAAACACGTAATAAATTTCAAAAAAAAAATAAATAGTAAAATTTAAAAAATAATTTTTACAGAAACAACAAATAATTAAGAAAATAAAATTTTTATATTTTGTATTAACGTGTGCCTTTTAAAATAATACATATGACCGAAAAAGGGGAGGGTTATTAAACACATATTTTTTGCTTTAAAAGAAAATTGTTAGGTTTTTGAAAAATATAATTTTTTTAATAAAAAAAAAGAAAAAAAAATTTTTTTAAATTAAAATTAAAAATTAAAAAATATATATTTAGGAAAAAAGATTTTTAATAAACAAATTTTTAGGTTGATAAAAAATAAAAATTGATAAAGAAAAATTTTTTTAATAGATTATAAGGTTAATAAAAATAAAAAAATACTAAATATTTAGAAAAATTTTTTTAAATAAATAAATTGTTTTGTAAAGCTACGAATTTAAATACCAACACATGACAACAACAACAAAAACTTACAAAAATAATTTTTTTGGAATAATCTATTAAATATTGTTTTGTTTTAAAATACTTATTTTTAGAATTATTTTCCCAATGCTTTTTCTTTGTTTATTAAAATATTCCTATTTTTGCGCAAAATTTAAAAAAAAAAATTAAAAAAATATAGCATAATATGCAGAAAAATCTTTTCAGTAAAATTCAAAGTTAGAAAAAAATTTTCTTCCTCCCAAAAGAAATTAAAAAATTTATTTAAATAAATATTCACTAATAAAAAATGTCAGAATATTAGATTTATTTTCTTTTTTTAATTTTTGCCCTTCCAAAAGAACTAAAATAGGAAGCTTTTTTAGTAAAGGCTTCTTCTTATTTTCGCGTCATTCAAAAAACTTTAAAGAGAAATTAAAATTAACTTCCTCCTAAATAGCTTTGTTTAAAGATTTATTTTTAGGACTAAATAATATACTATCATTTATTTAAGTAAAAATTGCAACATTTATAATCTTTAAAAATAAAATTTTCCAATTAAAAAATTAAAAAAAAAATTTTTTTAAAGGGAAAATTTAAAAAAATAAAAATTTAACTTTAAAAAATAGAATACTGGTTTAAAATGATTGTGTAAAAATGAATTTTAAGCGCTCAAAAAACAAGAAAACTAAAAAAATATTCTGTTCAAAGTCCCCCATATACATACCAACAATCTCATACAACAATCGCATTAATACTGTCCTGAGGGTGTGTTTAAAATTAACTTCTTCTCCTTCACTTCCCTAAGTCAGCTAAATTAATTTGGCTTCAGATGGGTGATTTATTTAGAAAAGTGATGTATTTGGGAGGTGATATATTAGAGAAATTTAAAATTTTAGAAAAGAAAAAAATATAAAAATTAAAAAAATAAATTCCTGCATTATTTCTTTACTCTCCCATCTGTCAGCCATAAGGCCCTAACATTTTAAAAAAAGAAGCAAAGTGAGAATAATAATAAAAAAACGTTCTGACTAAAAATTTAAAAAATTTTATTGAAAAGAAAAAATTTAAAGCAAAAAATGAAGAAAAAAATATTTCTAAAGTCGATTTAATTGAAAAAATTTTAAAAAATATTTTTAATTTAATAATAGAAAAATAAAAAAATATTATTGAAAATATTATTAAAAAATGATCTTAGAGAATTAAAAATAAAATTAAAGTTAAAAATTAAATTTAAAATTATCTAACTTAATAAAGATAAACTAAATTATACTTATTATTTTGTAAAAAAAATTTTCTTTCCAAATTTTTAAATTAAATTTAAAAAAAAACAAAAAAAAAACTTCTGTCTTAACTAATAAAACAAAAAGCATTAGGAATGGCTTTACTTGAAGCATTTTTATTTTTTTATAAAAAATAACTGCGCCATAAAAAATCTCTCTATTTTTCTAGCACATATGTATTCATTCAATTTTCTCTTCAAAAAAAATTTTTTTCCCCAATTTTTTCCAATTTTTTCCCTTGTTTTTTTTTGATTATTTTCTATATTATAATAAATCTAAAAAGCATTTCCCCGTATTTTCCAAACTAATAAAATATGTATTTTTTATTTTTTAGTTATTTTTTTGATGGGTTTTATTGATGACATTGAAGAGAAAAAAATAAAAATAACAGAAAAAAGGAGAAGCTTTTCCTGTTATTTTTTAAAAAATTAATTTTTACACCCACACCAAATTTAAAATAAATTATAGTACCCCAAACATTATTTCCAGCCCTCTATTTTCCCCCTTTCTCTAAAATTTTTTTTCTATGTTAATTTTAAAATAAAAATACCATAATACTCAACAATTACACTAGCTAATTTTAATCAAATTAGCTTAGAAGTCTATATAAAATAAAAAATAAAATAAAATTTTGGAAAAAAATATGTATTAAACAGAGGAAAAAATAAACTTAATAAAATGCAGAAAAACCGGAAATAACCAAAAAACCAAAAAAAACTCAAAAAATTGTTCTTTATTTTTCAAAGAATAAATACCAAAAATGGCCTATAAAACAAATAAGGAAACTCTTAAAATAAGACGAAAAAAGCAGGTGGTACTAAAAAAGGGAAAAAACGAGGAATAGACAAGAATTATAAAAGATGAGTTTAATTAGCATTTTATTGTTGGAATAAAGGAATAATAATATAAAATTAATTAGGTATATATACTTAATTTTAGTTTTTTATGGTGATATAATAATATCAAAGATAAATTTGAATAATTCCCAAATGAATTAATTATAAAAGGGAAGAAGAATTATATATGTAAAAAATTTATAAATGTGACCGGAATTGCCCAAACTAATATATTGAGATCATTAGAGTATACAGTCAAATCTCACTGAAGGATATACACAATATTAGATAACAGGGGAACGTGCCGACAAAAAAATAAGGTCACAAATATAGAATAGATTCGCCAAAAAACGTCGTGACTTCCTGATTTTTGTGAATAAAAAAATCATGTTTACTAATGGATACCAGGGGTGTTCCGAGTTTACAAAATTTAAAGAAATCTTTAAAAGAAGGATATAGATTTTTGGGTAGCTTCGAGCTATACCCTTGACCCTACCCATACGTGACTATAGTCTATCACCAATTTTTGGGAATCTAATCATAACTAAAAAAGTTTAGCCATTATTATAACAAGTAGAATTAACACAAATTAGCTTGTAAAGTGAAGGTGGTAGGATAAAAAAATGCAAGTTATTCATTTTCAAATTAAATATAAACTAAAACGCATTTTTAGCAAGTTTTTTTTTCAAGTTTTCTTAGAAGGAAAAAAATGCTAATTTTTTTATCCATATTTAAATATATTTGGAGGAAGCATTTAAAAAATATATAAATGGAAAAAAATAAAGAACAATTAAAAATAAAAGAATTTCTATATCAGGCTTATATTTTGCTAAAATTAAATGGCAAATTATGCATAGAAGAAACATATCGTGAATAAAAAAAAATAAAAAGAAAAGTTGCAAAAAACTAAAGTTATATTAAAATTAAAAATATTTTTTATTGACAGCCGGTTCCTTAATTTCTTAAATAAAAAGACATTTGATCCCAAAATGAATTTTAGAAATATGACCATACTCTCAATTTAATAACCAGTCCCCAATTTGAATTTTGATCCAATTTACCCCCTTAAAATAAATTTTAAAACATTTGGATTCCCAAAATTGGTAGTAATAGACACTTATAAAGGAGAGGCTTTTGAATGTCCGTGGGACTTCGGGATGAAATTTGGCAGACAGGTAGAATGTATTTTTAAAATCCTAGAATATATTTTTAAAAGATCCTCCAATTTAAAGGACCTTTAATCCCAGAATGAATTTTGGAAAACATGACTATGAATAATTTTGATCTATTTTCCCTTTCATAAAATAATTTTAAAGAATTTGGTTCCTTAAAAATAGTGTTGGTAGACATTTAATCACACTATATACAAAAATATTTAATTAAATTCAAAACGGATTGAGTCATTTTTTTAATATTATGTAATAAACTAATAATAAATTTTCACCATATTTCTCCCCTTTAATTAAACCAAAAAATTATTTTTCCCCTTATTTCCGTCATCAAACGCGTCAATTTTTTTGCAACTTTGCATAAATTAATTAATTGTTTCCTTAAGGGGCTTCCAAAATTATTTTGTTATTACGCATGTTTAGATAACAACCAAAAATGATTTAAAAATTAGTTAAATTATTTAAAGAAATGAAAAAATAAATTTTTTGAAAATATTAAAAATTAAATTATAAATGAAAGAAGGGAAAATGATGATGTCAAAAATTAAAAAAAAGTCAAAAAATTATTTATAGAAAAAAATAAAAATTTCCTTATTTAAAAATTGTTTACTACCACATAGCAATTATTAAAAAATATAAAAAAATTATTTTTAAAAAAACTGACAGAGGATTTAATTAAATGACGAAAAATTGTAAAATTTAAAAGATTATAAAAAGTAAAATATAATTTCTAGGTTGCAAACCAAATTACGTGATTTTAAATTTTTAAATATTATTTAAAATTGAAATACTCCTTTTTTAGTTTTTTAAAATGATAATTTAATAAATTTAAAAAAATTTAAATCACGCAATTAAATTGGGAAAAGTAGTCTTAAAGGTTGTTAAACCCCCTCCCCTCCCCAAGAAGTTCATAAGCCATACGGAAATGAAATTCGTTCATGAACAATTTTTAGAAATTTTGTAAATTTGAAAAATACAAATGAAAAAATGAAAATTGTGTTTTTGCAAGAAAAAAATATTTGAGATAAAAATTATATTGTATTTAGGAAGAAAAAAGAAAGAAACGTTATTTTAAAAAATTAAAAATTTTTCATAGAGAAAGCTTTGATTAAAAAATATAAGAAACAAATTTTTCTTGATTAAAATTTTCAGAAAATTTAAAATTGTGATTTTTCGGAAAAGAAAAAGATGAAGGAATGAAAATGTATTTAAAAATAAATATGATTTTATAAGGTTTCAATTTAATTTTAAAAGTATAATAAAACAAATCTAGACTTAATGACAAATTTAAAAATAAAAATATATCCTATAAAAGATATTAAAGTACACCCACATCCACGAATCCGTGCCTATTTTTGTTATTATTAGAATTATAGTTCAAATGATACGATAAAATATGTAATATTAAGAATATATTAGAAATAAAATAATAAAAATAAAGAAAAAATAAATATCTAAAAAATCAAAATGATGTTAAAAAATTATCGAAAAATAAATATACGATATTTACTCAAATAATTACCCTGGTAAGTATTGCTAAAATTAACAAAATAGAAAATCTCAATTAACAAACAATTTCAATTAACATGACTTGTGGGAGTAATTAATAGAAGAATGTAATTATTTGAGGTTATTTTAAAAAGGCTAATTTACCTATTGTTAAAAGAGTTTTGCGTAAATACGATAAAAATAATGAAATTTAAAGTTAAGCTTATTTTTAAAGTTAAACTAATAATTAAATTGACAAGACAGAAAATTTCAATTAAAAACCTACAAATATTCAAGTACTAACAAAATTAAATGGCTGGGAAAATAGCTTATTTTTTCCAATTTTCTGTCATGTTTTAAATATTATTAAAAAATAAATCCACCTGACGCAATTGTCCGTAAATGACACCAGTATTAAGACACAAATTGTTTGCACAAAATAAATTTTAGTTGATAAATCAGTTCAAATATTGTTGTTAATAAATATTCTTTTAAAAATTTTCCATAAACTAAAAATCTTTTAAAAAAATAAAAATTAAACCATAATGTATTATTTCAAAGTAAATACTGGGGCAATTTAACCACCAAAACACAAATTAATTATTTAAAATGAAAGTTTATTTAATAGTCGGTGCCCTTGGGAAAATGTGCGTGCATATTATTTTTTAAAAATAAAGGGTAAAAAAAGAGAAATTTTCCTTGATTAGAGCAAAATCTCTTTAATTTCCTTTATCTTTAAAATTAAAAAAAAAATTAAAAAATTGTAAATGTAACAAATAAGCAGGTGATATTCTATGGGAAAAGGTGAATGTTTGCGTGTTTTGTTAGACAAAGACGTTATTGACAAAGCACAGGTAAAAATGATACAATTAAATGAAAAGTAAAGGCTTTAATATATAAAATATTTTCCGGAAAAGAAATATAGAAATTATTCCGGTTTCTATAGAAAATAATTTCCGGAAAATAACTATAGAAAATTATTCCGGTTTTTATAGAAAATAAAATCCGGAAAAGATATACAAATTGTTCCGGTTTGTTATGTATAGGGAATATTTTCCGGAACAGTAATAGAAAATAGAATCCGGAAAAGATATACAAATTGTTCCGGTTTTTATAGAAAATAAATTCCGGAAAAAGAAAATATGTAGAAGTATTTTCCGGAAAACAGATATATTTTGACCTTTCCGGAAAATATTAATTAATACTTCATAAAACAATTTCTGAACTTTCCGGAAAACATTTACAAGTGCTTTTATAATAAAAGAAAAAAGCTAGTTATAAACATAAACATGTTGTGAGATTGCATGTATTACGACTCCAATTATTTTTCAATTGTTTGTTTTAAAAGTAAATTACTAGCTTACTTTAAACATTAAAGTTCATTTCTTTTTAAACAAACAAAGAATGTTTCCAATGAATTTTGAATAAACAAAATTTAATTATTAAGTAAAAAGTGTCTAGAAAAAATATTGCAAATTCTCACAACAGGTGAATAATAATTTTAATTAAAAAAACTAATTTTCAGGTAATTTTTTAAAGGTTAAAATTCAGTCAAAAATATTTTCAAAAAAATTAAAAGACTAGGGAAACAAGGAAAATTTGGAAAAAAAATTTTAAAAATTTTTCACGTTAATTTTCAGTCTCATCCAGCCAGTAACAATTCAATAGAATGGAATACATGTAGAGTTGAGTGTTTTGGATTGGAATGTTTTTGACATTTTTGTTGTTCTTTATTTTTTGTTTTTTGAGTAGACTGAGGTGTTGACTGAGGAAAATCTTAAAATTAAAATTTTTAAAAATTATTTTTTAATTTTTATTTATCCCCCAGTCATTGTAAATTTTTTCTAATTTTTATTTTCTCCAACGGCCAAGTGCCTTTTTGATTTATTACATAAAAATTCCCAGATTTCCCCGTGTTTCTAATTTTGTTATTTTTTATATTCCAAACACTTTAGAAAATACATATGGACATAAATAATGTTTTTAGCGGAAGAAAATTGAAAAAAAAATATTGAAAAATGTTTTTAAAGAAAAAAGGACATTTCCGTTTAAAAAGAGTCACTTCTTAATTAAAATTAAAAAAAAATTTAAAACTCACTAGAAGTAGACATTTTGTCCAAAGCTTTATTGTCAGCACATTTCTCAACATTTTCAGAATTTTGATGTTCACCGTCATTTTCTTTGCGTATTTGCCGTTCAATTCTGTCCAGAAAACGTCTCTTCATGTTCAACGAACAGAGTGAACACCTTTAAAAAATTTTCAAAAATTAAAAAAATTGTTTTAAAATACTCACATGCAATCCCGATTTGGGCATTTTTGTTTGTGCCCCTTCTTTGGCTGATTGTATTGACCACTGAAAAAATTTTTTTAATCAATTTAACAAAGAAAAACTGACTGATTCGCGCAAAGTTGACACATATACAAGTCTTTTGGCATTTTTGGAAGAAATAAAAAGTCCAATTTTTAAGGTCAATTCATTTTATTTTATCCACCAAAAAGTGTTGTTTTTTCAGTGTCAATCTGTTGTTGTCTTTTTTCCTCATCTCCGCCCACTTTTGCCAAATTTTTTGCGTCCAAAAGCAATTAAAAAATAAAAGAGAACATCCTAAATTAAAAAAAAAATAATTTAAAACATTTAAAATTAAAATTGAATCCGAGTTCCTTCACAGAAAAGTGAGAGAAAAAAATAAATGGGACCAAATGTCATTTAAATAAAAATAAATAAACATTATGCCAAATAAGAAAAAATCTTTAAAAAATTTTTTCATGAAAAAGTAATCATCCTGTTCCTTGTTTTGCCAAATTATAAAGGAAATCTTTACAAATTTTTAAAATTTTCAGTCGTATAGTACAATGACTTCTTCTAAATTTATTTTTGTTACCCGCGATAACAACGAAATTCAAATTCCACCACAATTTTGCGATAAAATTGCTTTTATTAAAAATTTTGTTGATACTTATGAAAATGTTAAAAGTACATTTAATTAAAATTTTTAATCAATTTTTTATAACTTTAGAAATTCAAATTCCATCAAATGCACCAAAAACGGGGAAAGAACAATTGGAAATAATTATCAAATTTTTGGAGACTTTGGAAGCTAATAAGGCCTTTGATGAGGAATTTGATAAGAGCAATCAACCAGGAGATGAAACGGTTTATTTTTGATTTTTTGGGATTTATTAAGGATGGGGATCTTTGGAGAGTCTGGGTTGAACTAATTTTCGACCCACTGATCCCGATGGTTGCCACTGACTCAATCAACCTAGGCCCATTTCTAGGACACAAAGCCGGGCTGTAACTCCAGAATGTTGATGCTAGGTTCAGGATGCAGGTGGAATCCAGGCCTTGTTCCAGATCAGGAATTGGAAGAAGTGAAAGGCTGAAGAAAATAAGGACGGAAGAACAAGAGGTCCCAGAGACCAACTTGTTTCCTTAGACCCTTCTCCCAAGCTCGCATTAAACTCCTCCACATTTTTTAGAACACCCGAGCTCGATCAAATTCTCTGTCAAACAATTTATGGATAAAGAATTTTTTCGACAAATATCAACGTTCACAACTTTTTGAAGCAATCGAATCTGCAAATTTTTTGGGAGTTGTTGATTTTGTTGATCCTCTAGCTGAATATATTGCTCAAAAAATTACACAAATAAAAAGTACTGAAGAAATGACCGAATTTTTGGGATATCCAATGGAAGAAGAAATGAAAGAATTATTTGAAAAATTTGAAAAAGAAAATGAAAAAGCTCATCAACAACAAAAAGAAAAGGAAGAGAAAGAAGCTTTGAAAATGAAAGAGGAAGAAGAGAAACGATTAAAAGCTGAAGAAGCTTGGTCTGAAGCTTTAAATGAGCCTGATGCTAAAAATGATGATGACGATGATATTGGTTTGCCTTAAAAATTGAGAAGATTTTTGTGTTAAGTTTTGTGGAAAAATATATTTATTTTAAAAAATCCCAGAGATTTAACTATAGAATAGTTGTTCTAGTAATTTATTGAAAGATTTTTGCTTTGAATTCTTTAAAAAAATCAATTTATGATCCGAATCTCGGGGATGTTACTGATTGAAAAAAAAGGACGGGTTGTTGGATTTTCTCAAAATTTCCTTCAGGTTTTGGGTTCGAACAATATCTCTTTTAGTGTCTTTCGTAATTGCCATCATTTTCAATAAAATAAGTTTGAGAACCAAAGGAAAAAACTTGACCACAATTGATTTTTTTCTAACATCGATCACTTTTTTTATCATTTTTGAAAAATATATCATTTTCGTTTTGCTTTATTAAATATTAAAAAAAATATTTTTAATGCAAGTAGAAGCCGGACCTAGACAAGATCTCTAATGGAAATCTCGGTCATCGAAAACGATATTTTCCGAGATCTCGTTTCTCATACAACTAGAGATCGGCCTGGGTCTGGACCAAGGCCTAGGTTTTTCCTGGACTACAGGCCCAGGATACGGCCCAGGTCAATAAATCAAACCCAGGAACAGACCCAGGCTTTTCAAACAACCCTTCCAATCCGGTCTCTATTTTTAAGACGACCTAGTTTGGAACTTGTATAAATATTTAAAAGAAATTGTAAAATTTGTCAACATATAGAAAATTAGTGATACATATAATTTCTTTATAATCACAGGAAGGGGAGGGGGCATCTATAAATAAAAAAACCTTTTTTCACAAAATTGAAAATTAAAAACCCCAAATTGTCACATTATTCTTCTTCAATCTTTTTAAGATTAACCAAACAAAAGTTTTTTGGAACGCTTTGTCCAATAGAACAATTTATTGAATCCACAATTGCGTCAAATGGTGCTCTAAAAAATAAACTTTTTCCAATTTTTAAAATTTAAAAAAACCTAATTAAATATTCCATTTTCATAGCATTCAAGGCTACTAAACTTTGATTTTTTTCTACTTTATCCCCAACATTTACAAGCAATTTTTCAACAATTCCAGGCATTGGAGATTTTGGGTTTCCATCAATTATTGATGTTCCTAAAAATTCTTCCGAGTCAAAAATCTCTTCATCTAAAGAAATAGAATTCCAAGTAGAATGTCCAGAACCAAAAACCTTTAAAAGAAAACAATTTTTCAAAAATTCTTCAAAAAAATAATTAAATTCCTAAAAAATTAAAAAAAAAAAGAATTTTCAAGTAAAATTTCAAAAAATTCGAAAATTTCAAGTAAATTGTCAAAAAAAATTTTTTAGTTAAAAAATTACTTAAGAAAAACTTCCAAAAAACAAAAAATTTCTCAGAAATTTTTACAAAAATTTGTCAAAAAAAAATTAAAAAAAAATAACCGCAATTTTTTCATTCATTTTAACAGCTTTACATTTCCATCTTTTACATCCTTTAGATATCAATTCAATTTTAAATTCAATTCCATTTTTAAAAGTTTTTGAAGTTTTAAATTTATTAATTTCTGAAATTAATATTTCTTCTTCTATCTTTCCACTTTCTTCATTTTCCAAATTTCCTTCAATTTTATATTTATTATTTCCCAAAATTTCAACATTTAATGTTTTGCTGCCTAAATTAATTGTTCTTTTTGCTTTTTGATTAAGGCGAAAATAGGGGAGTAAAAGAAAAGGATTTGAAGTTGTTGAAGAATTTGGTGTCTGAAAAATAAAAAAATTATTTTCTGAGAAATCAGAATTTATCAAAGATTACTGAGGCAGAATTCAATCTGATTTCCATAAAAAAAAATTTACCAGAAAAATCAGAATTTATCAAAAGAAAGATCAGAAGAAAATAAATTCTGGTTTTTCCGGAAAATCAGAATTCTGATTTTATGCAAATCAGAATAAATTCTGATTCAGAATTTTCCGATGAATTCTGATTTTTATAGGAAATCAGAATTTATTTTATACAATGATTTCCTAAAGGATTATTCCCTTCCAAAAAACCAGAATTAAAAATAAAAACCTTACATCCAACAACACAAAAGCAATTGCCGATTCCAAAAGAACATAAAAATCATTTTCCTTCTTCATCGGCATCAATTCATTAATATGTTCAGGTATAAAATCAGTGTATAAATCACCAGACAAGAATTTTTCATGTTTTAAACAACTCCGAACAAATTCAACATTATTAAAAATTCCTCCAATTTGTGTTTGATTTAAAGCATTTTCCAATTTAAAAATTGCTTCTTCTCTCGTTTTTCCTTTTGCAATAATTTTTGCAATCATTGGGTCATAAAAAACAGTCACTTCATCTCCTTGTCTTATGCCAGAGTCAACACGAACATTTTTAGGGAATTGTAGATACTCGAGAGTGCCTGCTGTTGGCATAAAATTTGCGCTACTGTCTTCTGCATAAATTCGGGCCTTAAATTTTTTTGTAAATTTATATAAAAACTAAAAATTAACTTCAATGGCATGGTCAATTAATTTAATTTCTTCTTGTTTCATTGGAAGATGTTCACCAGCAGCTACTCGAAATTGCCATTCTACCAAATCTAGATTGGTGATCGCCTTAAAATAAAATTGAAATTAAAGATTGAAATTTTTAAATTATGAACATGATTTTTGAGGACCTTCACCAGAAACTTGACCTTGAGTCAAGAAAAAGCAAGGTAAAGGAAAAATCAGGAAAATCTGACTCTGATCCAGGAAAATCCAAGGATCCATGCCGAGATCCATGCCGATTTCTAGTTGAGATATTTCTAGATGAGTGCTCGGCCGAACAGACCGTACTGAACAGATTTTGGAAAACTTCGGTACTTTTCAGAACCGGTATTCTTTGGGACTACCAATACGAGAACCGGAAAAGGTCAGTTGCCGAGCACTATTTATAAATATTAAAAAAAAACCTCAGTCACAGGATGTTCTACTTGAAGGCGAGTATTCATTTCCATAAAATAGAATTGCTCGGATTCCGTGTCAAAAATAAATTCAACAGTCCCAGCACCAACATACTTCACTGCGGCCGCGGCGTTTACAGCTGTACGTCCAAGCCAATGACGAGTCTCAAAAGACAAACCGTGAGCAGGCGCTTCCTCAATAATTTTTTGATGTCTACGCTGTTAAAAAATTAAATAAATAAGATTAAAAAAATAACCTTTCATACTTGAATGCTGCAATCTCTTTCCCAAAGATAAACATAATTTCCGTGCATATCACCAAAAATTTGGACCTCCACCTGGAAAAAATTTTTTTAACAAAAATTTTTTTAAATTAAAATCTAACATGTCTAGGCCTAGTAACAAACTTCTCGAAAATCATGTCTGTGTTGCCAAACGATTTTTGAGCTTCAGAACGGGCCGATTCCAACGATTCGAGAAAATCCTTTTCTGACCAGACTATACGCATTCCTTTGCCTCCGCCCTGAAAATTATGTTTAAGAGAGTCTATTTTTAATTAGACTAACCCCACAAACAGCCTTCATCATAACAGGAAAGCCTGCAATCAAATAAAAACTATGAAAAGTAAATAATGGCACTGATGTCGTTTCCCTCCCCCACTCAATTTTATTTAAAAAGTGCATAATGGTAAAACATTTAACCGAAATAAATCCAATCTATTTTCCCTGTAAACCTAAAAAACTAAGTGGGGGAGGGAAACGACATAAGCACCATTGATAAATAAAATTCAAACCTATTTGTTTTGCCTCTTCCAACAAATTTTCTTCCTCTTGATTTGTGCCATTATATCCTTGAATGACCGGAACTCCAGCCTAAAATTTTTTCTATTTTTAAACAAAATTAATTAAATACCTCAATCATTATTTGTTTTGCTTTGTTTTTCATTCCCATATCATATATTGCTGAAGGTGGAGGGCCAATAAAAATAATGTTGTTTGAGGCACAGAGTTGAGCAAAGTGGGAGTTTTCGCTTAGAAATCCATAACCAGGGTGAATTGAATCGGCCTGGGCAAGTTTGGCAATTTCAATAATTTTGTCACTATTAAGGTAGCTTTGTGAGGGAGTTGCTGGGCCAATCCGATAAAAAGAGTCCGCAAGGGAGGCATGCAAAGAATTTGCATCGACGTCGGAATAGACTGCGACAGTCTTGGATTTTTAAGAGATTATAAGGAAATTTTAAAGAGAAACCTCGATTCCCATCATTTTTGCCGTTCGCATGACCTGAATAAACGAAAAATAAAAATTCTTTTGAAAATTCTTACCCTGACAGCAATTTCGCCTCTGTTGGCAATCAAAACTTTTTTGATCCGATTCGAATGTGACTGTCGTATAAAGCACAGATTTGAAGAATTGTTAGAAATTAGACGAAAATTAAGAAGGGAAAGAATGGAATACATTGTAAATCCTGAAAATACAAAAAAAAAAAACGATAAAATTTCAGCTGACTGCATCGAGAAAAATTAAAAATTTTTAAATATTGGCGTTAATAACATAATGCCAAATTTGTGTTCAAAAATATTTTTAAAAGTTTGGCTTCACTTTTTATCGATTTTCTGATTAGATTAGAGTTGTTTTGCTTTTGTGATTGTTTTTATCTGTTTGTTTTTGTTTGGGGGTTTTGTTGTTTTTCGTGTTTTTTCAAGTTTCTTTGTTTGTTTTTCGTTTAATCTCTTTATCTATTATCATTTATCACTTCTATTCTTTTTTTCTTAAGCGCGCGAGGCAAAAAAGCGAAAAAACTAAAAAAATTTTCCAAAATTAGAAATTTTTTTCAACTTTTTTCTTATAGGCTGGCAGACACTCTACATGGTGGTACGTCTTCGGGCTGATTTTTTGTCTGATTTTTCCAAATGTTTTTTTTTCAAGATGTGCAACTGTGGCAACATGGAATGGTCTGGTGGTAGTCTGGTGTGGTTGATTTTTAAAAAAAATTTTAAATAAAATTTTTAATTAAATATTAAATTTTATTTTTGAGATTTGGGGGCTTTCAGCTATGGATGGTGGAAGAACATGCTTTGGATGGTGGAAGAATATGCCTTGGATTGTGGAAGAATATGGTGTGGTGTGGTTTTTAAAAAAATTTTTATAATTAAAAAAAAATTTTAAATTCAATTTTTGATTTTACAAGATTTGGGGGCTTTCAACTGCTGTGTGGTGGAATGGAAGAATATGCTACTGGCTGGTGGAAAGAATATGGTCTGGTGTGGTTCTTTAAAAATTTTTTAATTTTTTAAAAATTTTAATTAAAAAACCAATTTTTTGATTTTTAAAAGATTTGGGGGCTTTCAGCTGCTGGGTGGTGGAAGAATATGCCGTTGAATGGTGGAAGAACATGCTTTTGGTGGTGGAAGCAGATGCTCATTTTGGATGTAAGTTTGTCATGATTTTGAAAAAAAAAAAATGCGAGCTAAAAATTTTTGCGCAATTGCGTCTTTTCTCATCTCATTCTTCTCTCTCCTTTCTTTTCTCTTTTTTCAAATTTAGCAGATCAACCCGTCTTCAATTGTGGTAGGCATGGATGGGATTTTCAACAACACCAGAATATGGACGGCAAGTTTTTTGTGCCATAAAATACGAGAACAGCCCCCTGATTTCCTACGTCGAAAAAGTCGTAGTCGTTTCGAAGACGTGTTTTTGTAATAAATTTTTTTGGCATAATGTATTTTTTTCAAACATTTTCTCTCTCTCCATTGTTTAGGTTTCGTGCCCGCTCAAAACATCAAACGCTTAAAATATCTAGACGACTAAAAACGCTAAAAATATCTAAACGGGTAAAAACGCTCAAAACATCTAGACGACTAAAAAGGCTCAAAATATATTCGCTCAAAACATCAAACGCTCAAAATATCAAAATATATTTTTCATTTAAAGGGGACAGTTGAGTCCGCGGAAAAAAATTTTGCCGCTGCGGAGGAAGCCGGGCATGTCGAGCGGAACGACGGCCGCCGCTTCGCTACGGTCGCCGCGAGCGAAGCGAGCACGACCGCAGCGAAGCACGGCCATCGTGTAGCGAAGACCATGCCCGGCCTACCCTCCGTAGCAGCACAAAAACAGTTTTTCCAGCGAAGATTCAGTTGGTCATAACTTTGTTCACAATCATCCAATCGAGCTGATTTTGGTGTCATTCAACTCAGCTCGTCGAGCCCTTTCTCAACACGTCGAGTTCATGCAAAATTGGTCCTGAGATACTACATTATTCACCCCTGATACAAGGAAGAAATATTGGACTCAACTGTCCCTTTTAATCAAAAAATATTTTGATATTTTGAGCCTTTTTAGCCGTCTAGATATTTTGAGCGTTTGATGTTTTGAGCGAATATATTTTGAGCCTTTTTAGTCGTCTAGATGTTTTGAGCGTTTGCTGTTTTAAAAAAATATGTTTTGTAGGGTAGCCTTTAGGTTTTCTAGAGAAAAAGAGGAAAACGAGAGAAGAGCTAAAAGTCAGACAAGAGAAAATTTTTTCGCTTCTCTTCTTCTTTCCTCCATTTGAGTCGATAATTTACCCATTTCAGTTTTAGTTGCTATTAAAATTTTTTTATTTTATTATGAGTGAGATTGCTGACCATCAATTTGAACCTGCTCCTGTGATTGATACAAATGACAGCGAGTTTAAAACGTTAGTTTTTAAAGCTTTGTTTGGGGATTTCTTGTTAGACAATCTTTCGTGTTGTCACCCCACAAATTTTGTCCTTGTTGAGTGACTCAAATTTGCGAAAAGCTTTGAGTACCTCAAAATTTTTTGGTTTCCATGTTGAGTACTTTGTTGAGTACTTCCATATTCGCTCTAATTATGTTTCCTTCGTCAGACCACCGATGGCTCCATTACAACAGGGATTGCAACAAGACATCACAACGCGACGAAACAGACCCAAGTATCTGTATGAGGGCGCTCTCTACGTTTACCATGGGATGAGCTCTAAAAAGGATGCTAAGTACTGGCGATGTGAATTTTTTAATGCAAGGGATATTAAATGCAGAGGTTTCTTTCTTGTCTTAAATTTAAGTTTCCCTGCTCTAGGACGTCTACACACCGATCTTAATGATGTTGTTATACGCCAAATTGGTGATCATGTTTGCAATCACAATGCTGCACGTGTTGAAGCACAACGAATCTTGTCTGGAATTAAGCGTCGTGCGATGGTCACAACAGAAAAACCTCTTCAAATTCGAAATCAGACGCTTCAGAATACTCCAATGGCTGTGGTTGCTGCAATGCCTAGCAAGGAAGCAACAAAAAGGGTTTATTTTTTAATGATCAAAGCCTCTGATAAACGTCATTTTAAAGATGATTAAACGTGCTCGTCGTGGAATTGATATGAACACATTATTGAATCCTCATGCTTGTCCTATATTTAAACAAGATAATGGCGATCATTATATGCCTGGAAATATGGTTTATACTGAAATTGATGGACAAAGGTTTCTTTTGCCATTTTTATATTATGGGTATAGTTAGAGTTTACTAGTCCCTAAGAAAACGAAAAAAAATACTCAACATAAAAACCGAAAAATTTAACTAAATCTGAGGTATTCAAAGATTCATGCAAATTTGAATTACTCAATAATGACAGATTACCTATCCGCGCAGGTCTACCTTGGTTGAGATTTACCAAACAGAACTCGATTATTCACTGATAAATCTCAAAAATATCTCAAGTTACCTTCCTCATTTTTTGGTGACCAGTAAACTCTACCTTTACCTATAGGATGTTTTAAAATTTATTTTCAGGGTTGAAAGCTTCGAACACATCCCATCTGATTTTACAAAGGGTGACGGAATTGAAGAAAAATGGCCACGAGTCGGAGGAACTTATGGAGGTGGTGGGACTCCACAAATGGGGCCTTCTACTAATCCGCATGGAACAATTGGTGGAGTGGATGGGTACTCGAATAATCGCCAAGAAACTAAAACAGGGGCAGGTCGCCCACGAAAAAAGTATGAAATTTATTTGAATCATATTTTTATTCCTATTTTTTAAGAGTTAAGCAGGAATATCTTTTACCGCCACCACAACCGATAGCGATTTTGGACAGAACACTTCCACATGTTTTTGTCAATAGAAAAACAAATGAATTTAGTTTTAGCTGTAATATTGCTGGGTATACTCCGGAAGAGTTGCAAGTTGAACTTGTTGGTGCTGAGGTTTGGAATTTTTATTTTAAAGGCAACTCGTCTAACAATAAGTTTTTAGTCCTCAAATAATATTCTTTGAATTTCCTAATCTGTCTTTCTTTTTCTGAGTCCCAGATTGCAATTTTTTATTTACAATAATATGGTGTAATGCTAAAACGTTGAAATTGCAAACGTTGTTTACACTGTGTGGAATTTCGCAGGCTTTTGGAAGTTGACATTTTGTCGTTTTGGCCTTTCATACCTTTGAGACCCAGAGGGAGTTTATCAGTGGGTTAGCTATGTGAAGCATTTTTCCCCGTTAGGTTTTTGCATTTAGTAGGAGCGAACTTTTTGTAATTATTGCTGGCTAACTTTATTTATTTTTTAGTTAGTAATTAGCGGAGCTCATAAACAACAAACAATAAATCAATCATTTACTGCATCATTTTCACGACGTATATTACTTCCTGAGGGAGTTCATAAAGAAACTATTCAATGTAGTGTTGATGATAAAGGTTTATTAAATGTTAGTGGGCAATTAATGCATGTTGGGAAACCAAAAACAATTCAACAAGAATTACAACAACAAATGCAACGACAGCAGATACAAGAACAACAACAATTACAAGAGCAGCAGCATTTACACGAAGAACAACAGTTAGAACAGCAACAACAGCCTTCTGCATCGTCTGCTGTTACTGGTGAAATTGATGTTGTTTGAGGGTTTTTTGGAGGTTTTTTTTTAATTTTGATAAGGATGAGAAGGAAAGTGAAGACTAAAAATTTAATATTTTATTATTTTGAGGAAGTTTTTTTGGTTGTATTCTGATTCTGAAAAATTTTAAAAATTTTTCTGATTTTTTTAAAATTTAAGTATATAAAAAGCTTTTTTGGATTATGCCTTAAAATTATTTTTTTTTCAGTTTCCCGAAAACTGTATGAGGCCGTAATACCTAATTCTAAAATACTAAAGCTTCCAAAGGATAGAAATGCAAAAAGTCAGATTGTTAACCACTCTTCACTTGATTTTAACATACCCTAGTTTTCCCATTTTTCCACATTTTTATATTTTGGGAGTTTTTTGGGATGGTATTTTAGCGTTTGGTATTACGAGGTGCTCACCCATACACTAATATTTTATATACTTAAATATTTATTTTTTTCCTTCCTTCAAGTTATTCACACTTTTGACGTTTCAATACTTTTTTTTAAAGTTTTTACTATTTTTAAAAAAATAAACTTTGTAAAATTATTTTGATGATTTCGCTATTGTTTTACTTTTGTTTTTTGTCATTAATTACCTTTTTTAATTTTCTTTTTTCGCTTATTTTTTTAGTCATTTTTTTACAAAAACACTTCAGCAATCATTTCTTCAATTTTCTCTGCTTACTCAAATGACAGACAATTCTGAAGTCAAAAATGAGAAAATGGTTCAGGTTTCTCTGTCTTTGCTCAAAAAATATTAATTTTTAAATTTTTAGCCTGAATATGTGATTGTAGCAAAAAGCCTGGATGAAGAGGCTGAAAGAATTGAATTACCTGCGGATCAGGATGGATCGTTGGGAATCCAAACACTTGCTGGTGCGTTCCCTGGAGCACATGGATTGAAGTACAAGAACCCTGCAACTGGGGCTTTTCGAGCGCTTTTGTAGGAAATTTTTTGATTTTTGAAGACGGTATTTTTTATTTTTTAAGGATTGATCCTGCTGGAACGAAATTTTTTCCACCAGCAGATGGTTGGGAAAATAAAGGTTTTGTTTTATAATACCTTTCATTAATTTCTTTTAATTTCAGTGTTTATTGTCATTTGTAAACAGCAAGATCCAGCACCAGAAAAAGTTCAGCCCAAGAAAGGTATTTTTTAAAGTTTTATTGTGTGTTTCTGATTAGGTTGGTGAATATTCGAGATTTTAAATGTATTATTAACACGTTATTCTATAATTCGCAAAGAAAAACCGTTGTAAATGCGAATTATGTAGAATAGTTATTTTAACGACTTTGAAAACAAATATTTTTTCTGATTTTGTAATTTTTATGTTAACTGTTGTGTTGATTATATGCTGTACTTACATATAAAGTGAATTGCTAAAGAAAAGAACATTCAAAGTAGGCCTCCTGATTCTCAATTCTGTTTTCCTCCACAAGACGCTTTTTATGTAAGCACAGCAATAGAACACTGGACTGTATCTTATCGGTCCGGTTTTTAAGTGTCAATGTTCGTAGAAAGAATGAAAATATTTAAATTATGTCCATCCATTAAATTTTTTTCTGCAACATGACCATAAATGGTAATGATTTTGACTGACAATTCCCAAGAATGTATTTTTGTCAGGTTTTTGTAAAATTTGTTATAGGTGATCAAAACGCAAAGCGTCGGAAATTAATGGTTGAAAGTGATGATGGTGATTCTCATGATAGTGATAGTGATCGTCCACCTGGTGAAAAATTGCGTAATAAAAGTAGTGGTGGAGGTGGTGAAACAGTTAAGCGTCAAATTGGTGTTTCTAAACAAAAACGAATGATGGGAAGTGTTGATAATGGTAGTAGTGGTGGTGGAGGATTAATAAATAAATATGATAATTATCCTGTTGAATATGTTGATGAAATGTGTGAAGAAGAACAAAATGTATTAAATTTTCCAAATAGAATGGTTGATTTACTTGTTCTTGGACTTCCGTTTGAATTGACTGAAGAAGAATTAAAAAAACATTTTGAAACTTTTGGAAAAGTTGTTCATTGTGAGGTCTGAATTTTTTGTTTTTTTCTGCTCGTTTAAGTTTTTTTGCTTCGAAATTTAAAAAAAATGAAAAGGAAAAAATTTTTTCTTTTCAAGGTAAAAATACAAAAAGGATCAAACACGAATCGTGGTTTTGGTTTTGTTCAGATGAATGATTTGGAATCTCAACGAAAAGTTTTACAACAAAAAACACATTATATTGGTGGACGTGCTTGTCAAGTCAAAGTTCCATTTACTAAAGTATATTAAAATTTTATTTTTTTTATAGTTAGGGGTGATATGAGACTCGGTATGAAAATTCCAGACTTTAATTCATACGGTTAAAAAGCCTCTTAAAAGGCCCTGGTTAGGCTGGGGCTAGTTCATTTAGAGTTCATTTTTATGAACTAGACTGGCTCTTTGTAAGCCAGACGGGTAATTGGGTGTTAAAACGGTGCCTCCGTCTAGAATAACAACCGTGGCAAGAGTTTCAAGATTAAAAAAATTTTTTAATTTTAAGAATGCCCTATCTTCCAAAGTATTTGTTGGACGAATTAAAGAAGGAACTACAACAATGGATTTACGTGAATTTTTTGCTGAAGAGGCACGAAAAATTGAACCAGATTCAACTATAACAGATGTTTATATTCCTCGTCCATTTCGTTCTTTTGCTTTTGTCAGTTTTTCATCACCAATTGTGGCAAAGGAATTGATAAAGTTGGTTTAAGGTGTTTTTAAATAGGATGGTTGTCGGCCCTTAGTTGCCCCTCAAATTTCTGCCTTTTCCTCATTTCGGGAAGGGGGACTTTAGCTCCAGAAGCCCCCTGGCTACGCCCTTGCCTTAGAGAACTATTTCGTCGAATACCGTGTCGGGGATCTGAATATGGGACCTAAAAATAAATTATTAAGCGTGGACGGCAAATTGGAGGTTTTGACTTTAAAAATTTTTTATTTTTAAAGGGTTGGACAATTTACTATGGGTGAAAATCAAATTTATGTATCGTCTGCTCATAGTACACGGCCACCAAACACTACACAACAACAACAACTGGTTGACAATTCTTTGTCAAGTTATCAACATCCTTTTAAACCAAATGCACAGGTTTATTTTTCTCTCAATTTCTTTTAAAAAAATTTTTTCAAAGAATTTTTTCACTGATTGGTATGGTTCACATGCAGGAGGAGCACATGGAGGAGATTTAACAGGAACTCCTTCTCTTGCAAGTCAAATTGTTTCATCAGCAAATTTACCACTTTATCCAAGCCATGCTTCAATGTTTACACAAGCATATCAACAACAACCAGTTTTTATTGGTAGTCAAAATGCTCCTCCACATTCTCATCCTCCACCTGGTGTTGCTCCAGGAAATCAAATGTTAAATCAATTGGAGACTTTAAATTTGAATAATATGGGAATTGGACATGAAGTTGTAAATGCTATAAAGGCTATATTTTCGGTTTGTTCTTCTTTGTTGAATTTTTCTTTATTTTTTGGTGGTTAGGGATGGGCCCAGTAGCAGGGTTTAATTGAAGCTGATTTCAAAATTGTCAGACCCGGTATTCCCCAAGAAACCCCGAAAAACCGGATTCCATAAAATATCCGGTTTCCAAACTACCGGAAATTTCGTGCCCAACTCGGTGGTCTATGTTTAAAATTTTTCTTTCAGGTAGCTCAACAACAAAATTCACCAGTTTCTCAACATTCTCAATATGCTGGTCATCAACAACATAAATTAGCTGGTTCAATTTCACCACCACCAGTAAACCCAATTCAATCAAATAGTAGTGGACGTTATATTCCTCCACGTGAGCGTCCAACTCGAAGAGGAAATGAAAATAATGGTAGCGTTGGAAGTGGTGGTGGTGGAGGTGGGAGTATTGGAAGTGGTGGTGGTAGTGGATGGCGATGAGATGGATGAATTTTTTTGGTGTTTGAAAAATTTTGTGGAATTTTTTGGTGATTGTTTTTGTGGTGGTGTTGGTCATCTTTGTGTTTTCTTTTTTTTTATTTTCTAAGGTTTTCAAAAAAATTTTTTTTGAGGTCTTCTGGTTTCTGTGGGTGTGGGATTAAGACATTTTTTCTAAATTAAATTTTCGCTCCTTCCTTCCTTTTCAAAATATTGTAAAGCATGTGGCTAGCTATTTAATTTTTGAGGCTATGCAGAAGGGATGGGATCTCTTCCATCTCCGTCTTTTTGGCCCTTCAGCTTTCATTTTCTGTATTTTCTTCCAACTTACGATTTTTAAAATGCGGTTGGGTCAATCTCTGATATGTAAAAGGTGGTTTGGTGTGGCTATAGGGCAAGGGCGTATCCAGGGGGTCGGTTTCGGGGGGGGCTAACACTAGGTGGGCGCAAAAATTTTTGGCGTTTACCTTGGCGTTCCTACGGCAAATTTTTTTGTACATACCTTTTTATATTTTCAGCGCCGCAGGCGAAAATTTTTTTTAATTTAGATGGCCGTAGGCCAAAAAAATTCAGTTTTTAGCGCCGCAGGCGAAAATTTTGAGGATTTTGGAGCTCAAGAAGCCAGATTTCTTCCTTTTTAGCGCCGCAGGCGAAAATTTTTTTAAATTTGAAGGCCGTAGACCAAAAAATTTCACTTTTTCAGCGCCGCAGGCGAAATTTTTTTGGAATTTGGAGCCCAAGGAGCCAGATTTCTTCCTTTTTAGCGCCGCAGGCGAAAATTTTTTGAATTTGGAGGGCCGTAGGCCAAAAAAGTTCACTTTTTAGCGCCGCAGGTGAAAATTTTTTGGAATTTGGAGCCCAAGAAGCCAGATTTCTTCCATTTTTTGCGCCGCAGGCGAAAATTTTTTAAAATTTGAGGGTTGTAGGCGAAAAAATTTCACTTTTTCGACCATCCTTCTCCTAATTTTTTCCCCCTTTCCCCCATTTCGGGGGGGGGGGGGGGCTCTAGCCCCCCCTGGATACGCCCTTGCTATAGGGGATTTTTAGAGTGTCCGGTCAACTGAAAACGAGCTGAAGAAAAAATAGCTAGCTAGGTTCAGTTTTTTCTGTATTGTTCCTTGTCTATTTTCCTTAGGACTTGTTTTATTTAAAAATATATTAATATTTTTTTCTAAAAAATGTTTTTTTCTTGCTTTTTATTAAAAACTTGGAAAAAAAATTTTAAATATAAATTTTTATTTTTTTGATATATAGCGTTTTTAACGCTTTATTCATTTTGAAAAAGTTTTTAATATAAAATTTCTATTTTTTAGATTAGGTACTTAATTATGTGCAAGAATAATGGATAGAATATATACTACTACTGCTAATTTTTAAAGAATCTCAATTAAAATAAAAAAAATTATTTTTAAATGATGTTGTCTTCTTTTGGCTTTAATCAACCATTTTTCTTAACTTTGATCATGTTTGTTTGTTTTTTTTTGGGTTGGGGATTTAATTTTGGATTGTGGGGATGTTGGGAATTTTTTAAGAGATTGATCTACTTAGGTAGCTAAAATCCAGAGATCCTGCCAGCAAATCTTTCAAGGAGAGTGGGGTTTAATGAGGCCCGACCATGGATGTAGTCAGGAAGATTTTTCGGAGAGAGGGGATTCCTATATAAAGCTCGAAAAGTGACAATGACTCTGCTGCCCTATTCTTCCTTAAAAAATTTGGAAACTTATTTTTCAGTATTTTTCTTGTACTTCTACTTACACTATTTCTAGTCAGTTATGATAAAATGGAGGATGAAGATTATTGTGAAGATGATCTGGTAGAATATCCACAGACTGTTCTCTATAATAATAGGGCAGGAAAAAGGCGTGTAAGTTTCTTTTAAATTCTAGCCTAATTGTAAGAAAAAATTTTTCCATTGTTAGAATCAAATTGTTCGACAAAATTCTGGTGAGCAACTAATAATTGCTTCATCATCAAATTTTGATGGTGTAACAATATGTTAAGGAAGAGAAAAATTTTTTAATTAATACTTTCGAGTGGTTTTTTTTAAATGATCTCACGTTTTTTACCAAAAGAAAATTTTTTTAAAGGGCAATAAAATTTAAAAGATAAGACTTTATTTTAGAAAACTTGATTAACCTAATATCATGTACTAGCCCTATGTCACATAGTTGAGGTTTCTAAGGCTGAGGGCGATTTTTTATGAACTGGTTGGTCGACTGACTTGGTCGGTAGCCGAAAAGTCTTGGTCTGTCACATAGTTGAGGTATTTTTAAACTTGGAAGGAGTCTAGTAGAAATCAAGATTAAAAGAAATTCTGGGAAGAGATCTGAACTAGCTTTCGAATTCACTGAACAGGAAATAAGAGAGGTTTCTGAAAAAAAAACCCATCCACAAAGGATTTTTGTTAAAAATATTTAGCTTTGACTAACAACAAACTTTCAAAAAAATATTTACTACCAAAAAATAAATCTAACAAAAAAACCTTTTCAAACTTTTCAACAAAGAATTTTTCAAGAAACATTTTTCTCCCTCTTTGCTTTTTGTTTTCCTTCTCCAATTTTTGGATGAACTATTTTTCCTTTAGCCAAACGAATTTCATTCTTTAGAAAAAATTTTTGAAAAATTTTTATGAAAAAATTCCAAACCTGGACTTCTCTCCAAACAACATGTTCATCAAAATAAACACCGTGTAATTTAAGCATTTTAGTTAAGTAATGAAACATTGGCAAATTTGGATAATATTCTGGGCTATAAACTTCTTGTTGCTCCTGAATAGAGAAGAAATTTTAGATTTCTGTGTAAAGATTTAACAGAAATGGACTTTAAGAAAAGTGGGCATGGACTAATTTTTTGAATCCACGGAGACAATGAGTCAGATTCTGAGTTTGTAGTCCAAGAAAATTCAGGCCAAAGACAAGCCTAGATAGCTAAAATGCTCGTGTCTCTGGGTATAAGAAGGGCCATGAAAATTACATTGGCCTAGACGCAGCACGAACTATTGCAATGTTAATTAAAAGAATTAGAATATTGGAAAGTGGGCTTGTGAATTAATTTTCGAAATTTACTGATGACATATGTCTAAAGGAAAAGATCCTAAAGGAAAGAGACCCTTATCTTTTAAAAAATTTTGAAAAAATATACCCATGGTTCATTTTTCATAATTTCATTAGCAATTCGAATTGATTTTATGTCAGTTGGACGTGTGACCTTAAAAAATAAATTAAATATAAAAATTTTAAAAATTAAAAAAACCTCTCCAAAAATTTTATTTGAAAGTCTTTGCATTCTTTTCCCATATTTTGAATCAACATCCAAAATTCTTGAAGGTTTTGGTATTACCATTGTATCATAACTTTTAAAGCTTTTGTAAACAGATTTACGAATATGAACAGATAAGGGTCTTGACATTTTTTGTGTGCTTAATAAAGATTTTTATTAAAGACCATTTTAGTTTTTTTGGGGGGTCAACTTGGGATTTAAAATGCAGAAATAGCTGGTAAAATCGAGAGAAAAAGCCTATCGACAAAGAAAAGGCGAGATAGTGCGATAAAAATGGTTAGAGAATCAGACAAGAATTTTTAACTTTTCGACATTTCAAATTGGTAAAATTCCAATACCTCAAACATGTTTGGTCAAAGTTTAACTTTTATCCGCTTTTCTTTCCTTTTTAAGTTAGTCGGCAATAATTTTTTTAATTCCTTGTTAGATTTTAATATTTTTCGATCAAAAAGATATTCCAATGGCATCAAATTTTACACGAAAATTACTCAACTTCTATACCAAAATTACCCCTACTCGTGTGGAAACGTGTGCTAATTTGGTCTGCAGCTCTATTTATGGTGATGCTGTTCAAACTGCAATTTTGTCTGGCGATAAATTGAAAAGTGTTAAGGTATTGTTCTTTTTGTTTTTTATCACTCAAATTCTAATTTTGTTTTTTTCTATTTTAGGAGGAAGAGTCAATTAAAAAGCTTGAACGTCTTTCGTCACTAAAAATGACTTCAAAAGATGTTAAAAATTTGGAAGAGGATATTTTATTTTCTCAAAGGATTTTGGACGTTAACACTGAAGTAAAGTTTTCCTCCGTATAAAAAAATTTCTTCATCTTTTTTAGAATGTGGAGCCATTATATAATATCGTAGAAGATCATATTACGTGCCCTTTGCGTGATGATATTGTTTGTGAAAACGAATCGAGGGAAAAGGTTTTTTTCGTTTCTTTAATTTTTCGATTTTTTTAAAGGTTTTGATGAATACCAAGAATGTTTATGAAGGATTTTTTACTGCTCCAAGTGTTGGTATTGTTACAAAAAAGGAAAAGAATGTTGTAGAAATGTGAAGAAATCAATGTTTTTTTTGTTCTTTTTAAATTTATTTTTGGTGTAAAAAATATTTTTAGCTAGTTTCTTGTAATCATGTTGAAATTCATTTCTCATACCTATTTTTTTATTTTTGAATTTTTTTCATTTTATGATTAACAGAAGAGAATGTCTTCGAATCTTGAAAATCCACATGCAACGACAATATATTATTTAAATCGACCGCAAAGAATTATTCAACCAGAGAAACAACAAAATAATAATGTTTTTATTGTACATCAACAACAACCGCCTCAACAACAAAATGTGCAGCAAAATCTTCATTTTAATCAAAATCTTCCACCATTTTCAAGTGTTTCAATGCCTTCAACAACAACAATTATAAGAGGTAGTCGATCATCTACACAATCTCCACAAATTGTTTCTTCTTCAGCTTCACGTTCTTCAGCATCTCCAGCATTAATGTCTTCGTCAGTTGATGCAATTACTGCACCTACAGAACAGGTTTCTTTTTGAAATTTTTATCTGATTAAGTTGAGACTTTTTAGGACATTATGAAATGTGCACACTTCTTCAAATCTTTGTTAAAGATGAGGCCGCATCAATCATTTAATTTGTTGGACATGAAAAATTTGCTTCGGGTAATATTTTCTTAGAAAATTTTCTGGGACTATTTCGTGGGATATTTTATGCGTGCAACCGGACGCCCTAGGATTTTTTATTGCTCTGGGACGTCCGTCAGTTAGAACGGCCTAAATATAATTTCAAACGAAAAGTAATCCTTTGGGCGAGAAATTAGTTTTATCCTATTAAATGACATTTTTGACAGGATGTCCTTCTTGGAGAACAATCACCAGAAGAATTTACAGTTAAATTAAGAGAAGTAACAAAATCTCAAGATAAAGGAAATTTACTTCCATTTCTTCGACGCTCACTTCCTTCACTTCGCCGTTCTATACAAAATGGACAACATTTAGATTTGAGACAAGCACTTGATATTGATGAATCTTGTTCTAGTAGCACACCGGTTTTTTTAATTTTTAAATAGGAAAAAAATTTTTTTAAGCAATTACCTCAACAATCTGATGAATTTACTACTTTTTCTTCACAACAACAATCTCAAAATAATCAACAACAGAATTTTCAAATTTATGGGAAAAGTCCAAAAACAGAAAATTATTCTCCAGCAAATTTGGCACCAACAACAGCTCATTCAATGCCAAAAAGTGTAGAAAACATTCAACAAAATTCTCTAGATAATTACAAATTTGTTCGATCAAATGAAATGAAATATGAGGTTTTCTTTTAAAAAATTTTTTGTCCGGGTTTTCGAACCCGGTCCGTGGCCCGAGTTAAGGATTGGAGAGCTGTGATTTTCCGGCCCTTGTAGCCCATAAACCGGGGGTATTTTGGTAAAATGTGTGTTCTTTAGGTCTTAACATTGAAACGCGATCCGGATCGTTGAAGGATAAACCTGAATATCAAGGGCGTGTCCAGGGGTTCTTGCTGAATAATTTGAAAATGTTGAACTTTGATCTAATATAATTCAATTTTAAAGGTTTCAACATTTAAAAAGGAAGAATCAAATACAATAGCTGAAAAAGGAAATGTTGGAATGGATCCTTCCGCTTCTTCACTATTTGATGATAATACGGATAATTTAAATGTATGTCAAGGGGGAAAAATTTTTCATAAAAAGTTTTTAAAGAATTTACCCAAAATGCTCTTGAACCCACAAGCTTTGGCTGATAGAATTTTGTTGCGTATGCCAGATGCTGAAGGTGTTGATGGTGAAGTGCTTTCAGTTATTTCAAATGTTTGTAAAAAAATTTTTTAAATGATAAAATGAGTTCAAAAAAATTTTTTAGGCAGCAGAAGCTCGTCTCTGTACAATTCTTGCTCATTTATCTACTTTAGCTGAACATCGATTAGAACCTTTACGTGCTAATCCTCTTTATACTTCAATTGATGAACCTAGAAAACAAATTCGTTTTATGGAAGATATTGGTTTGAATGAATATTTTTTGATTAAAAATTGATTTTTTTAGATAAACGTGCCCATAATCATAGACAAACAGCAGAAAAGGAAGCTCTTTTAAAAATTACTAAAAGTAAAGGAAAAGATAAGGATGCGTTAGAAAAAGCAAAACAGGTTTTTTTCTTGACTTAATTTAATTTTTAAAAATTTTTTCAAAAAAGATTCAAAAAGCTGATAGAGAAGCAATGGTTAATCGTGAAGCTAATGCTGCAGCTTTTGCAGCACTTGGTGGAAGTCGAATTGGAGCAAAAAGGCCTTTTGCTGCTCCAACGTTGGGTGGAACTGTTGATTGGAAAAGTGGAATGCAAAATCAAGGATTAACTAGTGGATTGACTGGAGCTGCGGTTTGATTTACATATTTCTTTTTTTTGTAACTGTGTTGGCTTAAGTTAAACGTAGGGGTGCGTTTGGAGCCAGACCTTGTTTTTTCCTGGATCCAGAGTCGATACCAAGGCATTTTTCAGTGTTCCTTGATTTTTCCTTTTCCTTGCTTCTTCCTTGACTCAAGGACAAAAATCTTGTCAAGGTCCTCAACCAAAATTTTTTAATTTCCAATCTCTAGGCATAATGAACTTTCTGGCTTTTAATTATCTCCCTTTCTATGGTTATCCAAATTTAACCGAAATTATTTTTTTAAGAAAATTGCTCGTCTTAAACGTGTTACAATGCGTGATTTACAATTTTTTCTTGGTATTGATCCATCAATTCCAAGTAATTCAAGACTTCGTCATCGTATTGCTTTATATTCACTCTGTGCTGATGAAAATACTTTAATTTAATTATTATTAGGATGTGTCTTTTAGGGTGTTTATTAGCTAAAAAGTTGGATCATCCCTTGACTAATGTGTGAATCATTTATAATATGAATGTATATTTATTTTTTCCCCCAATTTTATTTTTTTATATATTTTTCTTCCTCTCTCTCCTTCCCCTTCTCCACTGTAAAATAATTATTTTTTTACATAAACTTTTGAATAAAGTTTTTTTTAATTTACATATTGGAATTTTTTCCCCTTTTAAAGGGTGTTTATAACCCTTTTTAATATTTATTTTTGAATTTAATCTAATCACTAGAGGGTAGATTTTTTATTGAAATAAATTACTGAAACGCCCGTCGACTGACCGATGTCTGTCCATGTTTTTACATATCACACATGTCTTTTATGTCTTTTAGCTATTTTAGACACTGTTCACGATCAGTCAGCAAAGCTGTTTTTAATGGTTAGGGTTACTAGCAGTAATTTATTTCAATAAAAATTTGCCTTCTACTTAACACTAATTTTTTTAATAATTATTTTTTAGCTTATTTGGAATAACATTTCTATTAAATTTTTGATTTTTACAAAAAAAAATGTCAAGTGGATTTATTCTTGCAGCAATGGGTTTAGCAGCTGCTGGTTATGGTGGACGTTATCTTTTAAGAAATAAACAAAATTTAACAAAAATTTATGGAATTTTACCAAAAACTTCAATGGAAGATTTATTTTTTTCAAAATATGAAAAAGGAGGTTTTGAACAAAAAATGTCGAGAACTGAAGCAGCAAAAATTCTTGGTGTTAGACCTTCGGCGAAAATTGATAAAATTAAATTGGCTTACAAAAAAGTTATGATTGCTAATCATCCTGGTAAGTAAAAATTTTTTTTAATTTAAATAAATTTTAAAAAATTTCGGAATTTTTTTCGTAGCTTTTTTCGAAAAATTATTTTGAGTTCTATGAAATTTTTGTGTATTTTTTTATAATCCCTATTATTACACCCCTTTACTCGTAGGCTAGGGATTTCGGAAAAAAATTTTTTTTAACTTAAAAATAAATTTAGAAAGAAAATTTATTTTTTAGATAGAGGTGGCTCCCCTTATTTGGCTTTAAAAATAAATGAAGCAAAAGATTTGTTAGAAGAACAACGACATTAAAAAAGAATTGAATTATTTTTCTGTTTATTTTTAAAATTTTTTAAATAAATTTTTAAATTTATGACTTTACTTTTTAGAATACATTTAAAAAAATGTTTAAATATTTAATTAATAATCAATTTTTTGCAGGATTTATTTTAAAAAGATTTTAGAAAAATTTTTTAGTGTGCCTTTTCCAAAGAAATGAATTTACAACAAATATTTATTCTACTTGTTCTTTGTCTTTCAATAAAATTTTGTTGGTGCTTTGAATATGATAATAATAATGATGAGCAACTTGGAGATTTTGAAATTGGAGAAGCTTTTGATGAAGATATTGAAACATTCGATAATTTACATGATGTGAAGGTTTTTTTAAAATTCTATTTTGTTTTTAAGCATTTATTGAAATAGGGCGAAGATACTCTCAAAGATGATATTTTACAAGATTATCAAAATTTGGACGTTGGAAAACGAAATTTTAATTCTGATGTTACTCTTGGCTATGTGACTCCGGTTTGTTAAAATTTTTTAAGATTAAAGAGGATAAATGTGATCGAGTATCCTTCCCCCACTAGACATCCAAATTTTACATTTTTTCCCATTCTGTGGACATCATCCACCCAATTGTCAGTTTAAATTTTGTGAAATTTTATCGAAGTCGACAGTGTTTATCACTTTACAACAAGATGGATGAGAACCACTATTTACTAATGGGTGAAGGCCTAACATTTTTTATATTCTTTCTATCGTCTTGCCAACCTATACCTAAAAGTCAACCAGAATTTAAAAAATGTATCTGAGGTGCGATGAGTTCCTCTTTATTTTCTATTCATTTTAACAAATTTTTAAAAATAAAAAAAAATTTTTAAAGTGGAATAATCATGGTTATGATGTTGCAAAATGGGCAGCGCAAAAATTTACACATATTTCACCTGTTTGGTTTCAATTAAAAAGTGCTGGAAGTCCTATAGAAGATGCTCCTTTATTTTGTCAAATAACTGGGACACATGATATTGATTCAGGTTTTTTTTAAATTTTTGGAAAAAATTTAATTCTTTATTAAAGGTTGGATGGATGACATTCGCAAAAATAATTCAAAAGTAAAAATTGTTCCCCGTTTTTTATTTGAAGCTTGGCCTGTAGAAGATTTGAAAAAATTTCTTTATAGTGAAGAAGTACAAAGAAGATGTGTTAAAGATATTATTAGATTACTTCAGGTTATTTTATTGATTTTCTAGTTTCGGTGGTAGATTAGTTAGGAGTTTTTGGGTTTGCTTGGTTCGATGCCTGTTACTTGAGAAATAGTATAATTAGTAGGTTTGTGCTTATTTATCGATTGTTGTGATGGTTGAATGGTAGTGTGTGTTTTCGGGTTATCAATTTTCGTGGAGGGTTTGTTAGGTTCGATGCCTTACGTTTGACGCCCTTCAGGTTTTTTTAATCAATTTAATTTCTTAATTTTTTAACCATAAAAATATTTTTTAGAGAAATCAAATGGATGGTGCAGTAATTGAAATTTGGGTTCAAATAATGTCAATGACAAGAGGTTCTGCTGTTGAGTGGGTAAATTTAATTTTAAATTTTTTTAATATTCCTAAATTATTTTCTCAAAAAATATTTTTTTTTCTAGATATTTATTGGAAATTATTGAATCTTGGTCAAAAGAATTTCATAAATATGGACTTGAATTTATTCTTCCAATGATGCCTGCACTTGATGCAAAGTAAGGAAAAGATTTTTTGAAATTGAAAATTTTTTTTTCAAGTTATGAAGAAACAGGAATTGTTAACAGAGAAGTTATGAGACGATTAATGTCAAGTGTTGATTATTTAAATGTTATGACTTATGATTATAATAGTCCACAGTTTGTTTTTATTTAAAATTTTTTTTGAAAATTTCTTAATAAAAATTTTATATTTTGCAGAATTTCTGGTGTCGCACCATATGACTGGGTCAAAGCGAATCTTCAATATTTTATTGATTCTTCAGAAGATTATCTTGAAAGCTCAACAAAAATATTAATGGGTTTAAATTTTTATGGTTATGATAGATCTGGTAGTTCAAGTGAAGCTGTGCTTTCTAAAAAGTTTATTTTATTTTGAAATTATTTTTAATATAAGACGGGACCAGTAGTAGCCACATTGCGTTATGCATTTTTGGAGATTGTCTCTTGCGCCCGCCCCTGGCCGGTATTTGGATTTTCGGTGCTGGTAATTCGAACCGGGTATTTTGTAAAAAATTTTGGGTTTAGTTCAAGTGAAGCTGTTCTTTCCGGAACCGAAACCCCGTCCCGAATCCTTTTGAAAGTGAACCTAACAAATTTGAAAATGTCTAATTATAATTTTTTTAATTTTTAAAGATTTATTGAAATACTTTCTGATGGAGATTCTGTTCTTTCTTTTGATGAAAATGATGGTGAACATAAACTTATTTTTGGGTATTTTTCTGAATTTTTTTTTTATAATTAATTTTGAAAAATTTTCTTTAAAAAGAAAATATGGCATTATTTATTATCCAACAAAACAGTCAATTAAATTACGTTTAAATTTGGCAATAGAATTGGGAATTGGTGGTGTTGCAATATGGGATTTGGGACAGGTGGGGAAAATTTAATTTTTTTTTACAATTTTGAAAATTTTTTAAAAATTAAATAATTCCTATGTCAATTTTTACAGGGACTTAATCATTTTACTTCTGTGCTTTAAAAATGAGAAAATTTTTGGACTTAAATTTTAATTTTCTGTGATTTTTGATTTTATTAAATTGTTAAGAAATTATTGTTTAAAGAACTTCTGGAAGTAGAAATTATTTAATTTTTAAAAAATATTTTTAAAATTGTTTCTTTTAAATATTAAAAATTTTATTACCTTTTTTTAACGTTAATTTAATTGGGGCAAATTTATATTTGTTATATTATATTTAAAATTTTAAGAATCTTTCTCTTTTTTTAGGGATTTGTAGAGCTAGTTAATTTTTCTATTATTGGATTTTTATTTTTATCCTAGGACTTTGCTTAATATTTTTTTCTAAAACCAGTTTATTTTCTCTTTCTTTTATTTTTTTAAATTTTTATGGGTGGTTCAATTACCTTTTCCTAATTTAAAAGATGTTTATTTATATTTTAATTACAAAAATATCTCTTTATTTTTAACTATTTTTGTTGGATATATAGGATATATAAGGTGAATGAATGGCCTTTTACTTTCACTTGGCTTGTGTGTTGCGCGACTTCTCTGTTTTAATTTTTTATTGCGCTAACATGGGGAATTGCGCGACGCAATATATCCCTTAGTCTCTTTTTCTTCTCGCGCTTTTCTGTGATTTTTATTATGTAAAGTTCTTTTTGGAAGATATTCTCATTCATTCATGGGTGTGTTCTTCTTTTTTAACTTTTTTTAAATTTATTTTTTCATGTTTATCTCTTTATTGTTTTTTTCTGAAATTTTTTTCTTTGTTTTTCTTAACCTTGGAGGATTTTTGAACGGGTTTTGACCTTGATATATTTATATACGCTAATTTGTTTGTTTTTTTTCCAAATTTATTTTTTACAAAAAGATTAAACATTCTTTTGGATATAAATATAAAAATAAGGCAAAAAATTTGAACAATCAGAGACCTCGCTTTAAGATTATTGTTAAGCCTATCAATTTAAGATACAATTTTTAAAAGTTTGTTTGGCAATTAAGTGAGGTGGGAAGTATTACCTTCAATTTAAGATACACCTCATTATAAGATAGGTTTCTGTTTAGCTATGGGTAGAATTTAGCCTCAGGGGATGTAAAAATATGGTTGGCCATTAAGTGAGTAGGAGGGAGGGGGGCTCAAAACGATATCCGCTATTTAAACGTCCCATTATATCATACGATTTTTCAGCTTTAAGAGATCTTATAATGGCATCGACCTTAATTTTGTCCTTAAAAGATTAGTTAAACATTTACCTTTCCTTTTAAGAAAATTAATAAATCATATTAACCTAATAAAACTAGCTTTTCCTTTCTCTTATTCCTTTTCCTTATATTCTCTTTTTTTACTACATATATCCCTTTTATTAAAAACATTTTTCTTACAGCCTTTTAAGCCTTTTTATTTTTTATTATGCGCAAAAAATGGGATTTTGGTCATATATTAAAGCGCAGTTTTTGGATTTATATTTGTATGCATATCTCTTTATGTTGCACAAGCGGATGAATGTGAATAAAATAGATTAATGTCCCCAACCTTTAATGTATTCTGGTTAAAAAGCTGAGGCTCTATTACACAATGTTAATGCACAAACATAGAAATATTAGAATGGGAGAGATAAAGACTTGTGCAGCAAAAAGGGATTTCATTTATACACACCTACTAGTATGTCCAAGTTTTAGTTTCTCAGTTAGTGGGTTAAATGTCGGACTCTAGTCACAAATATGACACGTCATATCTGAGATATGATCTAATTTGCAGAGGCCCCTGAACTTTGCTAAAAAAAATTGAATAAAAATCCGTGTAAGGCTAGGTATGCAACACCTTCTTTCTTATTTTTGGCGCACAATCAATGTTAATTAGAGGATTTCTCATTAAACCTAGGAAGCAAAATTTAAAGAAAAATCCGTATTGGGGCTGAATTAATCAACCTTGTTTTTTTACTTGGCAAATAAATAAAAAAAGTGCAAATGATGTAATATGCGTGACCACTCACCTGGAATTTTTGTGAACTATTGCACCTGTTTCTCATCTATAGTAGAAGATATATCCCTTTTCATTTAAATTACTTAAATCTCTACCTATTTTCTTTTTATTTTTAAATAAAGCAGCGCGCTATATTAAAGCTTTATTTTCTCCCCATCTACGCACGCACGCTTTTATGGGATTTATCTACATATATTCTCTCCAAACAAAAGCTATATAGCCTTTTCAAAACTACTTTTTCTTCTTCTACTATTTTTGTTGGCTTAAGAGCTTTAGCCAAAATCCATCTTTCTATTTATCTGAAAGCTTTTTTGGGGTGGGGAGGGAAAACTTTTGTGTTGTCTTTGGGCCTCAGATTTTTATTTATTTGAATCAGAAAAATATTCAATTTTTATTATTTGTTGTTTTGATTCATTTTTATTTATTTATTTATGTTGTTGTTGTTCTTGACTTGCTAACCTTCTCTGAAAATTTTTTAGATTTGGGCATGTTGATTAAACAATTTTTAAATTTTTTCGTATTTCTTTTTTTACCTTATTTCGAATTTTTCAAAATTCCAAGTCCTCACTATTTTTTGTCGTTGTTTTTTTTAATTTCTAATGATTCACTTCCAAACACTCTACTGGATTTTCTCTCTCTTTCCATTTTTAAGGATTTTTTGCCATTACGCAAATCCCAATCCTTCCCTCCTTCTTTTAATTTTTTCCTTTTAAAACCTTTCCATCTAACAATCTTCAACAACAACTTCATCATCCCATCAAAAAAAGAAGGATATCTTTCCATTATTCACTTTCATAAAAACATTTTCTCACATACCACTACTTTTCTTCTATTTCACAAATGAATTCTCTAGTTGAGAGACTTTTAAAGGATTTGGATATTTATTTATTTAGTGGATAACTCTTAGTATGCCATTATTTGTGGATTTTGTTTAATCCTGTCTTTCCATTTTTTATATCTACATATTTTTAGAAGGGTTTCTAATATGTAGAGTGGTTGTCGGTTTGGAACTGAGTCGAGAATTTCTTGGTTCTTTTTTTTCAGTTCGGTTCCGGATATCTGTAAGTTTTCCAAGAACTTTTCAAAAATTTCCAAGAAAATTTTTTTATTAGAAGCCCACGATGTTTATTTTAAACACCCATTTTTATCGACCCCTGATTATTAAACCAGAAACCTTAGAAAATTGTTTAAGACATTCAACTTTATTTTAAAAAATTTTCCAAATTATCTATATCTTTTAACAAAATCAGCATTAAGAGAGAAAACGACCTTTTTGAGAGAGAGATATACATATATTCTCATTTTTATCCCTTTTTTCTTCTTTCCCTTTAACGCTTGGTTGATGTCGCTTGGGATTAACGATGGAGGGGATTAGATATTTTGTGAAGATATAGAGGGGATTAAAGGGGAGGATATATATCTCTTTTTACTATTTAGTTGGCTTGTATATTGATTTTATATTTTTTTATATTTTAGAGGGTAGGGATTTTGGTTTTGGGGGGAGAAAAAGAGATTTTAAGGAGAAATGTTGTTTGTTTGTTGGCCTTCATAGAAAGATTTTTCTTCAGAATTTTTTAAAAAATATTCCTTTAATTAACCCTCTCTTAATTTTATTTTTAAATAGCATATTTATCCTAATACCCTAAAAATAGAGGCCCTGGGTATTTTTTACATAAATCTCATTCATAGACTTCTCAGTGAACTGGCATATAGTTTTTTCGATTAGATATGGGCTTCTATTTTAGGATTTTTACGCTATGTTTCTAATTATTTTTTTTTGTATATTTTTGATATTGGGGATTTTTATACATATATTTTAGAGGGGGGATTTTGGTTTTGGGGTTTTCGCTTAACTTTTTTTTTATTTTTTTGAATTTTTTAAATTAAATTTTTACTTATTTATTTTCATTCTAGATTTGTTTATCTCGTATAGTCTTTTAAAATTTATTATCTCCTTTTTATCTCTCATTTATATCCACACATCTCTATTTTTTAATTTTTTTATTTTTCATCTCTTCAATTTTTGGCAAAAATTTATAAAATTGGATGGAGAGATGGAGGAAGGGGGGGGGGGGGCTATATAATATTTTTAAGTATAAAAAAAGGAAAAAGCCGAGGGATTAGTTTTTGGTGATATTATATAGCGAAAAATAAAAGGGGAAAAAGGAGAGAAAATCCAGAGCCAACGCAGCTTTTTACCGCGAAAGTGGCGTTTTTGAATGAATAATGTGATATGAGAAGGGGAAAAGGGGGGAAGAGAAAAGCCTAAAAATTGTGAATTTGAAAAAAGGGGGAGAGAAGAGATTGGCTTTTTGTGGGATGTAAAAGTGTAAAAAATTTAATAGTTTTTGGAAAAAAGCTTTACTAGAATATATTAAGGGTATACTTTTGTGTGTCAGATGATAAAAGTGGGAGAGAGATTAACTAAACGAAAAAATTGTTGGGCAATATTTTTTTGGTTTTATTATCCTTGTTTCTTTAAAAATTTTTGTTTGACGATTTTTAGAGACAGCATTTTTAGTTTTAGCCAGTTTCCAGTGATTAGATGAGTACACTATTCATTTTAAACTTAGCTCCATTTTTTAACATAATATCCGACTCGACATAGGTGAGAGGGTAGACTTGAATTTAAGCTTGAATCGAAAATTTCTACTTTTATTGATGACAAGTACATATCTTTTTATATAAAGTGTATTTACTCTATAAATTAAAAATAGCTCTAAAGCTCATCTCCTTAATTGGATATATAACCTTTCTTTTTTCTAAAAAAGGAGCGAGAGAGAAGAAAGCTTTCATCCTTAAAATAAAAAGCTTCCTTTCATTGCGGAATAGTTTTAATTTCCTTTGCAAATCTTGTTTTTTTAAATTTTAACCCTACATCCTTTCTTGTTTCTAGATTTAAGGTTTTTAGATTATTTTTAAATTTAATGACTAGCTAGTTATAGTACTTATAAGTTGGTGATTTCAAATAATAGCTTTCAGTGTAACGGGTTAAATGTTGGGTGGGATAGTGTTCTTGGGCAAGTTCGAAGGCGATCAAAATTTTTTTTTAATTTTTTTCATTTTTCTACAATTTTCTCTGATAACTGTTCCAATATTTACTTTATAATTTTTATATTCAATCTTTTTGGAGATAGCTAAATAATCTTTTTCTTCGAGTAGTAGAAGGGTAGAGGGAGAGCCAAGTAATCCCGCCAGCTTTATATTTTCTTTTACTTTTCTTTTTATATTTTTTTTTCTTCATTTCCTCAAATACCACAAAAATTTTTTGATGTGTTTGCCTGTGTGTGGCGAGGCCACCAAAATAAAATTTTATATTTTGCTCATCCATTTAGCTAATACTTTAGTTAAATCTTTTCTTCTTTACTTTCCTCATCCTCCCTCTTTTCTATCTACCTACAGCGTTACTTTTCTTGATGATGATTAGCTAACTAACTAGCTAACTTTCTGTTCACTTTATTGTGTTTGGTTAAAGCCGGCAGCAACTTCTTTCTTTCCTCTCATTCAGAGCATTTAGCCAATCCCGACGTTTATTTTATTTTAGTTTTTCTTTCGGCTTATATCGTAAGCTTAGGAGATAGAGCTAGCTAAATATTTATTTTCTCGATCACCATCAACAATAAATATTCACAGGGCGGGCCAATCCTCCTTCATCCTTTTAAATGCCTCATTGATTTCTCTCCGCCTATTTACTGATGCTTATGCGCGGATATTTAAAAAATTATATTCTTGAAAAATTTTAATTTTGTTGGGAAATTTGGTATATTTTTTGTGATATCTTATCTATGCTTAAAGCTTTGGCCTTTATTTTGATCTAGTGTTACTTTTTCAAAAAGATGTGATTTTTCAGCATCTTATCGATCATAACTTTTTTATCAATCAGTCGAGAATTAAAATTTTTTTGAAATTTTGTAGGGTATTTAATTCTTTATCTATTGGTAACAAGATCAGTAAAAAGTATCCACCTCTTCAAAAGTTATAGTTTCCGGGATTGAACTAAACTGAGGTGTACTTGCGGTTTGCCTCGCTTTTTAAGCAGACTTTCGTGGATACTTTTTAAGCAGACTTTCGTCTTTCTCTTTTTAAGATCAGTTTCGGCACATCCTTTATCAATCTTATCTTTATTTTAAGAAATTATCTTTTATCTTTTAACTATTTTTCCAAGACAAATATTACATGCTTTTTATTCTTTTTGGCCACTACCCATTTTATTCATATATAATTTAATCTCTTCTCATACATATAAATCGAGGCGATAAACTAATATTTATTTATTTATTTGATGACGAAAAAAGTCTTTATTTCCTCCTCCAAAAAGCCTCTCTTTTTTCTCATTCAAATCTATGACTAGCTTTTCTGGCCAACAGAAAATTTTGTCATCATCTCATTCATTCTTTATACAAAAATTGAGGGGAAATATAAATAATAGGCGCGATTTATAGCCTTACTAGAGGGGAGCTTTTCTTTAGTTGCTATGTATGTTGTGTTTGAGGACAAAAATGGATTGCTGAATCACAAAAAAAATTTTTTTATTCAAGACTGTAAGAAAAAATAAAGGAATTGAGGGGAGGAAGGAAGGGGTAGAGGAAAGGAATAAATACATACAAGGGGATGAGTGTCGGCTTTATATATTTGTTGGCTTTTCAGAGGGGGAATGAGGGAAGAAATAAAGGGTGGAAAAGCTTTTCTTGCGTTTTATTGTTAGCGCTTTATTTTGGGCAAATCACCTCCTCCATTACCAACATCTTATAAATTTATTTAAAAACATTTTTCTTTTTCCTTCCTTTTTCCCAACTATTTAATACAATCTCGATTTTTATCTTCATTCGTTGGCCGTTTTTTGTTGGTATTTATTTGTTGATTTTTGTTGTTGGCCAAGTAATTACTAAAATTTTTCTTCAAAACAACCAACCATCTCTCTTATCTTTTTATCTATTAATAGCTGGATTTTCCGTCTTTTTTTTATCGCAAATCCTCTACTTTATACTTTTTAAGCAGAGGACTAATTTCTTCAAATAACCCCAATCATCTCTTTTTCTTATCTCTTTTTTTTTATCCATCAATAAAAAATTATTTTTAATATTATCTTTATTTATCGAGCTTTATTTTTATCTCAAAGAAACGGTGACAGACAATTTTTTGAACTGGGGATTTTTTCAGTTTTTAATGACTACATATTTTATTTTTTAATCAAAAATCTTCTTTAAAAAACGAAGAAATAGAAGGAAGATTTCTTCTTTTTTGACTTGCATAATTTAATATAAAAACGATCGCTTTTTTTGGTCGAACATCGCTAGAAGAAAATCTTTCGCGCTTATTTTCTTCTTTTTAATTTTTTTGTTTGTTTTCCATTTCCGGTTGGGGATTTGTTGTTTAGATTGTTGCGATTTATATTCATTTAAATAAAAGATAGACTGCACATACACCTTTTAATTGCTAATACAAAATTTTATGTTGATCAAAGAATCGTTTTCTGCTTTTTTTCATATAGATTTAAAATTTACACCTACCTATCTTTCTTTAAAAATCAGGACTGGGATTAGGGTTGGAGGCCCGTCTAGTCGGGCATCGAATTTTGGTCTGAAAAAGACTCGGTCGGTCCGGTCCGATAAAAATTAAGCCCGAAAAATTGACTCGAATGTCGGCCCGACCCGAAAACCCCAACCCACCCTAGCTAGGTGATCTCTTCTGTCTTCCACCGCTATTTTTTCTCTCCTAGCTTCTTCCATCTTTCATTTTTTAAAACAAGGCAGGGACTTATCTAAAGCCTAATACGATCCCTGATATATACTTATAAATCTCTAAAAAAAATTTTTAATTAATCCCTTTTTAAATCTTTTTTTATCGAATTTCTTTATTTATATGTATATCCTTTAGGAACTAAATAAATATTTAATTTTTAAATATATATTTGCATCATCCCTTCATTTTTTGTGCTTTATAAACGTCAAAACCTTCTTAATCATAAATATTTTTATGACATATCTTTTTAGTCTTTTTTTAGTTTATTTTTGCCGTTCCCCTGCTTTATTTAAAAATTCTTTGCCTCTTATCTGTTTTTTGTGTTGTGTTGCATTTTTTCTATCCTCCAAGTAGATAGATAGATGTTGATGAACCAACATAAACTGTACACAAATATCTTTTCTGCTTTCGTAATTTTTGACGTGGGTTTTCCTTCCCCATACTTTCAACTCTTAACTTTCATCCTCATAAACTTTTTCCTCAAAAAGGAGGATCGATCCAAGAGAGGGATGGGATTGTTGAGGGGTGAATGAGTGATTTTATTTATATGGGAGAGGAGGGGAAGGATTGGTTGGTTCATGGAAGGAATGAAGGTGGAAATGAAAGGGTATTTATTTATTAGGCTCGGTCATAACCTTTTCTCTCCTCATTCATGTTACGTTCTCTCAAACTATTTTTTTTTCAAATATTTGTATAGTACATCCCTTTAAATCTTTTTTCTGTTTCTGTTCAGTCAGAAGAATTTTTTAAACTTTAAAAAATATTTTTTAAGGAAGTAAATATTTCCGTTACTTATTTTTTTTCTTTAAATTTTTAAACTTTTGCGTGTGTGGCAAAAAATTGAGGAGAAAATTGTTTATTTGTGTGTTGTAATAATTAGCGCATAAATATAGGGGTATCCGTAAATTAAACTGTCTTTTGAAACTCTCGCGCGATTTTTTCTTTGTTTTAATTTTTAATTTGTTTGTTTGCTACAACGTTTAAAAATTGCTGAAGAAGGGAGTAGATTGTTTTAAATTTTTCGTTATTTTGTTTGTTTGTTGCGTGCAAATCCTTAAAATTTAAAAAAAAAGTGAAAAAGAATTTTCTTTTACGGGATGGGAGCAAAACACCAGACAAATTGTAGACTAGCTGTGTCTGCTTTTCTTCAATATTTTTGGGAAAATGTGTAGGGGAGGAAGAGAGAAAAGCCTGTTTTTTGTTGTTGCGCAACAATTTTTTTTTAATTTTCACTTTCATCTTATTTTTTTCTTACAGTCAGATCTCAGTATATTTTAGATACATCCAAAAAAATTTTTAGAACAGAAAAACATGAAAAGAGATGAGAGGTGATCTGAGATGTAAATCAAGGGTGTATTTATTAACTTTAAGAGATCTGATTGTGTATTTTTTTATCTAAACGTTAAAATCTGGGATGGAACGGATTAAGAGAAAAAAATCGTTTCGGTTTTTAAAATTTTCTTCGGATCGGGTCTCGGCTCTGAAAAAAGTCCTGATTTCAGATCTCGGGTAACCCATCCCATCCCTGGTTCAAATAGATCACAACCTCATTTTTCATACATTTATTTTTCAATTTTTGGCCAGCTTTTTTTGTGGATTTTTTAAATCTATTTTAGGGGTACCAGGCAAATTGCTTAATTCTTCTTTTTTTCTCTTAAATCAAAAACTTTCACTTGCGCGAATATTTTTTATTAATATTGTTTAAACGAGTTTAATGCGCAACTAAACTAAAAATAAATACTATAAACACAACAGAGTTCACATTCCAAAGTGCTTGAATAAAAATATATTTTATTTTGCTCGAAAAAATGCTTAATTTAATACAATATTTTGCGCATCCAATCATGCTACGTTTTTATTGTAAAAAATTTTTTTATTTTTATATTGTCTTTTTCAATTTATCTTTTTCTTTTCACTTTTAATTTTGGCCATAAAAAGCTAAAAAATTTATAAACAGACATGAAAAATTGGAATTTTTTTAGAAAAGCAGGAACAAGAAAAAAGGTTGGGGAGATGGAGAAGATGATCTGAAGGAACAAAATAAAAAAAAAAGAAAAAGCGCGGTAGCGCGTAAAAAATTTTAGAGAGCGAATTTGCGTGATCAGTAAGGAAAAGTGAAAGCGCAACCATCCAAACAAATAAAAAAAAATATATTAAAGGGTATAAAGAAAGTAAAAGCTGGCTGGCTTCCTTCCTTCCTCTTCACGCTTTTCTTTTTTTTTTATTGTTTTGTTGTTGTGTTTTTTAGTTGCGCGAAGAAAAAAAAAACAAATCATCACGCGCGATTTCGCGGAAAACGAAAAGAAATGGAGAGGAGAGAATTGTTCCTCCTTTAACCCCTTTAGGGCCAAATACAAGAAAAAAAAAGGAAGGATGGATGATGATTAGATCGTGGAGGGTCTGTCTGGCCGTTCCTCTTTTTCCTGTTTTTAATTCCACAAGAAAACAATTTCGCGCAGAAAAACGGTTCCAGTTCCTAAAAACTAGCCCATTAAGCATTAAATATATAGTTTTGTCTAGTTAAAGTTGTTGTTGTTGTAGCTGAAAAAGAAATTTTTTTATTGAAAAGGGGCGGGACAACCAGGCCATTGAGGAAATAAGAGAGAGATGAATGAGTGAGGGGAAGGAATGAAGGGGGGGAGGCTTTGGGCGGGACAACAAGCGATTATAGGAAGAGCAAGGGGTCGACTGGTTGGTTTTAGAAGAATGAAAGGGAAGGGGAGAGGTGAATGAAGGAAGAAGAGGGAAGAGGGATGGGGCTCCTTGGGGCGAGGGCGCGATTAGGCCATCACAATCGCGCTGATGATGATGGGGGTGCTTTATTGTTGTTCTTCTTCTTGTTATACTTCACCTCAATCTCTTCCAATTTAGAGAGAATGAGCGTCCTTTCTTCTTCTTGTAATCATCCTCTGGCCTTTGAGAACTTTCACTACTTTTTTTTTCTTGTTTTTTATTGTTGTTTTTTGTTGTTGTTCCTGGTTGTCATTTATTCATTCTCCATGATATTCCCTCACTTTTCCTTTTTTTTTAGAAAAAAAAGTTTAGATTCAATCAAGCAGTTTAGGGGGGAAAGTTTTGTTGCTTATTGTCCTCATCCTTCTTTTATTCATTTTTTAAAAAACTATCTTCTTCGCCTTCGCCTCTTCCATGTATAAAAATTTTATATTTTATTTATTATATTATAGTCCAAATTTTTATTTATTAAACACAATCCTTGAGTGAAAACGAATTGTTTCGTGTGCTATCATCCGATTTCATTGAAAAGTCTCTTTTTCATTTTTGTCCCTTATATAAATAGATATGTACAAAAATATTATAAACACATTTATATTTCTTCTCAATTCACACACACAGAGCGGAATCTCGCGATTTTTAGTTTTGGGGTTTTGGTATAGTAGTGATGGTTTGCCACATCCTCCTTTTTATTTTTCCCTATCTCTTCCTTTTTAAACATATTAAAAATACCCTCCTTCCCCTCAAAAAAATTTTTTCTTCTCATTTTCATCCTTCTCCTCCCTCAAAAAAATTTTTTTGTTGATTATATTGCATTTTAAAGGAGAGGGGTGGGAGATTGACGATAAATTTTAAGAGAAAAGGTATAGATAGATTAAATTTGAAAGCAAAGCAGCAACATATCATAATCATCATCAACATATCAACAAGCGGAGTCGGTGTTAACGGCAGTTTATTTTTAAGTATAAGGAACGATTTATATTTATGGTGAGATGATGTTGATAAGGCGAGAATTTGGCTGAAAATAAAAAAAAAGAGGGGGGAGAGATTGGGGGTTTTAAAGGGGGAAAGGTGTGGTAGTAAGTGATTGGTGGGCCGGATGGATGGGCAAAAATTTATATATTTTAGATAGATAGAGAGAGTAAACGGGGGGATGGATGTTGGATAGGGGGAGAGGGAGGGAAGGGGAAGGGGGAAGATGTTGTTTGTATTTGTGTGACGGTGATGGCCGAGAAGTTAAAGAAGAAAAAGAAGAAGAACAGCACCACAACCAAAATCTCATTAACTTTTGCTCCCCCCTTTTTTGTTCTTCTAATTCTTTTTCTTTCCCATTTTTTAATCGCTTAAGATTGGATCCACCTTTTCTTCCCATTTTTCTCCTTTCTCTTTCATTTTCATTTTTTGATATAAATTTAATGCCTTGACAACAAAAAATGATGATCATCCCTTTTTTAGTCAGCCATTTTATTTATCTATCACGGACAAGTAGAAAATCGCGTTTTTCTTTTGGTCACGCCATTATTTGATGATATAATTTGGCCAATCTTGACAATATTTATCAAATTTATTTAAGGGGATATTACATATTAGGACAAAACAATTTAGAGACGTTGAGGTGTAGTGGGATAAATGCACATTCTCTTCAACCAAAGGTTGATGGTTCGAATAGTTTCGAATAGCAAATTTTTTCACAACGTTCAGATTTTTATTTTTTAAGATATTCTCTTTAATCTCACTTAAATCATTTCTCAACAATTTTTTAAATTCATAAACGCAATTTTTTGACCTTTTCTTTTTTTTTGATTAAATTGTTGTAATTCTCCCTTTAAATATCGGCTATACAACTTTAAAGAAAAACGCATATCATCAAAAAAGGTTTTGATGTGTTCAAAAATTAAAAAAGAAAAAAATTTTTCTTTTTCTCTTTCAAAGACTTTTTCAATCCAAATTTTTTCCCCTTTTTTTAAATGATTTCTAATCCCATTTTTTTGTCATTTTTACGTTTAAAACCCCCCTTCTCTACTTACGTTTCTATTAAATACACTCTTCTATCTATCACAAAACTTATTCCCCTAATTCATTCATCTCACTCATCATATTCACTTTTTTTAAAAAACTTGATTATACTGCTACCAAATATTCTTTATTTTGCGAATGGCAAATAATATAATGATTACGTTTGTCCCCTTAAAAAGATTCTAAAGAATTTTCATTACTTAATCCTTTTATGTATTTTCTCTCTAATTTTTAGTTCTTTAAGATGTGTATTAAACTTTGAACTCTTTATCTTTATTAAATATTTAGAAACTGTACAAATACTCCTTCACATTTTTTCTTTACTTAATTTTATCTCTCTAATTTTATCTTGAAATTGCGCAATATTTTTTTCCGGAAAGTATATTTTATTTTTATTTCTATGTATAAGTTCCGGAATATTTTTTATATTAATCTCTAGTTGTATCTCTGAATTGTGCAGTCTTTTTTCCGGAAAGTTTATATTCTGCATGTTTTTCCGGAAAGTATATTTTGTTATTTTCTTTTTTCTTTAGGTTCTTCCGGAAGTATATTCTCTATTTATGTATATTTTTGTAGATTCCGGAATATTTTTTATATTAATCTCTAATTGTATCTCAGAATTGTACAATGTTTTCCGGGAACATTATATTCCATTTATAAGCTCTGGAAAACTTTATTTCCTTTATATAAATTTGCCAAAATTAAACTTATTAAATAATTTTTTAAATTTTCTTTTTTAAGGTTCTTCATCCAAAAAAGCCTTCAAAAAATCAAAATTGTCTTTCATTGAAATATTTTTCTACTTAAAAAATATTATTTTTCTTCTTGCTTTCTACGGGCTTTAAGCCAATTTAATTTATTAAAAATATGGCGCCAGATATGTTCCCGGTGCGTGTACTTGTTGAAACTGTTCGATCACAACATTGTATTGGATGTGCTCATGATGGAAATCCTTTGGTTGACACATTTGCAGTAGTTGGTGGACAAACAATGCTTTCTCAATTAGTTGAAACGGTGCTAGCTGCTTTGGGATTACCTCAATTAATACAGGATTCGAAAGGTAAAAAAATTAAGGTTAAAAATTTTTGGGGACAATTCTTTATATATTTTTTGATTAATTTTATTCTTTTTGGGGTGTATCTCCTTAAAAATTAGAGTTTTTCCACTATCCATCTTTTTTAGCCTTCATTTAGGTTCCAGTCATTGAATTAATTTTCATTTTCTCCTTTTGAAAAAATTTTTTTGGTTTTGGCCTTCTCTTTTTTTTAGTTTAGTTGTTTTGTGAATATCATATAGCCGCCAAAAGCAAAAAAGGGGGAAAAGACACACACTGGGGAAAATATGTAGGGGATTGGAAAGATAGTAGAAAGAGGGAGAAGGAAGAGAAGATCCACTCGCTAAAAACATTGCTGCTTTTTTAGAATATAAATATTTTCGATTTAGCGATTCAATCCCCCAAAAGATCGAAGGATTTTAAGCCATATTAAAAGATTCTTTAAAGAATTCTATGTATTTTTGATTTAATGTAAAAAATTTTTGTGATCTTTTGGACATCTTTCGTACCATTAAAAAATTGGATCGCCTGTCCAGATTAGATTTTAGAAAAAAATTTTTTTGTATTTTTATATTGTTGGCCGTGACACGATGATCATATTTTCTCTTCTTTTTTCTCTCTCTATCCCCCTACATCTTTTACTATCCACAATCCAAAATATTCAGGCTAAAATTGAATAAAAAAAGGATGGGGGGATGTGAATATATAAAATGCTCTAAACCAAAAAGTATTTTTAATAAAATATAAAAACTGATTTGCATATTTATATGTTTATATAACGGGGGGATTTAAAGGGGGGAATAAAGAAAAAAATGTTGTGTGTAAAGACACACGATAGATATGTTTAGATTTTATTAAAAATGGATTTTTTTTTGAAATTTTTGGGGGGATATTTAGTATGTGAATTGAGAGAAGGAGAAAGGTTGGATGATTGAATTGAGAAAAAAATTAGAAATGGAGGGAAATATTTTCAAAAAAAAATTTAAAAAAAATTTTAGGTCTCATCCAAATTAATGGTTGGAAACCTATATCTTTTGAGGCGATAACAGATAATCCTGAAGAGTTGGTATCAAATTTATTTCGTGAAATTTCAACACATATGACACTTAAAATATTGGCTAAACAGTAAGTTTATTTTTTTTTAATTTTTTTTTAAATTAAAAAATTTTTTTAAATTATTTTTCCTCTTGACTAACTTTCTTTCATCTCTTCTTTCCTTTATTTTTCGATATCTCCTTTATTTAATTTTTCTAAAATTTTTTTTTATTCTTGTTTATCGCGTGATCCTTTCCTTATTTGTATTTACGTTTACCTTATAAAATTTGAGAGAAAATGGGAAAAATAGGAAAAAAAGACGGGGGGATCAATTTGGATCAGCGAGGCAAACTTTCTCTTTTCTCTTTTCTTTACTTTCACAAAAAACCATTAAACCTCCCTCTCCATCTTCAATTTATTTATCTTCCCATTTTCTTTTCTAAATATTGGCCCTGATAAGAAAAGGATGGATGTATTTTGGATAGGACAAAGTAAAGAAAGGAAAGAGGGGGGGGGGGCTTGTTTGGCCAAAAAATTTTTTTTTAATTTCAAAATAGTTTTGAAGAAAAAAAAATTCTAAAATTCTTTAGATATTGTAGTTTAAAGGGAAAAAGAAAGATTAAAAAAGATTAATAAGGAAAAAAATAATTTTATTATTTTTTAACGTGATAAAATTTTTTTTGACTAAATCGGCTTTTAAGAAATTTTTTAAAAAATTAAAGAGAGGAATTAAAGATAAAAAATTTTAAAGGGCAAAAAATTAAATTAAAAAAATAATCTGTTTTTAAGTTCACAATCTGAATCGAATGGTCAGTGCCTTACAGAATTGAAACAGAGACTTCTTAAAACTGCTATAGAACAGCAACCACGTATTTTGACCACAGCAAATGGACAAGAAGTTAAGGTAACAAAAATTTTTTCTGAACCCTTGGAGATTTTCTGACCCCCCCTAGCCGTGGGCTGGGGGTCAAAGATTTTATAAAAAAAATATTTTTAATTTTAAAGGAAATTCTTCAAAACGTCATACAAAACGATCAACAATGTTCTGCTTGGTCTAACCGTGAACAAATGCAAGCAGTTAATGAATGGTTAGAACAAATGGCTACACAACAAGATGAAAATAATAAAAAGAGGTTTTTTGGAGAGTTCAAAATTAAAAAAAAATTATTTTTAAAGTTCACATTATGGAACTCGTTTTAGTCCATTGAGTGAAATGGTAAATTTTCTATTTTTTAAACTTCAAAAGAAAGTTTTTTTTATCTGTGCTCTAGTTTATGTGTCTAATGGGATTTTACGAGTCCGACCCTCATAGTCTGTTACCCGCCCCTCTCATTTAGACATTTATTTCCTCCTTTAGATTATAAAATTTCTTAAAACTCTTAAAACTTCATTGGACTTATAGTCTAGAGCAGAAAAAAATTTATTTAAAATTTTTTTCTCTGCAGCCTCGTTTGGAACGTTGGTTTCGCTCAGATTCAAATCCTTCAAGACAAAAATTGATTAATTATATGAATATTTTAAATTCTTCCTCATTTCGTCGTGTAAACAATAAAGTAACTTATCAACAAATTTGTAATTGGTTTGCAAATCAAAGAAGAACAATGCAACGTTTAGCAGCACAACAACAACAAGCTCAAGCAGTACAAGCAACACAACAATCACAACAATTACAGCAACAACAACAAAGACAATCTTGCTCTTCAAATTCGTCTTCGTCTGGAACTGCTATAAATGGAATTGTTGGTAATGGAGGAATTGGAGGTGGACCTTTAGCTATATTACCTTTAAATGCTACTGGTGTTGGTAATAACAATAATATTGCTGCTGTTGAAAATCAAGGTCTGATTAAAAAATTTTTTTTATTTTATTGCGGCATTCTTCCCTATATGACCTATATGACGCTAGTAAATCATAATAAAAACTAAAATTTATTCTCAACATTTTCGCAAAAATACGTGAGTTTATGCGTCTTCGAGCCATTTTTCGAGTTTTAAAGTTTTTCAATTCTCACCCAAATTGACCCAAATGTAACCTCATTGATTGATTTACTCTTCATAGAGTCAATTTAGGTATTTATTTTTTAGTACAAGAACAACAATCACAACAAAACCAGTCTTGCTCTTCCGCTTCATCTCCAGGAGTTGTTGTAAATGTTGGAAGTAATGGAGGAGGAATTTATTCTATGAATAATCAACCTTTGACTACTTTAATGACTTCAAATGCTGTTTCTAATGTTGGTGGTGGAAATGGAGGAGGAGGTGGAAATATTGAAAATCAAAGTTTGTTTGTTGTTTTTTTAATTTTGGAATTTCGAAAATTTTTTAATTTCTAAAAATCAAAGCCTTTCGGCATGAAAATTAAAAAAATTTTTTTCCCCTTTTAGCTTCACTTAATCATCAACATCATCAAAATTTAAATAATAACAACTCCAACACCAATTTATTTTATTCATTAGCCTCAGCATTAGCAACTGGGAATATGGATACAGCAATTCATTTACAACAAAAAATGGCTTCACTTTTTGCTTCTGGATTAAATAATTCAAATAATTGTGATGGAAAATCTGTGGAAAATGACGAAAATAATGTACATATTCCTTTAGCAAATGGTCCTCCAATTGTTGATATTCGTTCAAAATTTGTTGATAATAATGGAAATAATTCTATGGTTTTTTTTAAATAATTTTTTTAAGAAACAACAATAGGCACTAGCTCATTAAGTCTTATTTTATAGGGAAGAGAGAGGGGGAGGGGGGTACATTAAATGGGATTAGGGTTGACATATTCTTGGACATCTTCGTATATCCGTATCTGCCAACCAATTCCGAATCTGCCAACCAATTCCAGTTTTTCTAAGCACGGATGGAATAGGGTAGTCAAAAAGTCAAGTTGTATTTCGTGTCTAATTTTGTTTTTAAGTCAGTAGACAGAAAATTAAACTTCTTTTTTGGATTTTAATTTTTTATGAATTTGGCCTCGTCTTCAAAAAGGGTTGTCGATTCCTAGAATTTTTCTGAAGAACCGAGCATTTTTTTTTGGTTCGGGTTCAGATATCCAAAAATTTACCAAGAATCCACAATTACTAATGTCTCGCCGCTTTGTTAAAATTTTATTTTTTATTACAAAAATTTTTTTCCTTTAAAGGATTTTTCTCACCAACAATCTTGTTCTTCTACAAATGATTCTAATAATAATAACAATTTTTCTTCTGCTTATTCATTATCTGCTTCAAACAACATGGCAAATAATAATACAGCAACAGCTTTAATTAATAATGTTGGTTCTTCACCTTCATATTCTTCAATTTCACGTTGGCGAAAAAATTTTTTTCTAAAAATTTTTTTTAAATTTTTCAGCAATAAAATTAGAATCTGGATTACTAAATTTTAAATTAGAAAATGAATTTTCTTCTCCACCACCACAACAACAAAATATTGATGGACAAAACAATGTTGGGGCGAATGGTGGGAATGGTAATTCTGCTAATCAATCAAGATCGAGATTAATGTTTGATCCGTTAAGTGAATTGGTTTGTTTTTTGAAAAAAAAATTTTTTCAAATTTATTGTTGTTTCGGCAGGAGGGAGGGTTTTAGATTACTCGAAACCTGGCCCGATAAACTTTTGAAAAGCCCCAACTCACACACCTTTTCTGTGGGATTTACCCACACGTATTTCCTTATAAAGTGTCCAGTTTTTTTCTCTTCTATTGCCAAATTCGTTTTATCCGGCTTCTCTTACTTAACCCCATCGAACATAATTTTTAGATGAATAAATATATAGAACCTTTGATGATTTTTTTGAAAGGGTATCAATAAAAATTACTTTTTCCCCACAAATAAATATGAGAGAAAGTCTTATACCTTGTCAAAATTATAATTTTTATTAAAAAAATTATTAAGCCAATTCTTGAACGTTGGTTTGATGATAATCCACATCCAGGATGGTTACAAATTGAACAGGTTTTTTTCTTACATTTAATTTGTTTTAATTTCTCAAAAAATTTTTAAAGTACACTGACTATTTAAATTCAATGACTTATCGACAAAATTATCCACCAGTTTCTACACATAATGTAAAAATTTGGTTTAAAAATAGACGTGCTAAAACTAAAAGGTTTTTCTTAAAAAATTTTTTTTTAAATTGTATAGCAATTCGATATCCTTTTGGGATTTTTTGTGGTAGAGCCTTCGGGTCGGGGTTTCTTGCCAAAAAAAATCGTCGGGGTTTCGTGAGCCGGGCAAGCTACCCTATTTTTTAAATGATAAAAATTTTTAATTTTTTTAATAAAGGTTGTTGAATAATTCTGAAGCTAGTGGTGTTGTTGGTGGTGGTTCTGCTGCCTAATTATTAAATTAAAAATTGGTGGTTATAAAAAATTAAAGGGAGAGATGATGTTGATATTTGGTCTTCAACTTGAAAAAATCAAAGTTTATATTTAAATTTATACTTTTTAAATAATTATTATTTTGAGACACCTTTCAATCTTTTAAAAAAAAATTCCAATTTTTTTTTGACTTTCCCATTCCTTTTTTTAAATTGGTTTCTTGATTTAGATCCATTTATTATGAAATTTTTTTCTTGGGTAATCAAGAATCCTTTTCTAAAATTGGGATTTAAATTGGATCTAAATTAAGGTGTATCTTCTCGCTATTTTTTTCAAAAATTTACAACTTATTTCTTTTAAATGTTGTAACTGAAATGGAAAAAAAGTTCAGTAAAAAGTCCAAAAAAGAGTCCAGGCCTAGGTATTTTCTGACCTTCCTGGGTTTTTTCTGGACTACAGGCCCAGGCTTTTCAAAAACTAACAGAAAATTTAAAAAATCAAAGATTCACATCAGTTACAACATTAATTACTTATTTTCTAAAGTGGCTTTGACCTCAATTTTTACATTACTTATATATATTTTTTCAGGGCTTTGAGAGAGACCTTTTTCAAATTTAAAAAATTATTATCTTTTAAACACAAGGTCTATAATTTTTGACAAAAATATTCAAATTTTCTCTCTTTTTTTAATTAAAAAAATAAAAATTTATTTCTAGCCTTGCCCGATTTTTTTTAAAAAATGTTATTTTATATACTTAAATATATTTAAATTTATTTTGTTAATTAATTTTACTCACTTATGCTTATTTTAATTCTTATAAATCTTATAAGAAGATTTTAAAAGAGAATCGATTTTATAAAAAATTTGTATATTTTTTTAACTTACTTTACTACTTTATAAATTTATCGAATTTTTTTTTTAATTTTTTACCCCAAGGGGTTTAAAGAAAATTCGAATTAATTTTTAACGCCACTTCATAATGTTAATCGACAAAATGGAATGCGTGAAAAGGGTCTTTTACAAAAACAGTACGCGACAAAATGGTACATTAGCAAATTTTTGTAAAACGGTCAACTATTCTTGTACCATTTTGTCAACATGTCTCTTTGTTGCCAATTTGTAATGTACCGTTTTGTCTGTACATCTCTTACTGTTAATTAGAGAAAAAGATCATGTAAAATATAGTTGTGTCAGACAGTTAAAGTTTGATGTGCACTACAAATGACCAACATTATAAAAAATCCTAATTAATTTTTGTGGCATATTTTTTTTATTAATTAATTAATTTTTTTAGATTAGCTTTTAGTTTATTTATTGCTTCATTTATTTTATATTTAATGGAATTACCTAATGGTCAAGCTATTCGGCAAAGACGTATTGGAAGTGTTCGTGAAATGGTTCAAGAAGTTGATGCTTTTGTTAAAGTAACAGATGATGTTAAAGAAGAACCAAAAGCCGTTAATGGAATTTGTGAGAGGATTTTTTAGTTGAATTTATATTGATTTTTAATTTATTTTTCAGTGACTGTCCTCAGCTTTACTTTAATTTTTGTTCTATTTATTGGAGAAATTCACAATTATTTTACCAATGATGAAGTTGAATATCGATTTTCTGTTGATACTGATGAAACGTGAGAAGTTTTTATTTTTCGAAGCTAAAATTTTGTTTTTTAAAGAAATCCAATGTTAGAAATTGATATGATTGTTGCTTCACCATGCAATAATTTGGCAGTTATGCCGATGGGTGTAGATTCAGTAGAACCTACAAAAGATGGAACGCATATAAAGAAAACTCCAACAAGGTTTATTTTGTGTTTTAAATTTTTTAATATTTTTTAAAAATTGCGTCAAATGTCCAGACTTGTAACTAGGAGGATTGCAATGAATTAAAAACCCTCATGAAAAATCCTGGCTGTGGGCGGTCCTCCAATTCGGATAAACAATGTGTTGTCCGAAAGAGCGTGACTAGCTTATTGTTAACTTGGCTTACAATTGAAACTCAACCTTAATTTTGATTCCATTAATTAACTCTTTCAAATGACATTGTGTGTCCGAATCGGAGTGTGGGACATGTGACATAATTTCTAAAACTTTCTAAATCTAAAAATTAGGTATGAGATGAATGAAGAGGAAGAAAAATTATGGGAAGCATTGAAACGTGTTCATCGTGAACATTTTAAACCAGGAACTCCATTGAAGGGCCTTGATCAGGTTTTTATCAAAAATTGAATATTTTAATCAATTTGGATTTAAAGGTAAAATATGTTGGCAGTCATATTGAAGAAGGCTTAGAAATGGCAGAAGAAGAAAAGGAGCGGTTAGAACGTTTAGAATTGGAACAACAACGAGCCAAATTAAAAGAAAAGAAAGGAGATGATGATGAAGGTTTTCATGAAGAACATATTATTATGATGATTGGAACGGGGTTGGGTGTTTTTCAAATTATTGCTGCTGGTGGTGGTGGAGGTAATTTTATTTGACTTTTTTTATTTGACTTTTAAAGGTGGAAGTGATGAACTCGAAGAGGGAAGTGCTTGCCGAATTAGTGGAAAAGTTCCAGTCCTCAAAGGAAGTGGCGATCGTCTGACAATAACAATTGGAAAATCTTTGCCTATTGGAAATATGATTCAACATCTTGGGCCTAATCAACGTTTTTTCTTTTCTTTTTAAATTATTTTTAACTGTGTATTTTTAAAGATGGAAATATTTCTCACAGAATAGAAAAATTTCATTTTGGTCCACATATTTGGGGTTTAGTTTCTCCGTTGGCTGGAAATGAACAATATGCTTCCAAACGTTTGTTTTCTTGCTTTTTCTATTTTTTGACTATTTTCTTTTTTCAGCCAGTACAGTCTACAAATATTTTATTAAAGGTTTCCTTTTTTATTTTTTATTTGTTTTTGGGGTGAGCCATAATACCAAACGCCGAAATACCAAACTCCCGAAAACGTGGGAAATGCCGAATTTGGGTAAATACAAACTCATATAGGTATTCCATTCAGTTTAAAGGTTGTTATCAATCCGCGTTTTGGTATTTCTGATTGACTTTTGGAGGTTTGGTATTTCGGCTTTTTTGTTATTACATTGTCATATAATTTAAAATTTTTATTTTTTAGTTGTTCCAACTCGTATTTACAGTAAAGGACTTTTATTTGGTCAAAATTATTTGAGTACATATCAATATGCAGTTACTTATTCGGTTTTTATTAGACTTGTTTTTTTAAATTTAAATTTTTAAAGAAACACGAAGCTGAAGGTGATGAACATATTCACGATTCTATAATTTTTGATTATGAATTTGTTGCTACCGCTATTGAAGTACATCCTGTTTCTATGTTTGTTTTGCTTCAAATTTTTCGAAAAATATTTTTTCAATTCTTAAAGGTCCTTATTACAATTATCTTTACGTATTTGTTCTATTGTTGGAGGTATTTTTGCAACTTCAAGATTTTTGGAAGCAACAGTCTCTAAAATGGTTACTCTGCTACATTTTTAGTTGTTTTTTTTTGAAATTTCTTTTTATTAAAAAAATATTTTTTCAATTAATTATTTCCTATTTTGCTATTATTTTTCCTTCATAATATTTTTTTTAAATTCAAAGCGATTTTTCTGTTTATTTTTTCTCTGATTTTTATTCTAGCCTTTAACTCAAAAAATGAATTTTTTTTTTGAAAATTTTAGATTTTTTAAAGGCTAACTTTATTTTTGAGAATTGAAAGGTTTATTATTATTGTCAGATTCAAGAATTGTTATTTTCATATTTATGGTGCTTCTTCAAAAATTCTCTCTCTAAACAATTTTCAGTTACGCTTTCTTTCTAACGGGTCTTTTTTGTTTTTAAATTTTTTTGTTTTCTAAATTATTTTTGTCTTTTGTTTTTATTTCTTTGTGATAAAAATACACTATTATTAATTTGATTTTGTAAATTTTATAGTAGAATTTTGCTAAAAAAATATCTTTATTTTATAGACTTTGAAAGGATATTTCAATTAAAAAATTGTATTTTTAAATAGTAGAGAGGATGTCAATAACAGTTTCAGCTGCTCAACTTGGTGAACAAAAACAGAAACAATTTAGGTTTTATTTTTTAAAATTCAAAAATCTGTTAAAAAATTTTCCTTCTTTTAGTTATTTACCAAAAATAATAAATGGAGGAATTGCGGGAATTGTTGGTGTAACTTGTGTATTTCCTATAGATTTGGTCAAAACGCGTTTACAAAATCAAAAAGAATTGCCTAATGGAAAGGTTCAATATCAAGGAATGTAAGAAGAAAAAAGAATTTTTTAAAGACAAATTTTTTTTATTAAAGTTTGGATTGTGGACGTCAAACATGGAGGAATGGAGGTCCTAATGTTTACAGGTTTTTTAAATAATTTTTGTTGGTTAAGTGGTTTGGTTAGGTGATTTGGATTGTTTAACCTCTTAGGTTTGATTCCTTTGAGTTGTGGTTTTTCCTGTGAATTTTTTTGTGAATTTTTTTTTGTTTCCAGATGGGTTCTGATTTTTAAAAATAACTTTAAAAAAATTCCCATAAAAATTGTTTTGTTGGTTAAGTGGTTTGGGTGCCATTTTCTTATATGTATTCTTGAGGGTTCGATTGAGTTGAGGGATTTCCTCTTTAATCCAAAAAATTTTTTCTTCTTGCTAGATGGGTTCTACATTTTTAGGCAACCTAGACTATTTTTTAAGTAACCTAGAATTTTTTTAAAAATTTATTTTTTAAGCAAAATTCGTTCATTATATTCTGGCTCTAGTGTAAATATTTTATTGATAACCCCAGAAAAGGCAATAAAATTGGTGGCTAATGATTTTTTTCGTTATAAATTGGCATCTCCAAATGAAAAGTTTTTTTAAAGTTTAATTAAGAAAATTTAAAAAAATTTTTAAAGAAAACTTTCAATACCAAAAGGAATGCTTGCAGGTGGTGCAGCAGGTTTTTGTCAAATAATTGTAACAACACCTATGGAATTACTCAAAATACAAATGCAACGTTTGTAAATTTTTTTTAATTTTTAAAAGTGGATTTAAATAAGACGGGGGTGGTTTTGGGGCACACTAAGGGGGTTCGAGTTCTAACTTAATTTTAAAAAACAAATCAATTTTAGTTACAAAAAGATTTATTTTAAATTAAAAAAAGAATACAAAAAATTTCCCGAAAATTAAAAAAAAAATATTGCGAATATCGCTCAAAAATTTTAAAAAAGTAAAAGAATGTTTTTCCAGAATATTTCTCCTCGTTTACATCATCTTCCTTCTAGTCCTTTTTGTCTTCCTTCTTTTCTTCAGCCTTTTGTTCAGCCGTTTTTGCCTTCTCCCCTTCAATTTCTCCAACAATTTTAATTGGAATTTTAATAGCTTTTTGTTTTTCTTCTTGTTTCTTTTCTGGTTTAATTAATTCTGCTGTAACATTAAATTGTCCATTAGAATCAACGCTGCATTCAATTGTTTCCTTTTTAATATTTTTGGGTAATTGAACACGTCGAGTAAATGAACGATGAATTGATTGATGTTCGTCTTCTTTTTTATGTTCTGCAGTAATTATTAATTCTTCTCCATCAATTTTAACTTCAATTTCTCCAGGTCGATAATCAGAAGCATCACAAGAAAATTTGAATAAGGAATCATCTGTTTGACGGATGTTGCCGAGTAAATCGTTACTGAAAGAAAAAAAATTTTAAATTAAATTTAAAAATAAAAATTATTTTTCCTGACAGGGTGCGAACCTTTAACCCTTGGAAAGAAATTTTGAAATTTTTTTGAAAATTTTCCCTTTTGGGTGTGGAAATATTTTTCTCAAAATTTAACAATAAAAAAATTCTTTCTTACATTTGATGAGTTCCATCATTCAAAATTTGTTCAAATGCTCCATTCAATGTTGGCCAATAAATTGAAACAGTTCTTGGAACATTAAAAAAGTCACCAAAATCATCATTAAATCGGCGTGAACAAAAAGAGGAACGAGTTCGAGGTTCGGCTACAGGCCAGAAAAATGGGGAAGAAGAACACAATGGCATTTTTTGTTTGGTTTTGAGAGTTGGGTTTCTTGAGAGTTTTTTGTTTGTTGTTTGAATTTTTGGAATTGTTGGACTGGGAAATTTGAGGCATATTTATAGGGAAATTTTGGTTAAGAAATAAATTTTCTAGAATATTGTAGAATTTTCTAAAAATAAAAAAGAAGGGAAAATGAGTGCAGATTTAGTGGTTTAGAAAGAAAGGGAAGGTTCTAGAATGTTCTAGAAAATAAAAAAGGAGACGGGTGGTTGTAAAAAAAGAGAGCCAGCTGACGATTTAATGAGCGCAAATTTTTGGCGTTTTCTAAAAAAATTTTTTTAAGGAGGTTATTAGAGTCTTGGAGGCTTTGAAATTTTTAGAAATTTTTTTTAGCAGAAATTTTTCTGAAAAATTAAGAAATTTTTTTTTCAGAAGCGAGTTCAACAAGCAAAACATCAGCAACAAAATTAGCTTTAAATCTCATAAAGGAAAAGGGAATATTTGGCTTATACAGAGGATTAGCCCCAACAATGGCTAGAGATGTAACATTTTCTGTTATGTATTTTCCACTTTTTGCTGCATTGGATGCATTAGTATGTCTTTTAATTTTTTATTTTTAAAATTTTTCTAAAGGGGCCCAGAAAATCACCCCAAAGTGGAGATGCTGTTTTTTATGCTTCCTTTCTTGCTGGTATTGTAGCGGGTGCTATAGCCTCTTTTTCAGTGACTCCATTGGATGTATAAAATTAAAAAAATTTTTTTAATTAAAATTTTTTAAGGTTATCAAAACTCGAATTCAATTAATTGAAAAATCCTCAACAGATTCACCCCAATATAGAGGAATATTGGACGCATTTAGGTTAAAATTAAAAGATATTTAAAAAAAAATTTTTTTTGTAGAAAAATTTTAAAAAACGAGGGCCCTCGTGCTTTCTTCAAAGGTGCAGGATGTCGAATGATGGTGATGGCCCCACTCTTTGGTATTGCCCAGATGGTTTATTATATTGGTGTTGCTGAATTTTTACTTGGACGTGAAAAGAGTCAACATATTTAAAATGACTAAAAAAATTTCTCGGTTTGTTTTTTATCTGTGATCTTTTTCTAAATTTTTAATATCTAAATCATCTTTTCAATCTTTTCACTTGCAATAATGTGAATAAGGGTTGGCGGTTCGGAACCGACTCGAATTGACTTATTTTCTGATATCTGACAATTTCAGTTTCGGTTTTCTGTTAGGATATCCGGATATTTTCCAAGAATCGACAACCCTAAATATTAATAGAATAATAATAATAACTTAGCCAACATTTATGTTAGCGAAAAAAATTAGGTGGACAATTATATTCTTAAAGATAATCTTTTCATTTCTTTTTGTTTAATATTTTATTAGTGTCCAGCAAAATCGTTTTTTTTTCGGGGGCGGAAATATTTCAGAGATTGCGAAAAAAAAACCCGGTTTTGGGATCTGGACTTCGTAAAACACCGCAGGACATTAATGTTTATTTACCTACACAAATTATATAATAAATAGATTTTTATTTTATCAAATTTTGTCCATTTTCTACTATTATTTTGAATAATTAGTAACTTTTTTGATTTTTCCCTCTTACTTTTTATTTTTTAAATAAAAGTTTAGGGGGTATATATTTCAGAAAATGGTTTCAACAATTCCAACTCTTCGCCTCTTTTACCGATTATTTATTATCAAAAGAACAGCAACAAGACTAGCTTCATTAGATACCTCAATAGCCTCATCATCTTCTTCGCCAAATAAATTTAATCGTTATGATACAAATTTGAAATTAGTTGAAGCTTTGAATAATGAAAATTTTGATCAAATTGGAAGTCCATTAATTTTGGGAAATAAAACACAGGTTTATTTATTTGAGAATAATGCTGGGAATGGGTCCGAAGACAGGAAAAATTTCATGAGGTGGGGGAGTGAATCATTTTTGGGGAAATTTCGCCACCAAATTTTTTGGCGCTTGAGACATCCATTGGATACATGCGTGGTACTGACATGAGTATGTGTCCTGAGCAGCAGTTGAGACTAAATAGCCGGAGCAATACCCAGGACTTTTAAGATTAAAATAAAAAAATTTTTATTTAGAAGGATTATGTCGAACTTTTTCGCGAACAATTAGACTCTGAAGAAGCGTTTTTCACAATGGTTTTTTTTAAATTAATTTAAAATGGAAATTTATAGATTAAAAATACAACTCGAACAAGTGAATTGGAACCAATGGAAAAATTAATAGAAAATTGGGAATGGAAAGAACATATTGAAGAAAATTTGAATAGAATAATTGCAGAGAAGCCTATGAGTAAGGAATGTAAGGATTTGTTAAATAAAGAAAATTTTTGTTAATAAATCTGAGGTGGCATTTGGGCTCTCGACAAAACTAAATAAATCTAAAACTAAATTTTGATTTTATTTTTATAATATGCTGGCTTTAGGACTGATCATTTGATCCTATATAAAGTTTCATTCTCTGAAATATGTTCTAGGATTTTTAACTAAAGACCGGACTGGCGGGGTAGGGTTGGGGGTGTGGTGAGTAAATGGATGAATTGAGAGGAGTTGTGGGGAGGAAATTGATAACATCGAAGAATATCGACCACGATGACCTTGATTTTTTCGAGAGCTTGTCTCGGTCCAATCTCTACTTTTAACACGAAGCATAGGATCGGAAATTAGTGTGGCCAATAAAATTTGCTTTCCTCTACATTTTTATTAATTTTTAAATTCATACACACAGTGAGAACCTTTTTTAACAATATCGACACAAAAGAATGTGCAGATAATTTATTATTATTACTTCAATCAATTTTATGTCGTGGACAAAGATCTGTTCCAATAATTGAATTAAATCAAATATTTCCAAGAATTATAATTAATTTATATAGAGATCCATTCTTTAGACTTTTATCTGTTGAATATAAAAAGGTTTCTTTTTTATTTTTTTATTTTTTTAATAATTATTTTTTAGAATATTGAATTATTATTTAAAGAATATACAAGATATTATTTGGATAAAAATATTTCAAAAAGATTTACAATTCGTGATTGGTGGTAAGCTGTGTTTTTTCAAAAAAAATTTTTAACTTGGGAAAAAGACTTGGGAAAAGAGATGTTTATCATCTATATGATGACAATAAGCAGTAATATCAAAGCCTCACAAACTACCGAAATGCCAAACTAAAATTTTTGTCATCATCGGCATTTTTGTCATTACTGCACGACGCTACGGGTTATCATTGGGATTTTTTTTTGTGAGTCTCTTTTGTCCTAAATTAAACCAGAAATTTTTTTCATAATTTTTGGACCCTGAAATTTTTTAAATTTTATTTCTTTTTTAAAATTCTTTCATTCTAAAAAATATAAAATTTTTAATTTCTTTTACTAAAGGTACAAATGTGCTTCTCAACTTCAATTGCCTCCAGATTATTTTCCCCAATTTGAAGAATTTTTTAAAACACCTATTCAAGATGTGAGTACTTCTAAAATATTTTGTTTTTAAATTTTCTATTTAGATTTCCAATTTATTTATTTCTTTTCTAATTGAACATTGTGAATTTCCACTTTATCGAGGAAAAAAGAATGAAGACAGCAACGGTAAAAAACGTTGGCAACATGCTTTTTCTATTGGAGAAGTTCAAATTGAAGAATTAAATCCCCATGAAGGATTGGGTTACAAAACAAATTTTTGCAAAATGTTAAAAGTTCATTATCATATTTCTGAAATTTATTGTTCTAAACATCAATTTGAATATTTGTATTTTGAAAGTCATTTGTTACCTATGAAGGTTTGAGTTTTTTTTAATTTTTAAAAAATTAAAAAAAATTTTTTGAAAGGTCCCTCCACGTCCGTGGCTAGACAGAGGAAAATGTGGCCCAAATTATTTTTTTAAATCAAAATTAATTCGAGATATGGACGAATATCCACATTTAAATTTAAATGCTGAATTATTGGATAAACGAATCGAAAATAAAATACAAGCTAGACCTGTTTTTGATGCTCTGAATGATTTGGGTTCTACACCGTGGAAAATTAATGAAGTAAAATTTTTTTAAACTTTTTTAAAGCAATCTAGAATAGGCAATTCCTAGACATCCAAAAACTTGTTGGATTCCTATAAAAAAACTGGAATACCAAAACCTCAAAAACTCGTCGTGACATTAAACTTTAGGAATGACGTCGTAGTACACCTAATCAAAAAAGTTTGGTATTTCGGCGACTTTTGGATTTCGGTGACTTGCCAAATTATCCGGTTTTAAACCCAATCGTGAACCATTCAAATTTTAAATTTAGAAATAAAAAAATAATTTTTAAGGAAATGCTTGGACATATGATGAAAGCATTAGAAATGTCTTATAATTCAAAAAATGCTTCATTTCTCAAAAAATTGGCAATTCCTAGACATCCAAAAACTTGTTGGATTCCTTTGGATTATGATAGATTTAAAAAGCAATATTTAAAAAAGAATAAAGAAGTTGAAGGAAAAAGCGAAGAAGAATTGGATGAATTTATTAGAAAAGAATTTAATCATAAAAGGGCATTAATGACTAAAATAAAGTTTGTTTAAATTTTTAATTTTTTTTTGTAAAAATAAATTTATTACTTTTTATAGAAATGAACAAAACTCTCTTTGGTGTTGGCTAATTTATCGTTTAATTTTGGCAAAACATTATACTAATCAAGATATTTATTTTCCTCATAATTTGGATTTTCGTGGTCGTTGTTATCCAATTTCACCACAAATTAATCATATGGGGGATGATTTAAATAGAGGACTTTTAAAATTTGCAAAAGGTTTTTTGCTTATTAATAGTCAAATTTCACTTTAAAATACCCCCAAAATTTTGCCCACCTTAATTTAAGATGGGGGTTTTTCTTAAATTTTGATAGGTAACTAAATAATGTTGGCTGATCCTGAGAAATTTTTGGATTCGGATTCACCAAACTTACTACTGACAAGGTGTTAAAGTTGGCGTAGTAAGGTCGATCGTTTACTGAGGGTCCGAGTTTGTAAATCCCTCCAGGTAAAGTGTACTCCCAATCTATTATAGTAGGGAAGAATTGTCTAAAAATTTTTCTAAATTTAGGAAAACCTTTGGGTGTTGATGGTTTTCGCTGGTTAAAATTACATTGTGTTAATATTACTGGAAAATTAAAAAGAAAACCACTTTCTGAAAGACTAGAATATGCTGAAAAACATCTTGACAAAATGATTGAATCTGCTGAAAAACCTTTTGAAGGTTTTTTAATTTTTAAATTTCAAAAAAAAAATTTGTTTTGAAGGAGGAAATTGGTGGTGGGAAGATACTGAAGAACCTTGGCAAACACTTGCTGCTTGTATAGAAATTAGAGATGCAATAAAAAGTGGTGATCCGCACAAGTTTTGTAGTCATTTACCTATACATCAAGTAAAAAATTTATTTGAAATTTTTAAAAAAAAATTTAAAATATTTTTTAGGATGGTTCTTGTAATGGTTTACAACATTATGCAGCACTTGGACGTGATCTTAAAGGGGCGGTTGGTGTGAATCTTGTACCTTCTGAAGTTCCACAGGATATTTATACAACTGTATTGGAACGGTTTAAATTTTTTAAAAAATTTTTTGAAATTTTTAAAAAAATTCTAGAGTAGAAAAATTTCGTAAAGAAGATGAGGAAGATGTAACAAGTAAATATCATGAAATTTCAAAAGAAATGAGAGAATTTATAAGTGGGCCAATTGAAAGAAAAATAATTAAACAAACGGTTTTTTGAGATTTTCGAAGGGAAAAAAATTTTTTTAAAGGTAATGACTGTAGCTTATGGTGTAACTCATTATGGGGCAAGAGAACAAATTAAGCGACAATTAATTACAATTGATATTCCAGATAGAAATAAAGAGGTTATATTTTTTTAATTTTTCGTCCAAAAAAATTTTTTTAAAGGCGTCTCGTTTTGCAACATATTTAACAAAACGAACTTTTGATGGACTAACAGACGCTTTTGAAAATTCAAAGTTTTTTTTAGAAATTTTTTCTTAAATTTGCAAATTTCTAGGAATTTAATGATTTGGTTTAAATCTTGTGCTGGTCAAGTCCTAAAATTAAGACAACCTTTAGAGTGGGTTACACCTCTTGGTTTACCTGTTGTTCAACCATATGTAACTGTTGAACAAGTAGATGATGCTCTAGCTTTTTTGCCGATTCGACATAAACAAGTTTGTTTTTTTTTCAAAAGTCTTACTAGTGTGATGCTGTAATAGACATGTCTAATACCAAACGTCCAAAAGACGCCGAAACACCAAACTTTTTCTTGGTAGGGTTGGTATTACGCTGTTATTTTCAGCTTGGTATTTTAGCAGCTTTTGGGGATTTGGTATTACAACGCGCTCCTATCTTGTCTTACTTGAAGACAATGAAGACAAAAACTTTCTGTCAAGATTCGAAAATTCAATAAAAAAATTTTTTTCTTAATAGATGAATGCTTTCCCTCCAAATTTTGTTCATTCACTCGATTCAACTCATATGATGCTTACTTCCCTTTATTGCCGAAAACTTGGAATAACATTTGCTGCTATACACGATTGTTATTGGACACATGCTTGTGATGTTGATAAAATGAATAAGGTTTTTTTTTTAAAAATATTCTTTTCAAATTTAGATTATTTTTGAATTTTTCTAGATTTGTCGAGAACAATTTATTGCCCTACACAAACAGCCAATAATTCAAAAATTATCTCAAGTAAGGAAAATTTTATTTTTTAAAACTTATTACTAAAAATTTTTCAAAAATTCATTCAAAATTTTTTAGTCATTCAATTCAACATATTTAACGGATTCTATCCGTGAAAAAATGCCGGAAAAGCTTTTAGCTGATATAAGCAATGTTTTTGATTCATCATCATTGAAATTAGGAGAATTAGATATTAATGAAGTACTAAAGTCAACGTACTTCTTTTGTTAAAGTTTTTTTGTTTTTTTTTTTAATTTTTTGTTAATGAGAGAAAGATTTCTATTTCAAGTTTTTAAGGAAAAAATATTTTTATCAGAGTTCAAAAATAACATGTAGGAGAGAAGCAACGGTAATTGTAAAAGAGAGTAGAATATTTTATAACAAAAATGGTTTGAAAATTGCGAATGTTGGATAGTTTTAAAATTTGATCGCATTTCTTTTTTAAATCATCCCACCAAAGATTTCAAAAGCAAAAAATTCCAAGTATTCAATCTGTTTGAAAAATTAAAATTGGTTAGTTCTGAAAGGGCTTAAAAGATTTTCTAGAACAAAATACCTTCAAGTTAAAAAAATAGATTTATTGAAAAAGAAAGGAAAGATGGGGACAAGAGTGATTGTGTATGGAAAAGATGGTCTTAAAAAAGTATGGAGGAGAAAGGGGTAAAGAATTGTTTTGAAACCTTTTTTGAAAAAACCTTGAAAGAAGCAATTTCATTTTGTGTCTTTGTAACCTAACAAATTATATATGAAAAATCCTCATGACACATGGGATTTTTTAAACCTCATTTTTTGGTAAACATTTAATGCAACAACAAAACATCACTGGTTTCTCAATGCAATTCTGAGAGAATATTTTCAAGAGGATGATGATCATTTACCTGAATATATCCATTGACTGTTTGAGTAACCTCTTTCTAACGTCGCGATTTTGAACGTGGAGAACGTGAACGAGACGAACGGCCTTTGTGACGAGGAGAGCGGTCTCGTGAACGTGAACGGTCTCGGTGACTTAATAAAAAAATTTTTAATGTTTTAAAGGTATGTGAAAAAGTTAACCGTTTATGATGCTTCTCGTCGTGACGTTTGTCAGATTTGTGCGACCCCGAATCGCTCTTGTGCGAACCAGTACGATCTCGATGATGGTGCGATGAGTGTGACAAGCTCGAATGATGGTGACGACGCTCAGGACTCTTTGAACGCGAACGGCTACGTGAGCGGATTGGCGAAGTTTCCTTGTCAAGTTTTTCCTAAAAAAGGGTTTATATTACCCTCTTCCATCAAAAACAACCATTTTAAAATCCCTAAAAATTTCTAAATCCTTTTTAGAACGCTACAACAAGACCAAAAAGCAAAAACAAAGAAACCTTGAGTTCCTCAATTGTCTCAGCAACTCTTGCAAAACCCAAATGTTGCTTTCCTTGCATATGATCATCAATTCTTAAAAACAAACAAAAAAATTATTAAAGTCAAAAAACAACAAAAAAACCGTTGCTGGCAATCTCCAATAATTAAAAAACTTCCACAAACTTCACAAATACGCATTGGTTTTGGAGCTAGAAGAAAAATGAAAGAGAGGTGGGTGAATAAATTTAAAATTAAAAAAAAAGAATAGAATACCATTAGGATCTTTGTAGCCAGCCGTATATTTGGTAAGAAAAGCTAAAAATAAAAAAATTATTTTTGAGCTAGAGGGATTTTGGGTAGAGGGATTTGAGCAGGATTCTAGCAGGGATAGAGTTCGGGTTACCCAAAGCCCAGACTTTTTTAAGGGTAAACCCAAGTTTAAGATTCCCCATTTTTCTTCTCCAAGTGCTACTCTAGAGGGGACAAATTTATTTTTATTCTTCTATTTATTATTTTAAAATTTATTTTTAAAATTCAAACCTTCCTCACAGCCTCCAATTCTAAATTAACTTCTTCTGCTCTTTTTACGTATCTTTGTGATCTATCCAAATCTCCTTTTAATCCAGCTTTTTCAGCAATTTCAACATAATCAGACATTTCTTTTTCTAAACGTCCAATTTTTTCATTTAAATGTTTTTTTGTTGATTCATCCATATTCTTTAAAAATTTTTGAAAATTTTATTTAGAAAATTAGAAACCTGTGGCCCTTGTGTTAATGCCAAACGTTCTTTATTCTTTTCAATTTTTCTTTGCATATCATCTTTAATTCGAACCAAAAAATTGTAAAATTGTTTTTCATAACCTAACTTCTCGTAAAATTCACTCTTTCGATAAGCAATTCGAAGATTACTGTATTAAAAAATTTATGTAGGAAAAAATTTATAACGTGTATACTCAAACAATTACCCCAAGTACCTCTCTTGTTTCAACCTCCGCAGAAGGTAACTAATCGAGAGAGGGCAATTTTTTGCTTCTTTAGGAGGCGATAATAGGGAGAGTAATTCTTTGAGTAAATACTGTATATTAACATAAAAATAGGTTCACTTACTCATCATGGACATATTTGCATGATCCTTTAAAGAAAAAAATATTTTTTCTTAAATCATTTTATTTTAAAATATTACCCAAATCAGCTTTTGTATTTGTAAATTCTTCATGTGGGCAAAATCCAGCTAAAAAGAATTTGCAAACATCGGCATCCTTTAAATAAAATTGAAAAAAAAATCATTTAAAGAAACCCTGAAATTGAGGTCAAGATTTTTGTCTTGATTTCGACCAGGACCCATCAATTCATTCAACATTGCAGCAATTTGATCTTTAGCACTCATTTTTTAATTGTTTTCTGAAATTTATTTTTAAATTTTCCTGATTTTTTAATTTTAAAAAATTTCAATGGTTCTCCTTTACTCTTTATCTTCTTCTTTCTCTCTCTCTTATATTTCCATTATCTTTTTCTTTTATTTTCAGTAAACACTATTTATATTTTGCCAATACTATATTTTGCCAGTACGGCTAAAATCCACGTTTTGCCAAGAAAACTTTTTTGGCAAAACGTTGATTTTACGCTTATTGGCAAAAGATGTTGTTGGCAAAATATTTAGGAAAAATAAACACATAAGAATTGACACTTCATTGCCGATTTCCATCGCAACATTCATTCTGTAATTTTGAATTTTTTATTGCCAGAGTTTTATTGCGAGATTTATAACTTTAAATGGCAATTTTTTATTAATGGATTTATTTTTTAGTTTTTTAAAGATTTTATTAATTAATCTCTCTCAAGCTCTTAGCTTAATTTTTCAGTAATCTACTAAAAACAAGACAAGGTCAAAATCATGTGAATATGTTTATGATTGAGTACATATTAAAAAAATACCCTCCTATAATCTAATCTACCTCTTTTAATAATAATTTTTTCAACTCGGCGGTAATTTTCTTTCCTTCCTTTTCTCACATTAATAATTTGTTTAAGGTCATATACATATTTTTTCATGACACTTGAATGAGGTTTGCTTGCGTAATTATTTAACTTGAGCCAATTTTTACTCTACTGAAACCCTCTCTTAAGTAAGTGCCCTCTCAAATAATTGCCCTCTCCAGCAAGAGGTCGAAACAATGATTACTCAGAATAATTATTTGAGCAAATACGATGATCTTTTAATCCATTTTTATCTTAAAACGATTTATTTTCTCTTATTTTTTCTTCAATTTTTTACACTAAAAATCCAGGCTTCTTCAATTCTCACACATATAAACACCCCTTTTACCTTTCTTTCCTCCCACACAATTTTTTATATTTTATTATACATTTATATATATTTTCTATATACTATTCATTCTTGTTGCTCATTTGTAAGAACATTGTTCCTTTTTTATAATTTTTTTAAAAAAAATAATTTTTATCGGCCGATCGGTTGTTGGTGACAGAGCTCTCCACAAAAAGCTCTTTTTCTGCAAAGTGTCGATTTTGCTTGGATGGGCACTTTAATGTTTTTGTTGTTGTTGCTGCCAGTCATTGCTCTCCAACAACGGCAGGCCTTTTCTCTTTCTATATACTCTTCGTTTTTCTCTGGTTTTTTTTTGAAAAATACCTCTTCCCAACATCCCCATCAGAATTATGTAAAAGCTAATTAATATCAATATTAATTAAGTAAAATGTGTGTTGATCTCTTTTGTAGTTACCAATATTAGGAATTTAGCCGATCCGATTCCAGAAAATTCAGTAATTCTCGACGTTTTTTGGCCGAGATTCCGATTTTACGAAAGCGGGAATTTACCTATCCTTTTTTATGTCGGCTAGATTTGCGATATTTATGGCATATTGAGGATCTAGTATTAAATTTTTAGCTGGTTTTTTTCTGCTTTCTTCTGGGCCTCGAAATTTAGAAAACTTTAAAATTTAATTTTATTGTGAAAGAAATTGAAAATCTTAAACAGAGAATCTACTGAGAATCTTAAAAAATTTAGTTTTATTTTGGATTTTGGAATTTTTTTTTTGATTTTGAGGCCTATAATTACATCTAGTTAACGCCGCCTTACTGGCATCAACCTATAAAAATTTTGTTTAGAAAAAAGGTTGCCGCCTCTGATTTTCTAAACTTTTTATTGACCTTTATCTACTTGATCTTTGTATTTATTTTTAAAAATATTTTTAAATGTTGATCTTCTGGCTTCCAACTTGTTTTGGGTCCCCTTTCCAATTGTTTCCATCCTTAAAGCCTTTTGTACATCCCGCGGTGTCCCTTTCAATTTTTACCCATCCATTTTTTCAATGTCCCCTTTCCATCTCTCCATTTTCTTTCTAATTATTCAATTTTTACAGTTCAAACTTTAAATTTTTTCAAAGAAAACTGGCGACTAACAAAAACTCTTTTAAATTTTAGAAAAAAACGGAGGGAGAAATGTGAAATATAGGCGCTGTGGGAAAGTTTTTTTTGGTGAAATTCAAGTCATATTTACAGCTTCTTTTTTAAAGATTCATTTAAATTTAGGTATAAATGGCTACTTTATAAAAAATAAGGGATTTATCCTTTTACTCTATTTTCTCAATTTTTTCCCCTAAAATCATTCGACTTTTCTTTGTTTTTTCCTCATTATTCTTCACCTACTTCAATTTTCTTCATATCGCTTTATCTTCATTTTTCTTCTGTATCCTTCATCTTCATCTCCTTCTTCTTCCACTCTCACGAATCTCTTAAAATTTATTTAAAATTTTTTTAATCAATCTTGGCATCAAAAAATGATGTAAAAAGACAACAATAACATTAATTCTCTTTATTTTTCATTTAAAGGCCATATAAAAATTAAAAATATTTTTTAAAAGGGATCAAAGAAATTTACCGAAAAGAAACAAAATTTTTGAAAAAATATTTTTCAACAAAATTTTAAAATTTTGCCCTTGTAATGGGTTGACCCAAAAAGAATGAGCCCTTTTTTTCGAGCTAAATTTGGAATTTTACACTGGGAATTAATTCCTAGGAGAAGATCTCTTAATGGAGATCACTATCGTACAATTCTGGACCGCGTTCAAGTTGCCATTTATGGTTTCATAGTTCAGGGACGACGTTAAGGCCATGTTGTTTTCCATCAGGGAAACGCACCTGCGCACCCGCGCAAATGAAACTCGTGCCCACATTAATGAAACACTCGAATGGCAAATTCTACAACATCCGCCTTACTCAACGGACATTGCGCCATCTGATTATCACTTATTCCGGTCTATGAAAATTCATTTACGTGAAGTTCGGTCCCTAAATAATACGCAAATCAAAAATTGAGTAACTGATTTTCTAGAAGCAAAATCAGCTACAGCTTTTTATCAAAGAGGAATTCTAAAGCTGCCCAAAAAATGGCAAGAAGTAATAGATTATAATGGGCAATACATCATTTCTTGATTGTTTTTTGTTTTCTTATTATAGTAAATTATTTGCTTTATTCATAAAGGGCTCATTCTTTTTGGGTCAACCTATTATTTATTTCCCCTTTCTTCTTCTCTTCAAGTTCACAACAAAAATCACATCTTTTTTTCTCCAATAAAATACCTTTACTTTTTATTTCTCCAAAAATTCATTTTCGCCTCATTCACCCCTTAAAGCTCCGATTATCTTCTTTCTTAAACCTCTAGTTTTTTCATCTCATTTATTCATATACGGCCTTCCTTCACCTTCCTTTACTTTTTTGCATATACTATAACTTGGGCCGGAAGTTCACCTTTTTATTCTTCTTCATTTTTCACAATTTTTGCTTGATCATATTCTTCTTTTTTCTGATTTTATTTTTAATAATATTATTATTTTTCTTCCTTTTTTACAAGGAAATTGACCAATTTTTTAGATAAAGCTTCAGAATTTCAAAAAAAAATTTTTCTTGAACTTTCTAACATTAAAAAAGCAACAATTAAAAAAATATTTCTCGATTTCCTCCAATCATTTTCATTATTATTAACTCTCGAGCCATAGGACAGCATTTTATTGTTGTTCCCAGAAGGGGCGTGAAATGACTGACGTGTCCCCTTCTTTAAATAAGGGGGTAAAGCTTTCTTAAGATTTTTTCAAATCGATCTAAGGCTGGTTTTTAACCGATTGTTTCAATGTTCTTTTTGTGTGTAAATATTTTTTTAATGAATAATATTTTTCTTGGGAAAGAGAATATAAATTTTTTATAAATGTTAAAAAAGAGAGAATTGTTTTTTTAAAAAAAAATAAAAATGCCACTTTATCATTTAAAAAATTTTTATTTATGGTGTACTTTTGAAGGTGTACTTTATTTGAGAAATGAAACATTTTATTAGTAAATTAAAAAAATTTTTTTAATTGCTTATGTTGGTGAAAAAAATCTTTTCTAATTTTAAATAAAAATTTTTTTTTAATTTTTTTTTGGTGGAAAAAATATTTTTTTATTTTAAATAAAATTTCTAAAATTTATTTTTTAGCAAAATATAACAATGAATGGAATTTTTCTTTAATTAAAAAGATATTCTTCTACTAACATGAATTATTATTATTCCATTTTTCTTCTTCAATTCTCACTTCTATTATTTTCTTCTTTCAACAATGCCTATGATGAATCGTTAAAATTATCTCCTGATAAATCTGGATTAAGAAACCGTAACTTTTTTAATTAAAAAAAACGTTTTTTAATCAAAAAGGAGTTGAGATTTGACTGATTCCGGCCTCTATAACTTATGAAGGATAGGTACCTCCTAATGTTCTTGGTATCCAAAAAATCAAAATTCTCGACTGAATGATAAAAAAGTTAAGGGTACCAAAAATGTAAAGAACTAGCCTTCCCTGTTTGAGTTATAGGGCCGGGACTCATTTGAATCAGTTGAAAAATCAACCATTTACATTTAAATTTTTTTCAAGTTTGCCTCGGCACTTCAAATGGTCGGGCAATGGTGGATTATTTTTCTATGAACAGATATACATTTTTAAGAAAAGCTTATGAAAATTGTCGTCATGTAACTGGAAATCTTGAAATTGCTTACGTTTTTAAAGAGGATATTGAAAATGATTGGTTGCTACAAAAACAAGAAAATGAACAAAGAAATGTTACAAATATTTTGTTGAAACCTCGAGAACCTTTTTATTTTTTACAAAACTTGGAAGAGGTAAGAGGGAAGGATTTTTTAAATTTTTGGAAAATTTCTGAAAATTCCAAGAAAAATTTTTTTTATTAACAGATTTATGGATATTTATTCATTTATAATGTTACCGTTGAAGAAATTTCTTTACCATCACTTCGAGTTATTTGGGGAGAAAAATTACTGGAGGGAAGTGCAATAACTGTTGGATCATCATTAACATTGAGATATTTAAATATGCCTTCCTTAAGATGTTTGTTTGGTTTTTTTTTATTTTTAAAAATATTTTTAGCAATTGTTTCTGGTATTGTAAGAATACACGATTCACCACTTTTGTGTTATATGGAGCAAGATTTGACAAAAGATAACACTGATAATGATAAAAATGTTGATTATAAAGAAGTTTGTTTTATTTTTAAATTTTTTAAAAATTAATTTTCCAATTTTAACAGTTTCTTGGTGACAATTTTAGAGAAAGATTGGACTTGAACCCGTTTAGTGCTCAATGTAGAGCAGCACCAACATGTAGTAAACAATGCAGAGAAAAGAATTGTTTTGGGTAAAAAACTGATAAAAATTTGAAAAAATTAAATTTTAATTAATTTAAGGAGTCGGCCTGATCAATGCCAACATGGTAAAATTGAAGAAAAATTTTAATAAAAATTTTAAACAGAAAAAGCTTGCTAGAAATACACCCACTCCCTTTTCCTTATTTAAGAGAGAGAGAGAATGGGAAAGAAAAGAATGACGCTAGTTAGAATAGAAAAGGAAAGGAATGTGTGGAGAAAAATGGGAAACCCATTCAGAGCAGCCGTGTCCGAGTGGTTAAGGAGGTGGACTTGAAATCCACTGGGCTTTGCCCGCGCAGGTTCGAATCCTGTCGGCTGCGAATAATTTTTTTCGTCGTTTAAATTTTTTATTCTTCCCAAATCTAAAAAGAATGTGTGGTTAAAATTGGAAAATAAATTTATAGCAGTCGTGTCCGAGTGGTTAAGGAGGTGGACTTGAAATCCACTGGGCTTTGCCCGCACAGGTTCGAATCCTGTCGACTGCGAATAATTTTTGGATTAAGTAGTTTTTGTTTTTTAATGAAAATTTAAATTTTATCCTTCTATTAGAGAGGTTTAAAATTTTTTAAAATTTTTAGTTTATCGAAAAAATTGTCAAGAAGAATGTGAAAGCAGATCATGCTATATAGATGCCCATGGAATTAGCAGATGTTGTGATGAAGCCTGTGTTGGAGGGTGTGAAGGAGAAGGACGTGGGAAATGCATTGTACGAGAGTTTTTTTTAATTTGATTTTTGGAATTAAAATTCAGCAGGTTTAAAAATTTTTTAAAATTTTTTAGGCTTGTCAAGAACTTGAGGAAGATGGAAGATGTGTGTCACAGTGTACAGGAACACAAAAGTATTAATTTTAAAAAATTTGAATTTGTTCAAAAAATTTTTTATCTCTTCAGATACAACAGAAAACAAAAAATCAACGAACTCATTCCAAAATCCAAAGCAAAATATGCTTATGAAAAGCATTGCCTACCTGAATGCCCTCCTGGTACATTAATTGAATCGTCTAGTTGTGTGGCTAGATGTTCGCCAGGATTTTATCGAGATCCAAAAATAGATCCGCGGAAATGTATTCCATGTAAAGAGAAAGAATGTCCAGTTGTTTGTCAATTTCCGCCTCCGGTAAAAAATTTTTTTGAAATTTTTTAAATATTTTTTAAACTTTAGGGAGTGGATATACTAAATTCTGGGAATATTCATGTACTTGAAAATTGCACGGAAGTTGAAGGTTTTTAAATAATTTTTAAAAATTAAAGTTTTTTTGGCATTTTTAACTAAGGCTCGTTATTACTGACAATGAGGTCCGATTCTACGGACGGAGAAGTCGGGGAATTCGGACTGCGGGGATGGAGAACAGAGGCTCTGAAAATTAAAATTAAAAAAATCTCCCCAGAAAATTCCTTTCCCCTGGGACGGGGATCGAACCATACTTAAAATTAAATTTTAAAAATTTTTAAATTTAAATCCTCTCATTTTATAAGAATTTTAATTTCAATTTAAAGGCTATATTACAATTATTGACCAATCCTATGTAGAAATTTCTCAATTTGCGGATGAGAAAGAATTGTAAAAATAAATTTTTTAAAATTAAATTAATTAATTTTTAGTATTCGATTTGAACAAGCGGAGGCGGAGGTACAACCAACATCACAAAAATTGTTTGCTCCTTTAAATGCTTCTCAATTAGAAATTTTAAAATCGGTGAAAGAAATTTTTCTTAATTTTTTATAAATTAATTCTGTTTTCAGATAAAAATAATAACCGGCTTTTTAGCAATAGAAGGCTCAAATTTTAAAAATCCGTTAAGGCCATCTAACCTAAGTTTTCTTGAAAATCTTGAATTAATTGAAGGACGCCAACTCTTTTTTGAGGTAAGAAAAGAAGGAATTTTTCTCTAAAAAATTTTTTAATTTTTAAAGAAATATGCTCTCTTAATTTTTGGAGATCCACAATTAAAATTTTTGGGATTACGTTCACTTTCTAATATAACACATGGAAGTAAGGCTTCGTAATTTTTACGTAAAAACTTTTTTATTAAAGATGTTTTTGTGAGAAATAATAGTAATCTTTGTTATTCACAATCGATCCCGTTTAAACAACTTTTTGGAATTAATCAAAGCTATTGGATTAATAATGGGAATGAAACAGATTGCGGTAATCTTTCAGGATTTTTAATGAGTACTAATTATGTGGTGGCAAAATGTCTTTTGACAAAATGTCCAGTGACGAAATATCTTGTGACTAAAAGGCGGATAGACATTTTGATTAAATTTTTTAATTAGCTACTTTTTAAAATTTAATTTTTTTTTTTATTTTAAGATCAACATCAATGTGATCAAAACTGTGGTAGAGTTTTTTTTAATAAAATTCTCAAAGATTTTCCTAATTAAATTTTTCAGCAAAAGAATTTGGTTGTTGGGGTCCTGGACCAGAACAATGTGTTAAGTGTAAAAAATATTTGCGTGAAAAAGAATGTTTGGATAAATGTCCAGATCAAGGGTATTTTTATTTTTTTAATAATTTTGTAAGGAAAACTAGGCAGGGGTTTAAAGTAGCATCCTGAAACTTGTCGGTAGAGCACCACATGTGTGTCAGGGAACTCGATCGACTTTTTTCTCAACCTATGACATTCCTGTTATACGGTGAACGAGGAAGCTCACTAATTACTGGTAGGAGGGAGCAGGATCAACGCGTGCTCGGAACTAAACTTTTATCACTTAATATTATTTTTTAAAGTTATTTTGTTGACAATTCCAAACCTTTAATTTGTCAACCTTGTAATGATCAATGCAAAATCTGTCACGGTCCATTACCTACACAATGTTCTGTCTGCAAAACTTATCATATTTGGATTTTACAAAATTCAATAAATAATACAAGCAATAGTTTTGAATATTATTTTGATGAATTTGACGAGAATGAATTTATAACTACGACTACCCCAAAAGAACAAATTGCTGATGGAAGTTGGACAATTGGGGCAGTTAAAAAATGTTTTTTATAATTTTTTTTACTTCAATTTTTTGTTTCCTCTTTTTTAGGTGTTCAATATTGCCCAAATTCAACAACATATTCTCTTGGATTTGAATGCCGTCCGTGTCATGAAGCATGTTTTGAAGGATGTACTGGACCTATGGATATTGTTGGTAACAATGGATGCAATAAATGTTTGTATGGATTGAGGGATGAACTTGGAAATGTTTGTTGATTATTTAAATTTTAATTAAAATTTTAAAATTTAAGTTGCGTTGTCTCAAAGGCAGTGAACCTTCAAGCGATGTTTGTGGCTTTAAAAATACTTTTGGTGAAAATTATTTTCTTGCTTTAGAACCGGCAAATTCTCTAACTAAATTTGTATGTTTTTATTATTTTTTAAGAAATTTTTCTATTTTTAGTCTTGTCGTAAATGCCGTCCAGAATGTAAAAATTGTACTCGTGATGGTGTAGTAGAAATGACTTCTGATGGAAGTACTCCAGTTTGTAGTTGTGCCTATTGGCGTTTGGAACCAGCTATTGTTAATAATAATCGTCCGACAGAATGTTCAATGGATTGTGGAAAGTTTGCAAAATTTTTTTAATTTTTGTTATTTTTTTTGCATATTTTAGAGGCTCTTATATTCTAAAATATCCAAATGAAACTATTTCTGGTATTGGAGAATGTAGACGTTGCCATCCATTTTGTGATATTCACCGGTCTTGTTATGACGATGGGCCTTCAAATTGTGAGAAATGTGCTCATGGTGGAATTTTAGATAAAAATGGGACTGTTAAGGTTTTTAAAAAATTTTTTAAAAATTAAAAAATTCTTTTAAGTGTTTAAATGCATGTCCTCCAGAATTGCCATATGCTGATGAAGAAGGAATTTGTCAACTTATTGACCGTGAACGTTCTCGAAGGCAGAAACAAATAAAGATTGTTGGAGGAGTGTTTTTGGCGATTATATTGTTGGCTGTTTTGATTGGAGTTTGTTTTTTTTGTAAAATTTTTTGTTTCATTTTCCTTTGTATTTTTTAGTTTTTGGTTTGGCGTTGTCTAATTTATCAGAAAAAATATATGAAAGAAGTACAGATGCATTTGCCAGGTTTCTTAATATTTAAAAATGTATTTTCCTAAATTCCAAATTTCAGAAATTCCTCCATTGGATCCATTAAAAGTTACTCAACGTCCAAACATGCGTCGTCTCAATCTTATTCAAGTTAATGAATTGGACTTTTTGCCTGGGAAATCAACTGTTTTGGGTCAAGGAGCGTTTGGAATTGTTTATGCTGTTTGTTCATACTCTGAGTTTTAAAAAAATTTTTATTTTCAGGGTAAATGGCGTCCACCTGGCGTAAAAGTGAACATACCTGTAGCAATAAAGGTTTACTTTTCAATTCAAAATTTTTTTTAAAAATTTTTTCTTAGGCAATAAGCGCTCTAGATAGTCGCCTCAACGAAAAAGAAATGTTGAGAGAAGCAGGAATAATGCATTCTGTACAACATGAACATTTACTTCCTGTGGCAGGAATATGCCTTGGAGGTGGTGGAGGACTTAAAATTGTTACTTTATTGCGTCCTTTGGGTTCTTTACTAAAATTTTTTGAACAATATAGTTCTCAACTTGGTTCTAAACAATTAATGTTGTATTGCTATCAGGTTTTCTTCTTTAATAAATTTTTCAAAATTTTTAAAAAATTTAAAAAAGATCTCCTCAGCAATGGAATATTTAACAAAACGTGCAATTGTTCATCGTGATTTGGCAGCTAGAAATGTTTTGGTAAAAAGTGCTTTACATGTTGAAGTTACAGATTTTGGATTAGCAACAATGTTACAAAGACCTAATGATTCTGTAATTATTGAAGGAAGAGTAGCTGTAAAATGGCTGGCTCCAGAAAGTTTAAGACATTCAATTTTTAATCAACGGACAGATGTTTGGTCATTTGGAATAACTTGTTGGGAAATTTTAACTGTTGGAGCCTGCAGTCCCTACAAAGAATTGAAGTTACCACGTGAACGTTTAGCTAAAGAACTTGTTGATAAACTTGAATGTGGTTATAGATTAGAACAACCAAATAATTGCAGTCAAGAATTATATCAGGAATTGCTTAATTGTGAGTTTTCTTTAAAAAATTTTGGCTCTGATATGGTTTAGTAGTCCAACCAGATTTTAGTAGTCCAATGAAGGTTTACGATTACAATCAAGGTTTTTATGGGTCCAATCAACTTTCTGGGACTTATATTAAACCTTCATTGGATTCATAAACTTTGTCTGTACTAACAGACTTTCATTGTCCTCATAAACTATACCAGAGTCAAAATTAAAAATATTTCTTCAAAAGGTTGGCTTCCTGATCCAGAATCACGACCAAGTTTTAGACAAATTAAAGAACGCTTTGAACAATTTTGTCGTGCTCCCCATATTTACATTCAAGAACGAAGAAATCGCCTAATTGAGAATCAACAAAAACAACAACAAATGGAATCGCGTATAGGAAGTATTGGACAAAGAGAAATGATTGCACGTTTACTTCATGATAGTGATTTTGCTGATCCTGTATTTGTAGATCCTGCTGAATATAGCAATAATTCTTTGAATAATCGAGGTTTTTTTAAATAAAATTTTTTTTTAATTTTAATAAATAAAAGATGTCAGCAACAACAACAGTCCCCAACGTGAAAATACAAATAATACAAACACAACAATACTTTCTGATGATGAATGTTTCTTTTCGACTGTTGAACTTGTGCATAATAATAATAAAACACCATCGCCCAGAAACGTTTATTTTTAATTTTAAAATTTTTTTAAAATTTTTTAAAAATTTTTCAAGTGTGGTGTAAAACCAGATCGTCATGGAAGTGTCGCTACAACAATTTCTTCTCGTTATAAAAGTGATCCACTTGGAAGTGGTAGTCGAAAATGTTCACATTCCTCTTGGTCTCGTGATGAAGATGGATTACCTTTACCAAAACTTTCTTTAACTGATGAAGATAATTATTTGATGCCAATAAAAAAACTTGGTTTATTCCTTGATGAAGAAATTGAAAAATTTGGAGAAGAGGATGAGGAAGAAGAAAATGATGATGATGAGAATGCTACACTTTATACACCTGTTGTGGAAGGAAAGAGGGATACTATTAAAAGTCTGTTTTTATTAAAGTTTAACCCCCGCCCCTGGGGACAGATTTTGGCTGGTCTCCCATCCCCGTCCTTGTAGCAAACTCCAAAAAAGCAATTTTTTGAGAGAACATTTTTTTATCTTATAAATTATTTTTTTAGAATTATTTCCCTCAACACTTCCTTACTCTAATACAACAACTTTATATACAAATCAATTTGGGGAATATATAAATGAAAAGAACGGTGAAGAAGAAAAGAAGAATGTTGTTGGTGTCATCAAAGGTTCTGGTAATAATATTGAAAAGGATGAAAAGAAAGGAGGTTATGTGAATACTAAAGGTGAGGAGGACGAAAAGGTAATGACCGCCGTTAATAATAAAAATATTAATAATAATTATGAAGACAACAACAATTTAATAGAAAAACGTGACAATAATAATCAATTGTTGTTGCGGACTGAAACTGAAACAGTTATTTAAATGATATTTATTATAAGTGTGTGTGTGTGGGTGTGATTGATGTGAAAATACTTGAGAAATTTAATTTTCTAAAAAAAGTCTGGAGAATTTTATGAGGGTGGGGAGGGGTAAAATTTATTATAGTACACAAAAATATTTATCAAATATTTTTACCCCCCTTTATCATCAATCACCCACCTTTTTTCTCTTTTTTCATTTTTTTCACTTTGTCCAAAAAACAACAAAACAAAAACACATTCCTTTTTTCCTAATTTTTATAATGTGCAAAATCCTTTTTTATGTAAAAAAATATATTGCCTCTATTTTTAAGACTTAAAATTTTTAAGAAAGTAATTTTTAATAAAAATTTTTCTAGGATTTTCTAGTTAAAAAAAGTTGAAAAAATAGAGGCGCCTAACAAAATTAATACGGTTTTTACAAAATATAATTTTCATACTCGTGCAATTTTTAATAATTTAATCTATAAATAAATATTAATTTAAAATTGTTTTTTAATTTTCTATAAATTTTGTTCTGTCATTAATTATTATTTTTTTGCTAGCAATCAATAAATATTTTTTATAATTTTAAAAAACATGGAACTCACATTATTGCCATATATTGTTTAATAATTGAAAGAATTTTTAATAAAAAAAAACGAGAATGCTTGACTGGTTAACTGGACACAGCAAACCGTTACGTGTAAAGGTGTCTACAATGGAAGCGGATTTGAATGCAATTAGTATGGACAGAGATGCTTTAGGACAGGATTTATTTGACACAGTCTGTAAAATTATTGGACTACGAGAAGTTTGGTATTTTGGACTTTGCTTTACAAATAGGAAAGGTTATACTTGTTGGTTACAACTTGATAAAAAGGTTTTTTTGTTCAAATAAAAATTTAATTTTTTTGGATAGGTTAGGGATCATTCTATGCCTAAACAATCAGATGGTTCTTTACATTTTCTTTTTCTTGTTAAGTTTTTTCCAGAGTCTGTAAAGACTGAATTGATACAGGATTTGACGAGGTTTGATATAAATGATTTAACAATATTTTTATTTTTTAAAGGCATCTTTTCTTCCTTCAAATCCGTCAATCAATTCTTTCAATGGATCTTTATTGCCCTTCTGAAGCGGTTTAATTCTTTACTTTTTCTTTAATTCTAGCAAATTTTAGGCAATTTTGTTAGCCTCATATGCAGTACAAGCAATGTATGGTGATTACCAAAACGATGAAAATATTGAGTTGGACTTGACCAAATTAATTCCTCCCTCAGTTATTCAACAATATGATATGAGTGCGGATATGTGGCATGAGAAAATTGGTATTAAAAATTTTTTTGTTTTCCTATAATTTTTCGATTTAAGGCAATTGGTGGGCTAATAATAGCGGACTTAGTCGTGAGGACGCCGAAGAGGAGTTTTTATGTATTGCTGAGGAATTGGATATGTATGGGACTTCATTTTACAAAATTCTGGTTGGGTATTTTTTAAATATCTTCAGAAATATTTTCAGAATCAACGTGGCACCGAATTGCTGTTGGGGGTATCTGCGCAAGGATTGGGTTTGTTTTTGAGTCAATTCTAGAATTTAATGGGTACTCTTGTGTTATATGCCCCCATTTTTATAGCTCCATTTCCTATTTTACAAATTGTAAAAACTTATCCGGAATATAATAAATATATTTTACAAATTGTAAAAAGTTTTCCGGAATATAATAAAATATTTTACAAATTGTAAAAAGTTTTCCGGAATATAATAAAATATTTTACAAATTGTAAAAAGTTTTCCGGAATATAATAAAATATTTTACAAATTGTAAAAAGTTTTCCGGAATATAATAAAATATTTTACAAATTGTAAAAAGTTTTCCGGAATATAATAAAATATTTTACAAATTGTAAAAAGTTCGGAATATAATAAAATATTTTACAAATTGTAAAAAGTTTTCCGGAATATAATAAAATATTTTACAAATTGTAAAAAGTTTTCCGGAATATAATAAAATATTTTACAAATTGTAAAAAGTTTTCCGGAATATAATAAAATATTTTACAAATTGTAAAAAGTTTTCCGGAATATAATAAAATATTTTACAAATTGTAAAAAGTTTTCCGGAATATAATAAAATATTTTACGAATTGTAAAAAGTTTTCCGGAATTTAATAAAATATTTTACAAATTGTAAAAAGTTTTCCGGACCATTTTCTATGTTTAAAGAGAAATTAGAAAAGAAGGCATTGAGAAGGAAAGAAGAAGGAAATGTAGTCTATAAAAATTGGGGGGCATATAACACAAGAGTATCAACTAATGAATCACTTTTATAGGAATATACGAACCAGATAATAAACTTTCTCCTCGGCCATTCTTCCCTTGGACAGAAATAAAATGCATTTCTTTTAAAAACAAAATGGTTTGGAATTTTTATTTTAATTTTATCAACTTGATTATTTTTTCAGTTCACAATTTGTACAGCAGACAAAAGCAAAATTCGGTTCCGAGCTGAGGATATGAGCATAAATCAATCACTTTTGGATTTGTGTGTAGGAACGCACAATTTATATCTTCGACGACGACAGCCAGATTTACTTGAAGTTCAACAAATGAGGATTCAAGCACAAGAGTAAGAAAATTTTTTAGAGAATAAGGAGGAATAATGGGAACAAAGTCGAAAACAAGTTAAACAAAAAATTTTTGATTTATTCAATTTTCGGCAGCGACAGCGCAGATTGGCCGAGCAAACTCGTCTTCAACGAGAGCGGGAACAAAGGGTTCAGGCAGAATCAGAAAGGGATAAGTTGAGAACAGAATTGGGACATTTGGCAGAACAATTAAATACTATGCAGGTTCTTTTAAATTTTTTTGAAATTTTTTCCAAAATTTTTATTCTTTAGATTGTAATGAAGAATGCAGAAGAAAGTCATCAATTAATAGCAGAACGTGCAAGAATTTCAGAACAAGAAGTTTTTGAGATGACAAGGCGTGCAAACGATGCTGAAGCAGAAATGCAAAGAATTAGACATTCACAATTACGGGCAGAAGAAAGAAAATTGGCTTTGGAAAGAAAATATAAGGATGCTGAATTGCTTGCTAATAGATTGATTCAACAACAACAACAATTTAATAATAATAGCAACAACAGCAGCAACGGAGTTATTCCAATGACACAGGCAAAATTTTTATTTTTGTTAAGTTTCCACCTTATCAGTGCCCCCACCTTACATTAATGGGCTTCCCTCTTATAGACAAGCCTTCATTATCATTTTTAATCTTTCAACTTTTCACTTTAAGCCTCCACCTTATCATTCATTACTTCACATTATTATTTTTCTTTCTTAAGCCTCTACCTTATCCTTGTTTAGCCCCCACCTTATTACTGTTCCACGTTATCCTTGTTAACTCTCCACTTTATGACTCTTCAATCTTCACCGTTATCATTTTAAGCCTCCACCATATCATGAACAATTACGCCGATCCAATCCTTGTAGCAACAATTCTGTTAAACATATTGCTACAAATTCTTCATCATTAGAAGAAGAAACAACAGTCGAAACTGATGAAGGTGTAGATGAAGGAAATATAATAGAACATTTACAACAACAACAATTTCCTTTAATTAATGGAATAAATGGAGGAAATTCTTCTTTATTACTTCCACCACAACCACCACCACCACTCCCGTCAACAAATCCTCCACCAACACAAAATAACAACAAATTATTTACAAAAATGTCTCTGTCGTCACAACAAAGAAAACACCAACAGAAACAAAATGTTGAAGATTTTAATGGAATTAATAATAATGGGAATGGGAATGGAGGTGTTTTTGCTTCTTTAATAGCTACAGAACAACAAAGACAAACGATTAGTAATGAACTTCAACATATAATGTAAATTAAATTTTTATTGGGGTTGTTGACGACTGATAACTCTAATTTTTATTTTAAAATGATTTTTTTTTTAATTTTTCAGAGCTTCTACATATGCAGAATTAGAGCAGTCAAGGTTTTGGATTAAAAAATTTTTTTTCTTAACCAAAAGAATTATTTTATAGAGGTGACTGGCAAGCAAAGGACCATTCATTACGTGAAAAACTTGCAGGTTTTATTTTTTCTTTTTTTGAATTTTTAAATTTAATTTTCAACAGATTTCCGTTTGGAATTGGAAGCTCTAAAAAAAGAAGGCATGGAAACTGAGCAAGATAAATTATTTGCACAAAAAGTTGCAGCAACAGGATGTTTTGATAAACATTCAACTTTGAGAAAGGTTTGGGAATTTATAGAAATTTTTTAAAAATTAATTTGGACTCTAGTCAAATTCGGCTTGTGGTCTTAAAAAATTTTGATTGTGAGAGAGACGACCAAAAAAAGATTTCCTTTAAAAATGACTATAAAAATAGGTTTGAATCAGTGTTGTTTTGTTTGTTTGTGTGTGTGCATGTTGTGGTTTAGACAAACAAATTGTTTGTTTGGATTGTTGTTTGAGGATTTTATTTTCCGTAATGTTTTTGTTGTTGTTTTTTGTTGTTTAGACAAATTGTTTGTGTTGTTGTTTGTTGGTTTGTTTGTTTGTTGTGTATATTATTTGTTGTTGTTAATGTTAGAAAAACATTGTCACGAACAAATCGTTTGTTTGTGTTGTTGTTTGAGAATTTTCTTTTCTGTGATGTTTTTTTAGTTGTTGTTTGTTGTTGTGTTTATTTGTTGTTGTTGTTGGTGCTAGAAAAACATTGTTTTGATTTATAATTTCCGTATTCTGTTTTTGAACGTTTTTCAATTTGGTTTGAATTGTTTTCTTACAATTAGTGTTTCTTTAAAAATTTCAAGTTGGTTAAAACCTTTAAAAAATTTATTTATTTTTCAGAGTGGTTTTGGATCGTCTAAATCAAAAGCAAAAATGTTTGATGAAATGACTCATTCTAAATTGACATCAAATACAACAACTACAAAAACAGCTATACAACCTTAAAAATGCAGGAGTATATTTTTGCCTTAGTTAAATTTTATAAAAGTGATTTTTAAAATTTTTTTAGCATAATCTTTCAAAACACAAAATTAATCTTTTATTTGTGCCTTCTTTTCAGTTTATTCTTTTGCTCATGTTTTGTATCTTTTTTAATTAGTCAAACAGATCCAAAAAGGGGATTTTTATTTCTTCAAAAACTAAAATTACTGGATCCCTTTAATTATTCACTAGAGATCGGGACCTTGATTTTTCCTTAACGATAGATCAAGAATCTGATCAAGGGTTTTTTAAAATCTCGATCTAACTTTTTCCCTCTCCTTTCCCCAAGTTTTTCTCTTGCCATTTTTTTAAATTTTTATTGTTAAATTATTAATTTAATAATTAATATAATTTTATTTTTTTTAATACCAAAAATATTTGGATTTTAATTCCATTTCTAATACAAATATATATTGAATGTGATTAAAGAAATAATGCAAAACAAAAATGGGCTTATAAAATAATTTTCAAGGAATAAATAATTGCAGGAACAAAACAATGCGTGGTATGTTTAAAATTGAATATTTGATTTTAAAAATTAAATTATCGGTCAAACCCCTTCCGAGTATAGTTTCTATTTTTTCTTCCCACCACGCTCTTTCAACATTAACTGAACATTTGCTTCATTCACAAAATTATAATAGGCCAAAGTAAAATTATCTTTGAGGAATGTATTCTAAAAAATGAAAAAGGATTGAGGGGATTATTTTAAAAATTAAAAAAAAACCTGATAAACAAGCTTGGCCTTTGATGCGGGTACAGTCGTTTGTTCCTGTATTAGCGATTTGAGTGCGCTTACCTGAAAAATAATTTTTAATTAAAAAATGTTTTTAAGCCTTACAGTTGAAGTAATCTCCAATTGTATTGTAAATGTTTGTCCTTTAAGATTCCATTCATCTGTCTGTGGTGTGCTCAGCTTTACAGTTATTTGGCCGGAAACTTTTTGAAGCCAAAGCTCTTCTGGTTCCAAAGCATCATCTACGCGGAATTTCTTTGCGGCAGAAGCTCCACTTTCATCAGGTGGGGGTGGAGGAGGCATAAACCCCCCTTGCGGGTGATGGGCCATTGCCATGTGTGGAGGAAGTCCAGGCATTTGCATGCCCATTGGAAGCATGTGTGGTGGAGGAGGCATCCCAGGTAATGGCATGCGTGGCATGCGCATTTGTTGTTGTGGTGGAATGCCAGGTATAATTTTGGCAACATTTGAGACAATTGGTGGTTGCAAGTGTGGAGGGCGCTAAAATTATTTTAAAAATATTTAAAAGGTTAAAAAATTATACGGGTGGAAGTGGAGTTGGCACAGATGTTGTTGCCGGTGGTGGCATTGGAGTGGTGGTCGAAGCTGTTGTTGCTGATGCAGTTGTACTTGGTGTACTTGGCGCAAAACGATCAGCAGCTGGATTTGGTAAATAACCATGTTGGCGTTGAATTTCTGTTATTTGCTGTTCAAGAGAGACAGCTTGTTGAGCCGCTCGCGTTGTGGCATCGATTGTAGCTTGTTGGCCGTCCCAAATTGTTTTAGGGTCAGAACGAGGCAATTGACGTTCCTCTTCACCCAATTTCTTTCCAATTATCGTTTGTTCTACTCCCTTTTCTCCAATACCGAAAATATCAGTACGTCGCTCTGCTAATTTTGCAATGTTTCGTGAGATTTCTGTGCCAGATGCTGTGATCGGATCCTCATCTTGTCGTTCCATTTGCTCTCTATTTTTAGGGGAATATTTTTAATAATTCTAAAAACATAAAAATTCACAAACCTGTCTCTCTGTTCCTTAAATTGAGGGTCAACGGTATTGTACCGCACATGCTCATGAAGTTTATCAGCAGGAATGCGTTCATTTGTTAAAGGTGAAATGATGAATTTTTCATTTTGTCCTTTGGCCACTATGCCGGAACGGGCTTAAAAATTGAAGGAGATAATCTTTCTAATTTTGAAAATTTATTGATTACCCTTTTTAGGATCATAATCACGAATTACAACATTCCCAGCAATAGGTGCTGCTGGTGTTGGTTGAGTAACAGTAGAGCCAGCATGTTGCTTCTCAGTAATATCCATCCCATCAACTTGATGTTGTATATCATCAAAATCTTCTCTATTTTTCTGCTTCTTTTTCTCTTCTTCATCTTCAGAATCTGATTCATCCATATCCATTGCAACACTTTCAGCTGCAGCTTTAGCCGCTTCAGTTCGTTGTTGAAGTAAAATTCGAGCTCCAACATCTCGAGGAGTACAAAGGGAAGGTAAATTCACTGAAATAGAGTTCAAGGCTTAAATTTCTATAGAAAAATTCCTTACAAGTTTCAGAAGGTTGAAAATCAACTGTTTGAACAACTACAAAATCATGCCAATCGATTTGATTATAAGCCATCCTTTCTTGTTCAACTTCAGCATCTTCTCTGTCTTTAACTGCACGCTGAAATTTTTCCCAACCAACGCGATACCGAACGTCTTCCAAAATTTTTTTGTGTGAAGCAGAATTGCGTAGTTCATCGTACACATTCCTTGGTGGAATTATTACCTACAAAATAAATATGGGAATATTTCGAAGATAAAAAGGAAACATTACTTTAGTGTATTGCTCCACTAATTTTGTAAAATATTGAAAATTGGAATGTTGAGGTTTTAAAAAGTCAAATTGAAAATTGCGGACCTCTCGATTCATTAATTGTGTGAGAAATTGACGTCCATTTCTTGCAACAAATAGAGCGGTAAGTTGGATAAGATCCCTTAAAAAAGGTTAAAAAATTAATTTATGAGGGATTGAGTTTGGCGGAAGGTTCCTCCCCTCCCTAAGGAACCTCTCCCCCTTGTCCCCCCACTCCCCGTTATTAGCATAAAACATACAAATCAAAAGCGTTTATCGTCGATGGATCAGCACAAAATTCAAAAGGTTTTGGCGGATTTTTTGGAACAAATTCAGCCTTTTGTATATGTTCACGAACAGCATCAGGAACTTTAAGTTTGGTTAATAATTCAGCAGAAGCAACTCCCGTCTCAAATTCCTTCACTTTATTCTTGTAGTAAGCATGGTACGGGTCAACAGGTGTAAGAAAATTAAAACGTATATTTGAAGCTTCTCTTTCACGAATTTTATTTTCAAATTCAACACCATTACGTGCAACGAAAAGAGCAGTTTTGTCAACAATTGCTGAAGAAAAATAGAAAATTTTTAAGCTCAAATTAAAAAAAACTTCGAATGTCAGGAGGTGGAATAATTAACCCAACAATTTGTTGACCACTCATTGAAGGTTCTTTATTCATTGAATCTTCCTCACGTCCAGAAACCTTTATAGGTTGTTGTGGAGCTTGCACCAAAATTTCTATTGGAGGCATTTTTCTTTATTTGTTTCAATTAAATTGAAAAATTTCTAAATTAAAAAAAATTAAAAATAGTTAAAGAAAAAACAAAAAAAAACTAGGTATTTACAGCAATTTACACGACCTCCCATTTATGACTTTTTTTTGACTTAAACTTTATTTAAATTTATCCGACAACGATGTTAGTGGATTCCCTTTCGTTGTATATTTTTAATTTTTGAATAAATAAATTAAAAAAATCTGATTCTTGTTCTAGGTATGCGACTAATAGGAAATTTTTGTTCGTTAGGACGAATTAGAAATGGGACGAAATGGGGATTTGACGAATTGGATATTTGTAGACGAATTGGTTGATTTTGTTCATTGTTACGAATTGGGGATGGGCCTTATTTAATTAATTTATTTCGAAATCTAGAAAACACCAAACAGTCCAGAATATTTTTCCAGCGACAAATTGGCTTGTCCTTTCTTTTTATTCGCCCGAAACCAAAATGGTCACGAGCCGTTCACGAGCATTTCGGTAAATTGTAACTTGTTCTTCCGTTTGAGATTGCCTGCGATTTCTTTTATTTACGTAAAAAGAATAATCGGTTGGATGAATCACGCATTAATTCCCTTTTCTTCAAATACTCATATTTCTTTAAATGTAATCAAAAAATTGTTTTGATTACATCTTCGTTTATTTTAGCTTTTCTTGTTATACGATTTAATTTATATTTGGCGATCTTTCAGAATGTTTATTCTTGTTCCTTAGAAATTCCCTTTCCTTGTTGTTCGTTAAAAACACCTTAAAAATTAATCTGAAAGATAGCCATCCATTTAAAATATTTTTTAGCCCCCTTCCCAAACAAAAAATGGCCATATTTGGCATGTTTAAGAATTTATTGCTTGGACAACAGTCTAATAATCAATCTACCAATCATAAACTTCCCTCAATAATACTAAAAGATGTTAACCCAATGGATCATTGGAAAGTGCTTGGAGAGATTGCTGAAGGTGCTTTCGGAAAAATTGAGAAAGTTTGCAGTTTAAGTAATTCTCATTTGATTGCAGCTTCAAAGGTTTTTTGTAAATTACAAATTTTTAAATTTTATTTTTAATTTCAGGCTATTTCACCTCAAGAAGGAGAAAATTTGGAAGATTTTCTGGTTGAGATTGAAATTCTTACACTTGCAAAGGAACACGAAAATATTGTTGGACTTTATGCTTGTTATTTTTTTGAGGAAAAGCTTTATGTAAGTAACTTTGTTTAAAATGCAAAATTTATTTTATAGATGATATTGGAATATTGTGCTGGTGGTGCAATTGATTCTATAATGGCCGAATTGGATAAGCCTTTAACTGAGCCACAAATTGCTTATGTTACACATGGTTAATAAATCATTTTAATCACACGAAATAAAAGAAATTTTTTCTAGGTGTTGTCAAAGCTTTGGAATTTCTTCATTCACAAGGTCGCAAAAGATTTTATTTTTTCTCCAATCTTTTTCTTTTTAGCTGTTATTCACAGAGATCTGAAGGCTGGGAATATTTTGTTGTCTGCGGATGGAATCGTCAAGCTTGGTATAATTTTATTGAAAATTGCACATTTAGAAAAATTTCTTCAGCTGATTTTGGCGTATCTGCAATAATGAAAAATCATCAGAAACGTGATTCTTTCATCGGAACTCCTTATTGGATGGCACCGGAAGTGATTATTTGTGAAACTTTTAAAGATCAACCTTATGATTCTAGAGGTTATTTTTATTGAAACGAGATTTATTTTTTTATTTTAGCCGATATTTGGTCACTTGGCATAACTCTCATCGAAATGGCACAAATTGAACCACCAAATCATAATATGAATCCAATGCGTGTAGTCATCAAAATTCAAAAATCGGAACCTCCAACTCTTGCACATCCACAAAGATGGACTTCAACTTTCTCAGAATTTCTTCGAAAATGTCTTGTAAAAAATCCTGATGAACGTTGGAATGCTCAACAATTGCTAAATGTATGTCTTACTAAAAATTTTTAAAATAAAATTTAAAAAATTTTTTTAGCATTCTTTTATTCGAACTGCTACCGATCGACGGCCTATAATCAAATTATTGTGTGAAAAGAATGCAGATGTATTGGAGGAAATAATTGAAGTTGTTGGAGCAAACAAGTATGTACTTAATGATTTTATTAAAAACCATAAATTTACCAAAGTCTTGGGAGGTATTTCTTCTAATTCCCATTTAATTAATAATAATCTTCCTCTTATTCCAAATCGGCATTAGTTTAGTCTTTAATTAAATTAATATTTTTTTCTTAATTTTATCTTTTATATAATTAGCCGTTTTATTTAGTCAAAAATTCTAGTCATTTTTTGCTTAAGCATTTCAGTCTTATTTCGAAAGAAAATCGGCTATTTCTCTCTTATCTTGTAGTAATTTTAACTTCTCTATTTACTCTCAAATAAGTTTATCTCATAATATAACTGCCATATTTTTTTATTTGCTTATAACGATAAATTAATTTATATTTTAATTTTTTTATTCGATTACAGGTTCATCTTAAGGCACTTTGTCGTTAAGAAATTGCCTATCAAATAAATATCTAATTCAATTAACATGTCTTAAAACTTACATTTTATTTTTTATTTTATGCCAAGTCTTCTTAAGAAAAATCTTTTTTAGCTTGTCTGTCATAATTATTATGATTTGGCATTTAATTATTTTAATTAGGAATTTTCTCTTTTAATTAAGTAAATATTTTTTTATTTTTGTCTAGATTTTATTTTTTTAAAGAGTTCACATCTCTTAATATTTTTCTCTAAAAATTTAATTTATTATTTTTTCTAATTTAAAAAAATTTTTTAATTCCAGTATTGAAATCGATAGTATAGCTGATTCTGAAGAACGTGAAACGTGTTCAGATATTGACAGCATCAGCACTATTAATAATGCTAATAATAATCCTCTTAGAACTTCAATTGAAAATATTCCAAACTTTCGTCATGCTCCTTTTGAACCGACAACATCGACAGTTGTTATTGACTCTAATAAAGATAATAACAACAAAAATAATGAGCAATCACAACAACAACTTGTTATTGTTTCTAAGAAAAATTATGAAGCTCCACAACCACCTCCAGAACCCCCAGCACTTTTGCCTTGGGGAACAACACCTGATGATGATGTTATAAATGCTAGAAGTCATAGTACCTTAAGCCCTTCTGGGCAAGAAGCTATTCAGATTTTGGATGATCTTTGTGATGTTCTCGATAATGATGGTGATGAGGATGTTGTTAGCAGCAATACAGCTTCATTTCAGTAATTTTTTCTATATTTTTTGATATTTACATTTTTTTCTTACATTTTAGATCAGAGCCAGTTGTACTTGGAGAGCATTCAATGCCGTCTCTTTTGCACTCTTCCTCTGTTGATAATCAAAAGACTGTCGTCCATTTGTCTAATGAACAAATAAATGCTGAACCAACAACGATACATTTATCATGTGATGATTTGCCGCCACCGGAGCCGCCTGTTGATTATGATGTTGAGGATAATATAATTCGTGAAAAGTTACAAAAGGAAGCATCAAAAGGTTGGGTATAAAATTTTATTTTTTAATAAAATTATTTTTCTAGTTACACCTGAAAGAATCACCAAAACCGACGACAAACGAAAGAGATCTGGAAGTGTTAATGCTGAAAATATTTCTGCGGCTACAAATGGGGGTGGATATTTAAATCAACGTCATTCTCATCCTGTTGCTGAGAATTTATTGCAAAAACAAAATGTTCGTTCGTCTCCACCTTTGCCTGCTAAAGAACAAGTTGTACATCCTTCTGTACCTTCAACAACATCGAATTTAATAGAAAAATCGGTTAATCTGTTGTTTTACAATTTTTATCATAACTTTTAGAATCAAATCCATCGACCTCAGCAGCACAAAGAGCGACAACCATCTGTTCATGTTCCAATGCGCAAATCACCTCATCGTGCTACCGTTTGACTTTATTAAAATTTGTCACCTATTTATTAATATTTAAGGTCACTAAAAGAACACGTACTTATGTTGTTGATGGAGTCGAAGTTACAAGCACAACTATGCATGTTTTGGGTGAAAAACAGGATCTCGAACTGAGAAAAAAAGAGTTGAGAGATTTGAAGCGAATACAAAGAGAAGAGGCACGACAACAGCAAGAACTTAATGCGAGAGCTGAACAAATACGTGAGCAACAAGAAAGGAAGTTTGCTTTTGAAATGCAGGTTGTCCTTTGTTTTATTTCTGGCATGTTTATTTTAACCTCACTTTCCAGGCAATACAAAAATCTTATGAAAATGAAGTCGAAGCAATATCTAAGGCGCAAAAAAAGAAAATGGAAGAACAAGAAAAACAACAAGAAGAGGAGATGCGTAATTTGGCTAAACGGATTAGAATTGATCAGGTTCATTATTTTTTGCTTTAAAAGAAGATTTTTTTCTTCAGGAAAGAGATTTGAGACTATTTCGTGATAGATTGAGACAACAAGAAAAGATTTTAAAACAAGAAGTTGGAATGCTTCCAAAATCTCAACGTAAGCCTGTAATGAAGCAGAGACAAGAGAGTTTCGAGAAATATCAAATTGATAAGGTTTTTTTATTAATTTTGCTTTAAAAAATATTTTTTGTAGGAAGCAGAATTCATGAATCAACTGGAACGCAATAAAGAAAACTTTTTACAAAAAGCTCAGGATCGTCATCGTGAAAGGCTTTGTCTGTTAGAACGGCAATTTTTGGAGCAAAAACACCAATTAGAGAGAGGATTAGAAACTGCTCAATGGGAGTTGGAAGAAGCTCAGTTGGCGGAGAAACATGCCTTATTGACACAACAATTTAGAGTATTTTTATTTTAATTATTAAATTGCTACATATTAAACTTCTTTTTCAGGATGTTTTTCATTTGCAAAGGACTCATATGCTTGCCAGGTATTCTTTTGTTGTGCTAATAATTGGTTCCACTTTTTACCTTTTTTAGACACGCAAAAGAGGGAGAACACGTAAGACGCATCAATCAAGCAAATGAAGAAAATATGTTACGTGCATTGACAATCGATAGGAAAGCATTACCTAAAGTTTTAAGAAATGAAAGTAAAACGCGAACAATGATGTTTAGAAAAAGTTTGGAAGTTGACTTACCGGTGAGTTTTTTATATTTTATATTATTTTATATTCAAATGACTTCAAACATTTTAGGGTGAAAGCTCAGAGACATGGACAGCAAAAATAAAAATTTTTGAAGAAAAAGAAAAGCAAAGAATCCGTTTAAAAATGGATGAATATGATTTGAAATGTAAAAGAAAGTTGGCACAATTAGTTGAAAACAATCAAAATGTACTTCGAGAATTAGAAGAAATTCATGTTTGTTTTATAATTTTGAAATGACTTTTCAATTTATTTTCTATAGAATGAGAAGCGTAATATGCTTTTGGATAATGAACGAGCAAAACTTGCTGAATATGAAAAAGAATATCAACAAGTTTTATCTGAATGGAAATCTAATTTGTCTTCTAGGAAAGCTGTAACTTCTTTCATTTTTTACTTTTTTATCTTTTCTTTTAAGGCTTTGGAAGCAAAATTTAGTGAAGAATTGGCAACTCAAGAACGTTTTTATAGGTTTTATTTTAATAATTTTTTTTCGATTTTTTAAACAAATATTTTAATAGTTCTGAAATGACTGTTAATTCTGGAGTTAGCTCTTCTTCTTCGTCTTCTTCTTGCGCACAAGCAAGATCTTCCTATAATGTTTTTGGGCTGGATCAGCATCTTTAATGTAGTTGAGGTTTTATTTGTTATAAATACTTATATATACAGTTGAACCTTTAAAAAGTTTTGTTTTTTCAATACCTCTTTCAAAATGAATTTATTTTTTTCACAGGTTCTTCTGTGTATATCTTTTACTATTTTTGAACCTATATTTTAACTATATTTATTTTCTTGCCCATTCAACTTGGTTATTTCACTTTGAGTAAAAAAATTTTTTGTCCTTATTTTATTGTACCTTTATATTTATTTATTGGTTTAAACAAAAAAATTTATCTATTCTATTTAAACTGCCAAAATAAACCAATAATTTAAAATTTTTTCAAAGCATTTAATTTAATCTTTAAAGGATATAATTCAGTTTATTTAAAAATGCTTTGAAAAAAATCCAAATTTTTTTCACTTTATCAATTTTAAAAGTCTTTTTAAAAATGCGCAAATGGAAGGAATAAGCACTTGAGACTATAATTTAAAATTTTTATTTTATATATCTATTTAAAAATAAAAATGAAATTTTTTTTTATTTTTATTTTTTTACATTTATTTTTCGATTAAATAATTATATTTGATTTTTATACTGCTACAAATTTTAGAATTTTTAGTTTTTTTTTACTTAAAATGAAGATGAACTACACATCTTGCCCTGTATTTGTTCGAAATGATTTGGGCGAAGAAATTGATGTATTTGGACTTATGAATTTGGTTTTTATTTTATTTTATAATAAAATAATTTAACTTATTTTTACAGTCAAAATCTGGGAAAGAACCTTTGTTGTTGTCTTTTAGCAGATTTGCTGATTTTTCTGATGGATTTGATTTGGAATTTTTTCGAACTTTTCATTTTAGGTATTTTAATTTATTTTAATTATTTTACGAGAAATAGTGTTTATTTATAGGTATTACAATGAATCTCTATTGAATCAAATAAAAAATTTGGATGTAAGATGTGTTTATGAAGCTATTGATTTTAGGGGAGAGCAAAGCGTTTTGAACTTGTGTAATATTGATGATTTAAGGTGTGTTTAAAATTACTTTTTGTTATCTGATTCTGTGGTTTACTAGGTTGGTTCTAGGTTCCCTAACTGTCGAATTGTTGGTTCGACCGAGATTTTATCTGATTTATTATTTTAATTTTTATTATTTTAGTGGTATAATCCGTCATAATGGTAATCAATTTATATTTGGCCATTTGAATGAAAAATTATATTTTTTGCGAGATTCTCCAAATTGTGGTTTCTTTTCTTGTTTTTTCTCATATTAATTATTTTCAGAATGGCATGTTAGAAATAGAAGATCTGGTGAAATTTCCTTAACAAAGCGAATGCCTACATATTATTCTGAATATACCGATGGAATTAAGAGATGGGTTGAATTAATTGTTATTGCTGACAATTCAATTGTAAGAATAATTTTAAGAATTTTTTAAAATAAATAATATTTTAGTACAAAAAATATGGAGAGGACAAGAAGAGAATTACTGAAAGGCTTCATGCAATTGCTAGTTCTGTTAATTCGGTTTTATTTTAATTTAAATTTGTGAATCATTTTTTTAAATTTGTAGTTTTATGCTCCATTAAATATTCGAGTGATACTTACTTGGGCTGACATTTGGGAGGACAAAAATGCTGTAGATGTGACAGAGAATGCTGATGGAACTTTAAGGGATTTTCTTGGTTTTCGTAGATCCTTATTGGCTAAAGGACATTCAAATGATAATGCACAGCTTTTAACGTTTGATTTAAAAAATAAAAATCTTTTATTTATAATTTTATTTAAGTGATGTTCATTTTGGTTCTGTAATTGGAAAAGCTTACAAGGCAACCAATCTTTAAAAAAATTTTATTTTTTCTTTTAAGGGGACTATGTGTTCTTTTGACTACTCTGGGGGTGTTATTGTTGATCACTCTGACAATCCAGTATTTGTGGGAATGACTGTAGCACACGAAATGGGCCATAACTTTGGGTAAACTTTTAAAATTAATTTTTGTATTATTTTTATTTTAAGAATGGATCACGACATTAGTCCTACATGTAAATGCCCAGTCGATTCTTGTATTATGGCTCCTTCGAGTAGCAGGTTATTTAAAATAATTTGACTAAAATTCTCCTTATTTATAGTGTCAACGCTTCTTCCTACTTTTCTGATTGTTCTTTGGATACATTGTCTTCTGCTCTTCGTCGTGGCGTTGATTATTGTCTTCATAATGTGCCTAAAGTTGCATTTGGTGGTGCTAAATGTGGAAATGGTGTGTTAGAAGATGGTGAAGATTGTGATTGTGGAAGTACTACAACTTGCCCAAATTCTTGTTGTATTGCAGCTGAATGTAAATTAGCGCCTGAAGCAGAATGTGCTGAAGGAGATTGTTGCGATTTGAATGTCTGTAAATTAAAGTTTGTTTTTTTATAATTAAAAATTAATTTTAATGTTAAAAATTTGTAGAAAAATGGCTAGCGAATGCCGAAGTGCTTTAAATAGTTGTGATCTACCTGAATATTGTGATGGAAAAAATCCTAGCTGTCCGGCAGACTTTTTTGTACAAGATGGTCATCCATGTCCAGATGGAGCATTAGAGGTTTTTTCTTCTCAAATATTTTTTTAATTAATTTTTATTTTTTTCTTTAAGGCTTTTTGTTATCAAGGAACATGTGGCAGGTACTTAAATATTTTTTTCGTAATTTTTTAACTTTATTTTTAAGCCGGAAACAACAATGTCAATTCTTATGGGGCCCTTCTGCTGATGATTCTGTGAAGGATTGTTATTCCTTTAATGAACAAGGTGCTTTTAGTGGAAATTGTGGTTATCGTCAAGATACTGACCAATATCTTCGTTGTGGACCAAAGTATTTTTTTGAATTTTTTTTGGAAAAGTTTTCTTTCTTTTTAGTGATATAACTTGTGGAAGACTTCAATGTAATCATGAAAGTGATAAACCTGTATTTGGTGATCCTTCAACAATATATTCTGCATATAGTTTTGTTCGGACAAAATCTGGTAAAGATGAAACTTGTCGAGTTGTAAGAACAACAATAGCTGGAACTGGAGGAAAAAGGAAAGCAGATCCGGGAATGGTTCCAGATGGTGCTCAATGTGGAAATAATAAAGTATAAAATAAATTTTTTAATTTTTTAAAAATAATTTTTAGATTTGTGTTAATGCTGCCTGCCATAATAAAACAGCAATTTTGGAAATGGTTAGCCGTTGTGACCCAGAAGATTGTAATTCTCGTGGAATTTGTAATAATGTTGGAAATTGTCATTGTGTTAGTGGTTATGGAGGTTTATTTTATTAAAAAAAATTTTTTTGAATAATCTTTTTAGGTGTTGCTTGTGATTTACCTGGTTTTGGTGGATCTGTTAATAGCGGTAAATAACTTCCAACAAAAATTATTTAATGTTTTTTTACTTTTAAGGACCAGCTAGCACAAATGCTTTTAATCCTGCCATGACATTTCTCTACTTATTTTCCTTTGCTTTTATATTTTTTGTGATTGCTTCAGTTTATTTCAAAAGGAAGCGAGGTTTTTGGTTACATAAAAGGTTTCTTTTTAAATATTTTTATTTATAACAATCAATCTTTTTAAAGAATTTGGTCAAAATTGCGTGTTCTACTCGAACTTCGAAGTTTCAATTTAATTCCAGTTCGAAGAGCACCAGCTAGGCCAGATGCTCATTTAAGACAAGAAGAACTTCGTCGACAAAGTTTTAATGCTATTTGGAATGATAATGGTGGAGTAACAACAGTGAGAGGTGAAGTTCTTCATGTTGATGCTTCTCGTCCACATCCTTTTGGTTTTTCATCATTATCAAATTTTTCTCAACAAAATATAGCTCCAATTTCTGGCGCAAAGCTCCCAAAAATTGAAGCAACAACTAAACAATCTGTGAATCAAAATATTTCAAAAACAACACAGAAACAACAGAAAATCATTCAAGAACAAAAGGCTTTAGTCAAAACAGAAGGTTATGATACTGGAAAATCATCATCATCAACAGGTTCTGATGAGCCACCTCCTATTCCACCACATCGAAATGCCACAAATACATCTACTAATATATCAAAAATTGATGTGAAATCTCTTGCAGCAAAATTTGAAAGGAGATGATTATACATAGTTTATCAAAAACTTGAACGGTGATATTATTTTTGTATTTTACATGAAATTATTCTTGTCATTCTTTTTTTTTGAAAATTTTCTTTTAAAGAAATCTATTGAAATTTTAACTGCTTTTATTAAATTTTTGTTTCTATCTGTCTATTTAGTGGTCGGTTAGAGCCTTGTACACATTATTTACATATTATTCTTCATCAATTTACATTTAAACTCTCTGAATCAGCGACCCTGAATTGCGAATCAGCGACCCTGAATTGGCTTCTTTTAATCGGCGACTTTGAATCGTCCCTTACCCCCCAAAACGGCGCCGACCATAACGGCGCAAAGCCATAACTTGCTTCTAAATTTCCGAATCTCGATAATTTTAGTATTGAACGATTCAACTCATCGAGCTAAATATTTTGATACCAGAATTGATAAGGACCATAAGTTTTTCAGCAAGTTATGGCTTTGCGCCGTTTTGGCCGCGCGCCGTTTTGGGTCTTTCACCCGTTTTTCTCACATTCGAGAAATTTTTGTTTTTCAAATTTTATAATATTTATTTGTGTTTTTTTAAAAGGTCGCTTTACTTATAATTTTTATTTAAAAACGTGAATTTTTCTTTTTCGTTTAGCGTTTAGTTTTAAGCAAAATGGATAAAAATCCAATGTCTTCGCAATATGAAATTACTTTAGATTTATGGAAGCAAGAACGGGAAAAGAATAAGAAATTGTTAGAAGAAAATCAAGCGATGAAATTGTCAATGTCCAAATTACAAGAAATGGAACAATTAAAGCTCGCAAAAGAAGAAAATAAGAAGATGAAAGCAAGAATGGATTTAATGCAGAAAAAATATCAAGAAAAATTGAAAGAATTACATGAAAAATTGAAAGATTTACATGAAAATCCACTATCTTCGGAGCTTGTTACAAACTACAGAAGAGTATCAAATTTATTCGAGCTAGAAAAAGACAAAGCCAAGAAACTGGAAGAAGAAAAAGAAGCGATGAAATCGTCACTGCCTCACTTATATCAATTTCAACTTGAAGCAAAGCGAGAAAAAGAAGAGAATAAGCAATTGAAAGCAGAAATGAATACAATGAAGATTAAATTAGACCAATTACAATCTTTGGTTGATTGGCAAGATCGACGTGAGATGTATGGACTTGAAATATTTCAACCGAAAATACATCAACTTCCCGATAGGAATATGGAAATGGAGGTTTTGTTTATTCTTTTTTAGATATTTTTGACTGTAGAATGAGTTGTTTCCATCCCCCTCTCTTCCCTCCCTCAAATTTCTATTTGGGTGAGGGCTTTCTTAGGGCTTTTCTGACCAATAAGATAGCCTAGCTCTGAGGTGCCTTTAGTTTTATTGGTGAAAATACGGTTTGGGTGAAATGTGCGGACTGCGGACACGGGGTGAGAAAACCAACTTTTTATAGGTGTTTAAGCCATCCCTCGTCTAGCATAAGTGTTGTAAGGATTTATTAATTGAACTGAAAATAAATAAATATATTCTATGTTTTTAAGGAGGACTCGTTTATGCTTGAACCGTTAAACGATTCTGTGGTCAAGTTACAAGAAGAACAACCCAAATTACAACAAGAACAACCTCGCAAAGTCTCGACGTTTAGCTTGTTATTTGATGGGAGTCCCGAAGATCTGGCAGAGCCAGAAGTCTTTAGAATGCGTGATAAGGTTTATTTTTTGTAATATATTAACTTATTAATTAATATATTTTTGCAGAAGAAAGTTGTTGATGAACACATTGTTGAAGAACGCCTCATCAAAAAAGTTCGATTTGTAGACGAAAAAGAACAAAAGGAAAAAGAAGTTTCAACAACAACAAAAGAAAAAGAAGGAAATGCTAAAGAAAAGGAGTCTATTCCTGTTAACAAGCCTCTACAAAAAGAATTGAACATGCCATCAAAAGTTCCAGCAGCTCCAATAATTACAATAAGTAGTCCTTTGGAGCAGCAAAACATCTCAACGACAAAAGAAGCAAAAGAACGAGGCAGAACTGATATTAAGATTAAGGTTATTAAATTAATCTGCTACCACCTTATTTTTGATTTTATCTTTTAAGCCTGCTAATCAACAAAGCGACAAAAATGATGATGGGGAAAATCGAAAGGAGAAGCCAAAGGTTAATATTTTGTTTATTGGGGAATTTATTTATGGCAGATTTTGACATACGCTAAATTAAATTATTAACTTGACGGATTTTGGTACTTGTGGGGTATCCCAAACCAGTTATTTCGGACAATTTATGCGGGAGAGTATTTCTCACACATGAATTAGGTTCTTATTCTTGAAGATGGTGAATCATAGTATAGAGACTGATAGAGGCAAAGAAAATCAGTTTTCAGAAAACCTCACACATTTGCATGTCCATACAAAACTGCTTTCTCCAAAATGTATTTTGGAAGCTCCTCACTTCATTTTGTCCCACACCTTGTATGCATATCTTTTCTTTATTGGTGAACTCATTTAAATGATGCCACAGGTGAAATTTGGTAAAATCGAGGAAGGAAAACCCTTTGACCATTCCGTACATGAGTCCGCATAAATATGTCCGCAAACACTGGTTTCGCATAACCCACAAGTACCCAGTTTTATACGTTATATGATTTGCGGATACAATTTTAATTTGTTTATTTTTGCAGAAGAGAGTTGCTGATGAACACATTGTTAATGAACGCCACGCCATTAGAAAAATTCGATTTGTAGACGATAAAAACGAAGAGGAAAAAGATGTTTCAACAACAACAAAAGAAAAAGAAGGAAATGCTAAAGAAAAGGAGTCTATTCCTGTTAAGAAGCCTCTACAAAAAGAATTGAACATGCCATCAAAAGTTCCAGCAGCTCCAATAATTACAATAAGTAGTCCTTTGGAGCAGCAAAACATCTCAACGACAAAAGAAGCAAAAGAACGAGGCAGAACTGATATTAAGATTAAGGTTATTAAATTAATCTGCTACCACCTTATTTTTGATTTTATCTTTTAAGCCTGCTAATCAACAAAGCGACAAAAATGATGGGAAAATTCAAAAAGAGACGCCTAAGGTTAATATTTTGTTTATTGGGGAATTTATTTTAGGGAGCTTTTTTGGGAATCCAACTGCCATTCAATTTTTCGATTTATCTTAATTTAAGATTTATCATGTTTGGGTGGTTTCCTGATGAAATTTCACCCAAAGATTGAATTGTTTATTTCTAATTTCGATTTTTGATTAAACTTTTTTCTTTTTCAGGACAATAAGCGAGCAAAAGGAGAGGTTGGGAAATTAAAAATATATTCAAATAGAATTTTGAATTTTTAGCATGTCTCCACAAGTGAAAAGAAGAAAAGAAGGAGTTTTACCGCTTACATAGAAAAGCTGATAAATGAAGGGTGTCCAAACGCTGAAATAGAGAAGCTGAAAAATGCAGAGAAGAAGAGGAGGGAAGAAGTATGGAAGGCAAAGAAGGAAGAAAAGAATAAGAAACGAAGAAATTAAATGATTTACTTTTGTTATTTTTTTTTATTTTTTAATGGAATCTCCATAACGACGTTTATTTGGTCAGCATTTCTGTCTTTGACTCTAAAACGGCTAAAACAATGTCGGTGTATAGAGATCCAATTTATTGACATTCTTGCTCTATTTTTTATTTTTAATTTAGTAGAACAAATTTCCAATTTAAAACTAGAAATCCATAAAGGTCCAAAAACCGTTATATCTTTACCATTTAACAATATTTGTTTCAGAATTCAAAAATTTGCGCTATTTGGCATAATGCAAACCATTAAGAATAAATGACACTTCATCCCAAAAATCAATAATCGATTTTTAATGGCTCGTCTAGTGTTCTCTGTTGTCATTTATAGCAAAGATGTTCTACAACTTGGAGCGTGGCTTTTCCTTTTTTGGGGTTAACCTTTTTGAGGGGTGGGGAGGAGTAATGACTTGCGGACAAGACTTGCTTTTTTCAATTTTTGAAAAATGTATCCAATTTTTAGCAGCAGCAGCAGTAACAACAGCATCAGCAACAACAGCAGCTACAACAACAGCAGCTACAACAACAGCAGCTACAACAACAGCAGCAGCAACAACAAAAAGCACCAGTTTCTCCGGAGATAGCAGGGCAAAAAAGCACCAGTTTCTCCGGAGATAGCAGGGCAAAAAAGCACCAGTTTCTCCGGAGATAGCAGGGCAAAAGCACCAGTTTCTCTAAGGAGATAGCAGGGCAAAAGCACCAGTTTCTCTAAGGAGATAGCCGGGCAAAAGCACCAGTTTCTCTAAGGAGATAGCCGGGCAAAAGCACCAGTTTCTCTAAGGAGATAGCCGGGCAAAAGCACCAGTTTCTCTAAGGAGATAGCCGGGCAAAAGCACCAGTTTCTCTAAGGAGATAGCCGGGCAAAAGCACCAGTTTCTCTAAGGAGATAGCCGGGCAAAAGCACCAGTTTCTCTAAGGAGATAGCCGGGCAAAAGCACCAGTTTCTCTAAGGAGATAGCCGGGCAAAAGCACCAGTTTCATTAAGGAGATAGCTGGGCGATCTTCACTTCAACGATTAAACTCCAATGCTCTCGTCTACATGGTTAGCGTTTTTACTTTATTAAATTCGCAAGTTTTGTCCGCAAGTTTTCTCCTCTAAATAAGTTTATCCTTTTTCAATGTTAAAGCCAATTAAATGGTGGCCAAGTTCTTTTCAAACGAGAAGACGTACAGCAAATGTTCCATTGGTTAGATGCATTGATTTGCTTGTTTTGAATGGTTGATCTTTTTATAGGTTGTTTTTATGTCTAAAGGATTTTTAATTACTTAATTTTCAGCTTTGACAAAGTATCCAGAAGCCTTAAAAATTTTTAAGAGGTTATTTTTAATTATTTACTATGGTTTCAAGATTATTTTTTAGTCCGGTGAATTGTTGCGTGAAGACTCTTTTTGATGAGAATGCTTTGGAAGAATAAGAATCAGCAGAAAAAATGACCGAAGAACTGCAATCTTTTGTTAGAATTCAGAAAATTAGGTTTGCAAATTAATTGATTAATTTGATTATTAGGTTTCCATAATTGTTTATATTTTTCAAGTTCTGTCCCTTTTGGAGCTTACTAATTTAAAGAATCTCTGTTATGGGTGTTTAAATCTCCGTCCGGTTGCTTCCCTTGGGATTGTGACTTGTAGGGAGGTTTTTGTTTGTCTATCCGATTTCGACAAATTATAAGTCATTAGAAAAAGCTCGTCGAGCTGACATGAGTCGATATGGGATAAATGGTTAGGGCCATCCTATAAGTCAAGGGCGTAGCCAGGGAGCTTCTAGGGCTATAGCCCCCCCCTTGAAATTTGGAAACTGAACTCGGTCCCCTAAACGTCCGTTCGGCCTCTTCCCTCGAGCTATGAATCAGCTCGCCAAGCTCTTTCGAATAACACCTCATCAAAATCGTGTGTGCCACCATAAACCCTGTGTCACAACATTCTCCAGTTTTTCGTTACTGTCCATTATTCCTTTTTAGACATTTTTTTCACTTTTGGTCTATCGGTATTTTGTTAAGCTTCCCCTTTTCGACTTATCCTTTCCGACTTTTAGGCATTCTTTCCTATTTTTCCATTAGTTTTCTTAATTTTCTTTTTAGTACTACACAAGCCTCGTCATCAACTTCAACAACAAATTCCTGGCCTTTTTGTTTCTTTGAAGAAGCGATGGAATTATAAAAGAAGCAAGTGTTGGCATAAAAGAAAAAATTGGATTTATGAACGAATATGGTGACGAAAACATAGTTTTTTTCAAATTTTTTTTTTGTTTTTAATTAGATGTAGTCGAATTAACCTAAAAATCTTCGACATTTCTCAAAAATGAAGAAAAATTGACGGTTTATTTTCAAATTTAATTTTGACTATACAATCATCATTTAAATTTTGCTTGTTTTTAACTAAATTTTATCTGTTTGCATAAATAAAAATGAATTTGTTGTTGTTGAATTACCGTTTTTCATTAAATTTTATGTATCGAGGACTTTAAATTTAAATCGATTTCTTGAAGGATTTAACGGTCTTATACCCTCATCAAATTCCAAAGAGACCATTTCTCATGTTATCAGACTCTTGTATTCCTTTTTGTATTGAGAACTACTCTTACTCTTTTTTAAAGCAAGGTGGAATGTAGCAAGTAGAGAAAGAAAATGTTTGAGGGAGTTGAGAAGTTGGGATGTAATGTTAAAAATAAATGACATTTTGTCCCAAGAGTTAGAGAAATTCTATAAAACAAATAGTGGAGCTAGAGAAAAAAATAAATATCAAATGTTTAGGTCGCTTCAGTGCTGGATTCAGAGAGTGCGAAGTTACTGTATTTGAAATTGTATTTGAAATTAAACCACATATTTTTTATTTTTCTCTAACTTAAGGGAAAGATTGGGCATACAAGTGACCGGGTAATAAAAACACCGTTGCATTAAAAGATTAGAAAGGGCAAACAGGGTAAAAAAAGACTGAAAAAATAGAAGTCCGTTGCATTAAAAGACCGAAAAGACCAAAATAGGTTAAAAGACAGATAAATTAAAAGACCGGTGCAATAAAAGACCGGTAGCTCAAAAAGGGTTAGAAGATCGATTAATTAAAAGTCCGTTTTAATAAAAAACCGGAAGCCCAAAAAGGGTTAAAATGCCGATTAATTGAAAGACCGGTGCAATAAAAGACCGGTAAGGCCAAAAAGGGGTTAAAAGACCGAGTAATTAAAAGATTTCTGTAATAAAAGACCGTAAGGCCAAATTGGCGGCAAAAAACGGCCAAAAAAACATTGTTAACATGATACCTTAAACTTGATTAACCATAATATAAAGGAATTGAAAAGAAAATTTTGGACTCTTTTAATTTGAGAGATTAATTATCTACAGCGGTGGATTTTTAAAACATAGGACTTTATCACGACAAAATCAGAACAAGTCCAAGCTAATTGATTAAATACTTTTCTAACAAATTAAAACGTTTTTATCGAATACAGTAAGCTTTTCCCTCTGAGAAATTGGCACTCAACCGACCTAGTATTTGATGTATTCTCTAACCATTCATTTTCTTTTTATTCTTCTCTAAACTAAGGAATAGGCAAAAAAAATTTGTTAAGATTTTAAAAGAATATAGATAGGCAAAAAATTGGTATTTTTGCGGACACTTTTTGCAGACTTTATTTGCGGACAAAATTCTGCAAATTTTATTTTTGCGGATTTTTCTTTTTGCGGACAATGTTCTAAAAATGCGTGTAAACCCTTCCAGTTATAAAATACATATCAAATAAAATTAATTTTTTAACGGCACAATTAAATGAGCATTCTTAAATAAAATAATATTGTAATATTATTAAAGCCAAACTTCCAACAATTAAACATAGTGTCAAAAATTATTTTAAGTAAAATGAGCGATTTCGCCAGCGGTATTTTTTCCAAACTGACAACAAGGCTTTAACTGCTTCCCACGCCATTTGCAAAATGCAATTCCAGCAACCACACTAACAAGAATCACAGCTCCAGTAGTAATAGCAATTCGACGCCAACGATTACGGCCTCTCTCTGTCTCGTCAGAAATTACCTTTAAAAAAAGAAATTTAATGAAGTTGGATTAAAAAAGTCTGGGCGACTGATTTTCGAATCCACAGAGTTGGGCCTAATCCTGGACATGTATAGAAGCCTAGGAAACGACCAGGGTAAAAACTAAAAAGCCCATGAATGACTGAAACAAGAAACTTCCCAGAAAGCTGAAAAATGAGGCACTGGGCAGTGATAAAGATCCCGGCCGGATCCTAGGCTACTCCTTATCCAAAGCTACTACCTGTAAGAAGAATGAACCTAGGAAAAAACAGGGGGCCAAAGATGTCAAAAACTGATAGACTATGAGGGTAATCTTGTGCTTTACTGGTCCCTAGAAAAAAATGTGGTAAAAGTACTTTTTCGATATTTTTGAGGTCTGCCAGTAGGTAATCGAGTGTGCTGAGTTCGAATATGAGCTTAGAATTTGTTTATTTCGAACCCCGGACCCGAATTCGACCATGTCAAACATGGGGTAAAAATTTGAAATTTCAAATTTTATATCTAATCGGACTAGACCCTTCGAGTTGAGTCGATTGGTATCAAAATTATTACGTTTCGACATCTTTAGACTAAGTTATGCTGTCTGATTTGTATACTGAGGTCTAACCAAGCGTGTATTTAATTGATCATAACTTAGTCTAAAGTGCTCGACGTGGTCGAATTCGGGTCCAGGATTCGAAATAAACAAATTCTAAGCCCATATTCGAACTCAGCACACTCGATTACCTACTGGCAGACCTCAATAATATTGAAAAAGTACTTTTACCACATTTTTTCTAGGGACCAGTAAAGCACAAGATTACCGACTATGAGTTCAAGTGACCGCTTTAGACTTTGCTACAACTCGCTAAGAAATGCTCGGCTCTGGATTCAGGGAAACCCTTTAACTTTCCCTATCTAGATTTTCAAAATCCAAACCTCAAAATCTTCCGGAACCGCAGTCTTCGTTTTCTGTCCTTGTTGCTCCTTCCCAGCCTCCTTCTTCACTTTATCCTTTTCAGTTAACATTGAAGTATGCTTAAGCGGCGCTGAATTTTTTTTAAATTTTATTTAAAAAATAGAAAAAAATAAACCAAAATCCTTCCCAACATTGTCGAAAACCTCTGGCGGTTCAATAAAAGGCTCAACATCCTTCTCTTTTTTAAGCATAACTGGAGGCAAAGATTTGCTTTTGTTGTCGTCCTGGACATTAGAAGAAACTGGAGACAAAGGTTCAGGAGACAGTTTGGCTTTAGGAACCGACGGCAGCTTCGGGAACTTTAAATTAATCTAGAGAGGAATTTATAAAATTCAATTTTAATGAGGGGACCGGAAAGAGAAAAGGAAACTCGAGTTCGTACCTCACCTCCTTTCCCTCCCTCAAGGTATTGAAAATGAGCAAAACTTGCTTCCTTCATCAACATCACTCGATTCCCCTATGGCATACAATCAGTCAATAAAAGAATAGAGGCTTCTATAGGACAAATTGTAAGTTTTTGTTGAGTGGGACAAAATGTCTTTTTTTAATACCTTGAGGAAGAGGAAGCAAAAGAAGTGGGGACGAACATTAATTTTCGATAGAAAGCAAATTTCAAGTCCAAAACTAGATTAAATTTTGAATGTTTAAAGAATTTAAAACCTTAAAGTCAATATCATCCGTTGTCAAATTTGTCATTTGTGGTGGTTGAGCATTAACCGCATCTTTACTGTCTTGATTCTCCGCTCTTGGAGGAGTTTGGGATTGCTCAGACATTGAGAATTATTATTACTTAAACAAAAGCTAAAAGAATAGAATCTTAAAATAAAATAAGGAAAAAAATTTGTGAAAAACTTTAACGAATTATAGGAAAAAAATTGAGCGCTCTATTTGACAAATTGCAAGTTTTTGTTCAGTGTGACAAAATGTCTATGGACGAAACGATTATCCTCCGAATTTATTTTATTTTATTTCTCTACCAACAATAATATTTTCGTGATCTCATTCTCTAATTTCTTCACTTAAATTTTGTTAAGGGACAAATTGTAGGATTTTGTTCAAGGTGACGAAATGGCTTTAGACGAAAAGTGGGTTTTGTCGAATTTCTTTGGCTCCCATACAAAATACCGAATTCTTAAAATATGGAATCTCAAAATCGCGAATCGGCTAAAAAAACTCAAAATATGGAATCTCAAAATATCGAATCTCAAAATATGGAATAGGCAAAAAAAGCTCAAAATATCGAAAAATATCGACAATGCGGCAAAGGCCAGTTGAGTCTGAACAAAGTTGTGACCAACTTCTTCGTAAAAAAATTTTAAAAATAAGAGAAAGTATTTTTCTAAGGTAAAAAAATGTGCTGATTACGAATCTCAGCTCGGATTTTGAAAAAGTCGAATCCCGGACCCGAACCGAATTTCGAATCCCGAACCGAATTTCGAGTTTCCGAATGATAGCTCATCTGAAAGAGCACGTCGAGCTGCATCGAATGATACCAAAATCAATGAAATCCGACCTGATTGGACTGAGTTACAGATCCCTGAATAATCAGAAAAAGACCTGCAGCGGCACTCAAACGGCCCTTTTCGTTTTTAAAAAATTCGACATTTTTAACTACTTTTTAGCCGATTCGGTATTTTGAGCTTTTTTGGCCGATTCGCGATTTTGAGATTCGATATTTTAAGATTCCATATTTTGAGCTTTTTTGGCCGATTCCATATTTTGAGATATTTTTACCGATTCGCGATTTTGAGCTTTTTTAGCCTATTCGCGATTTTGAGAATTCGGTATTTTGTGCGGGCACGAAAAAATTATATCTCTACTCACACACTATCTTCAACATTTATTTCTCTACTTAATACATTCAATATTACTACATTTCGTCAAAAAACTTTAAAGGGAATACTAGAGTCCTAATATCTAAAAAATTATCACCTTAAGGCGTTGTAAAAAACCCAAATGAGAAATAAATGGAAAATATTTATTTAACGAAGCATAAATGATAAACACATAAAATCTATTGCAGGCTAAAAGAAGGAAATGTTTAGAAAATGTCGTAATCCAATAATTTATAAAAAAAAACGGCTAAAATCTTTTTAATAAGTACATGAGCCTTCATATTTTCAATAAATATTATTCCTTCATGAAATCAAATTAAGCGATGTGAGCAAATGCGTCATCCAATCACTAAACCAATGAAATATCTTCGCCAGCGTTGACAAAGAGGCCAATCTTTTATCCGTGGCTGCCTCTTTTTCTTCAATTGCTTTGCGTCGAGCTTCCAAATCCTTAAAAATAACTTTTTAAAAACTTATTTTTAAAAATATATTTATCAACCTCACGATCACGTTCCAAAGCTTCTTTCAATTGTCGCTGCCTCTCATCACGAGATTCTTTCAATTTATTTTCATGATAAGAATTTAGAAGATGAAAACCAGCACCCAATGCCCAAGAAACTTCCATTGAACGAATCTTTTTCACTAACTAAAAAAATTAAATTTAAAATAATTTTATCTCATTTACATTGATTTTCCTGTCATCAGGCAATCCATATCCGTAATGTAAAAGTGTATAAATATATGTTAAATCAAGACATTGCCACGGTTGCCAAGGTTCAGGCCCAATAGCTTCTGATGGCATAGCACAAGCTTAAAAATAATTATTAATCCTAAAGTTGAAGAAAAAAGTTTATAAATGTCTTTAGGATGGGGAAGTCCACAAAAATAATCTAGATAAAAAACCTGCCTTTTTCAGCAGCAATTTTATAATCGCCAACTTTTGCTTCTCCTCCAATTTGTTCCAAAGTATATTCAACTATATTTCCTTGTAACCCACGATCATAAAAATATCCAAATAAATAAAGATCCTCCTCATCCACCAATGATTTAATTTGCTTAATATCAGTAAGATTTGTTACATAATGTTTAGCCGTTTCCAAACAATTTTCAAAACTTGCATCAATTGTTGCACTAAAAAAGATAAAAATTTTAGAAATTTTCAATTTGTAATAAGAAAACCTAATTAACCAAACATTGCCCGCATAATCAAAATCATCCAATATAAACTTCTTTGGTAAACAATGCGTTTTAAGTGCTGGAGCACCTCCAGGACTCCAATCTGGAGAAGACAATTTGGCAATTCCTAAACGAGAAGCGACAAGTCCATTGCCCAAATAACTAAAATAAATTTATCTAACAAAAAAAAGTTTAAAAATAACCTATGAGTATAAAGGCGAAGCTCTTTCTCAAAAATCTTGAGACGATGTGAATATTTTTGACGATGAAGACCACGCATAGCAGTATTAAAATCGCTGGGTATGAAAGTAACTTGTGTTGAACCACCACCCAGATCAAGCGCAGTCGCTGCCTTTCCACCTAAAAAATAACTTTAAATCTAAACATATTTACTCACTTCCATTTAATACATTGTCAAGCTTTTGAAGTAAAAAGTTGAGAGTAAACCATCCAAAAACGCCTTCATCAGTTCCACTCAACATTCCAACAGCATCATCATCAACTAGCAAACCACTTGACATTATTTCAGTTTCAATCTGACAGAAAAAGATAAATTAAAATTAAGAAAAATACTTACATGCGAAAGTAATCCCTCAGCTTCTTTATCATTTAGGAGCCTAACACCAGCAGTTGCCCGAAACGTAATCGGAGTTTTTGCCCAAAGCTCTTCAGGAATGTGCTTTTTTGCTATAAGTAATAAAACTCGAATATTTTCTGCTGCTTGTTCTGGTGTTTTTGCGAAAGCAGATACTCCTGGTTTGGTCTAGAAAAATAAAAAAAATTATACGTGCTTCGACAGAATTAATTGAAAATAAAATGAAATCGCAGGTAAAGCTGGTTACTACAGCTAAAAATTATTTTTTACTGTTTTTTACTAAGAAAGATTCGAACCCAGTAGTTAGTTTGTACAAATCTAAATCCTATCCAACTGAACCAAGGATTCAATCGAAACTAATAAACTAACCTCTCTATATGTTTCTGCCTCTAACTTAAATGTGCTAGGATCCTTTGCTGTGTCGTGGCTGAATTCAAATATGTGAAGTCTAAAAAGAATTCAAGAAAATTCGATATATAATCGTTATAAACCTTGTTCCCGTAGAGCCAGCATCAATAACAGCAGCAAAAAATCGGAATTGACTCTTCTCCTGAAATAATAAATTTATAAAAAAAATTTCAAAATTAAACAACTTGTTCCTCTAAATCTGGTGAAAGACATTTGTTAAGCTCATCAGTATTTGCTGGATGAAGCCTATCAGTAGATACATTCTCGTCAGCTTTTTCATAAAATAATTGTGAATGAATAGCAACAATTGTGAAGAAAATAAGCAAAGAAATAGTTAAAAGTTGTAATGATGAACGTGGAATGTTTAATATTTGGCTCATTTTTCTAAAAATTAAAAAAATAATTAAAATAATAGAAAGAGGTGAAAAATTATTATTTGTGAAATTTAACGGAAAGGGCGCGGGAGGTAATTAATTTTTTTCAGCAGGTTACCATGGGTAAATTTTTGTCCAAGAAACAATTTTAATTAGACAGGATTTATTTTTAACATCAAAGAAAAGTCTGTGTTTTTCTCTTGTTATAAGAACAATTAACACGGCATTCAAAAACTATATAATTTACACAATCAATTTGTAAAAGTGTTCGCATGTATTCACGCAAATAGTCTGAAATGGAAAGGAAATAAACAATACATTAATCGTAAACAAGTACAAACGAGTCTCGCGAAAGGAAATTACAACAAGTATTTAAACAGCGGGGTGCACGAGAGTCGCTTCAAGAACGCTACGGCGGGCCGAAAATTAACGCAAAACGAATTGTGCACATGGTCTGCTGATCAACCCAATCCTGTTAGCAAAAATGATCCTCACATCAAGGGCTTTTGAATGATATAATAATCATTCAAATCGGTTTAGAATCAAAAAAGTTACGGCCCAAATATTGCCTCTAGACTGAATTGGCAATACTGAATTGTTCTTTACCGGAAAAATTAAGGGTCGTGAGAGTCCTATGCATTAAAACATAATTAGACTAAATTTCAACTGAAGAGATCAATTCCAGATGCGTGATTGTGATTCCGAAGCTGTTTATGTTCCTGGGAATTGTAATGGAAACAAATTAAATAGACGTATTGAAATTCTCGAAAATCTTCTTTCTGCGTCTGGTGATGATACGACTGCCACAACAAATTCATTAAGGCAAGCCCTACGTCGAAACAAATCTGATATGGCCGATGGTTAAATTTTGTTTCATTTTTTATTATCCATTTAATTATAGACACGACTAAATCGCTGGATGTACTTAGACAGGTTTGTATAAAGTTTGGTTATTCCAAGATAGTTAGAGGGGGTTTGAAGCCGGTAAAATGATATACTCAATTTCTGACAACTTTAAAGGTATTTCAACCTGACTTCAATGAAGAAATAAAGGTAAATACCTAAATTAGTAATATTTACAAAGAATACATTACTTGCAGCAAGTTATTGACCGCCATCTCCGAACGACGTTTACTCCTGCTTTTGAAAATTTGCGGAGGAACGGCCACGTAATTAAACAATTCTTTGTTTAGTTAAGTCTAATTTAAAGGAAGTATCAGAAGATGATGTCAATAAATTGTGCATTTCTATTTTGGATGGCGCCAAAGTACTATTTGATTCGCAACAAAAAGAAAGCGATGAGGGAAACAGAAAATGCGTTCCGGTCAAAACAAATTTAAATTTAAGTTAGTGATTGTATTTTTAGGCATATACCGCTTTACTAAAACATAATTTATCTGAGTTACAAATGCAAACTGAAATGTCACACTTATATGATAGTGATAATGAAAGTGATGGAAGCTTGATTAGTTACAATTCTTCGTTACAAAACGCTCACTCATCTCTTTCAGGTTTTATATAAATTTTAAAATAGCCCAGCTGCCTCTAATGGATCTGGAACTTGCCTAATTTTTAAGACCGCCCAAAGAAGCGTGGTCGTCCCAAAAAGATCGATTTGGATACAGGACGAAGTGGAACTCCAGTAATGAATGGAAGACAACCTATAACACATGCGGAAGCTTTAAAGGTAATTGTCAAACTAACAATAAAACTTATTTTATCTTTTTTTAAGTGGGACCCAAAACGATTTTCGAATGATTCTCCATTTGTTCTTATTTCCAAATTGAATAAACTGCTAGGATTTACTTCTACACGTGGTCACTTGCTTGGAAAATATCCTCGATTGTTTCGTTATGTGGCAGATGAGGAAGACAAGGCATGGTTATTTCAAAGAAACGTTACAAAACGCATAAGTGGCAAAGTTTTTCTATCATCTCTGGAGGATGCTTTGGAAATTGCAGCAAAAGAAGGAGCACAGTAAATCTTTTCTTAACGTGGAAACCAGGGTTACCCAAAAGTTAGAATATCTCAAAACTAGGGTTAAAGTTTTGCATGCTGTTAAAGGAACACAAAATAATCTCCCTGAAATCCTTTCAACGACTAAGATTAATCTGTAAACAATTCAGGACTCAAATAAGAAACGAATTACAACGTGTCAGCTTCCTGGTACCTGATATGCTCATACAAAAAATTAAAACAAAGATGACTACACCATTTGAACAACTTAAAAATCGAGTGATTCTCACTTCCAATCAACAACTTGAAGCAACTAATGTTACTATGCCGCCAACATTTATACCAGCTTTTACTATTTAGGAAAATTTAAACCAGCCCGGATGACAGAAACCTTGTTACTAAATTTATCAAACAAATTTTTTCTCAACTCTCTTTAGTCAGAAAATTAAAATAATTAATGGACAATTTATAAATTACTTTATTAATGTATAAAAACATACCCCTCGACATTTTGCACATAAATATTGCTAGGAATTATAATTAGATCAAGAATCTTTATCCTTCTTCGGATCTCGCAACCAAAACATCCAGAACGGCATCCTTTGACAAGTACTTCACGGCTCGACTATTTGTATAAATAACGTATTTACATCGAATAAAAAAGAAAACCTGTGTGTAATCATTGTCTGAAAAATTATTTTTTTTTTTTGAATTTTTAAAAATAACCATTACATAGTCAATCCTGTTAACTTGAAGCAATTTATCATGCACTTTCAGACCTGCTTTCTGAGCCGGTGAATCAGGCTCGACTTGTGTTACATAAATCCCCTAGAATATAAAAAATGTTATTTTATAAACTTAATTATTTACATTATCCTTATAGATTGACTTGCTACAATCCTGATCAATTCCACCACCAATGCTCATCCCAATTTTATATATTTTCTCGCCAGATCGAAGGGTTACTTCTTGTTTGTATATTTTAAGAGCCATACACAAACAGTCTAGAGGTTTTCCACTTTGGTGTTCAAATTCTGACATTATTGGAAATAAATAACTGAAAACTAATAATTAGACAATGAAATCATGTCAAGATTAAGTAATTAAAAGAATAGAAACATGAAAAAAAATAAAAGTTAGGGGAAGAGATTTATTAATTTTTCAAAAAAGGCACAAGTGAATAAGTATAATATGTTTAAGTAAAGAAATATCACAAAGGTAAATCTGAAATTAAGAGCGGAGGGACAATAAAGAATAAACCTTATATTTTTATTAATTTAAAGTAGACATAGCCGAATGAAATGTTTCAGCACTCGCCAATGAATGTGTCCTTTTTATTCGTAACTCACTTACGCCGAGGGGATCACCTCTCAGCCGTAATCCTTCATCCTCTCCTTCATAATCTCCGTCTTCTTTGCTGATCAATTCTTTTGATTGTTCGAGAATTATTGAAGACTTTTCTTCATCCAGTGTAGATAAATTTGGAACCGATAAAGAAGAGGTCAGCTTCGCGCCATTTTGTAATTTTCGTTGTAATTCTTCAAATCGTTCCAAATCTTGCCTCGATTCTTTTGAAAGAGGTGCAACACGAACACCAACAGATTCAAGAACTCTGGTGAGTTTCTGACAAAAAATAAAATGAAATAATTTATAACTAATAATCAACCTTGGAATAATCCATATGTCCCTTCACCTTAAAATATGTTTAATTACAATTTAAAAGGAAAACATACAATATGTGAAAGATTGAAATTGACGATTTTTCGTTCATTTTTGTTATCAACTGGTCCTGTTCCTGCAATAACAAATTGTACACTCATTGTGCTTAAACCGAACAAATTATCAAATAATCTAAAGGTTAAAAAACCGATAAAGAAAACGTAAAAGCCAGTCAGTTTTACAATAACCATTTATTACACGGCCGCCGACTACTGAGCAAATCTGACGCCATTGAGACGGTGAAGCAGAAACTTAAAGCGTTATATTAAAATTAGATATTATTGTTTGAAGGTAAACCTGGAGCGCCAAGCAAAATAACATCTTCAACTATACCTGTAATGGAGAAATTTATAATCAATTTATAATCCCATTTAAGTATAATTATTACCAAGTGAATAAGGTTTGCGTTTATTCATTTCCATTAAGCAGTGATAAATAACCCGTGCACCAAGTGAAAAACCAATTAGTGTTATAGGCCTTCGACCATGGGATCTTGTGAGCAAAACTTCCGCCAAATGTTCTCCAGTTTCAGCAGCTCTTTTTGTACAAATGTTCCAAGGATTATCAATAATGGAAGAAGATCCCAGTAAAATAAGTGGCCAAGCAATGGCTGAAACCAAACCAGCCAAAACAGTTTCCATCAGAGAGCGCTGTACTGCATAACTAACTACGAATGAAACAAAGTATTCAATACTTTTTCCAAGTTCTTCTAAATACTAAAAACAACAATTATATAAATTTACGACTAAAAGATAAAAACCTTGCTTTCCCATCTCAAGGTATATTGCTCCTTACTCATCCAAAGATGACGCCAATGTGTACGAAAAGCTTGAGATTCTCTATCTTCAATCCATCCAGAAACGCAGAGCACACAATGCAAAGCTCTATTCTCCTCTTCGGTTAGTCGTTCAATGGTAAATTCTTCAATATCACCAACACGCTTCTGCATTCGATAACCACTTAAACCAGCTCCTTTAAGAAAATAATTTTAATCGACTTTAAATATATAAAATACCAGCTACACCAAATAATGATCCAAAAATAGCTGTAATTGCAGTTCCAGTTAAACCAGCAAATATCGTTGTAGCCGTAAGAGCGGAAATAGAGGCAACAATTAATGGCGCAGCCAAACCACCAGTAACACCTTTTTATCAAAAGAAATAATTCTACATTTATAAAATTAAAAAACCTATTAGAACACCACCCAAGCCAGTAGCAGCCCCAATAATTGCGTAGCGTTTATATTTTCTCAATTTGGATTTCTTCTCACGAATTTGTTGATTCTCCCTGAAATAAAAAATTCTAATTGTAGAATTGCTAATACATAATTACATAGATTCTTTATACTCTGTTACAAGTTGATCACCCAAAGTCGATTCAAACTGAAAAACGAATAACAATTTTCTAGGCTTTTGCGCTTATGAAAAATTTAGTTTCAAACAAATACTTCTTCAAACACGTCCCAATGTACGCCTAACAATGCAGAGATGTGACGAAGGAGCACACGAAACCGAGAATCATAATCCCCATCAACAATAATTGCAAGGAGAAAAGATCCCAAAAGAGGTACACAACCATGCTTCTGCAAAAATGGATCTGACTTGATGGCTAAAAGTTGAATTTTATTTCGAATTGTTAGTAGTCCACTTACAAGTAATCAATGCAGCAATATCCTCATTAAAAGCGGTTGCTTCCTAGGAAGTTATAAACAAAATTTTCATATAAATTAGAAAAACCTCAATGTGTAATCTCAATGAATTCTGAGTTTTTACAGGAAGGTTTCCCCATTTAAACAACACGTCGAGTGCTTTGTTACAGAAAATTCTAAATTTAAAGATTTGAAAAATAAGTAAGTTTAATTCTTACGTTGATTGTCCATCGGCAGATTTTTTATAAAAATCCAACCTCCTAAAATAAAGGATTTTAAAATTAAAGTAAGAATTGTTTTACAATATCGTTATAATTAAATCAGTGAATGCAAAACGAGTGGAAGGCGACAATTGTTTTACAAGCGTTGACGCAATGTGTTGTTGTCCGTTCTGAGAGAGACTACCTACAGAATAATAAATATACGCGTAGATTAAAAATAAACCTTACTTGACGATGACGAGTTTGATAACGAGTGATGATGACGAGGAAATGTATCAGAATATGAAAGACCGCGCGACTTGCTAGTACTTGAAGTTGGTGAATCAGCCTCACTTTCTGAAGTCATTGTAATTAGGTCGTTCCAGTAGTTTCAAAATATAAAATATTGTCGATAACTACATAAAGTAACCTCAAAGGGTCAATAATTAAATGTTTTAGTACAAAAAATAGACAAAAAATTAATTTATATAATTAAAAATAATCATACAACAAATCATCAAAGAAAATATCTATAAAAGAATCTGAAAGAAATTGAGCCAAAGTGAAAAACAGAAAGTCAATAAAAGAAGGTCAATGTCTTTATTCAATTAAAATGCTGTTTTTGTAAATTCATTCCAAGCATCATTTAATTCTGTAAAAATAGCTTTAGCAAGAGGCTCATTTATCGTTCCTGCTTGTTTATCAGCTGTAAAACAAGAAAATTTTAATTATTTATATTTTATAAAAAAAACTAACGATGTACTACTAGACAAGCTTTCCTGTAATATTTCTTCACCTTTAAACAAAAAATAAATTTAAAAATTATAACATTTTAAAAGTTACCTTGTCTGGAGCAAATAATTCAGCAACACTCGGTTGTTGCCAAACAATTTTAGCTTCATCCCAAAGAATCAGAGATAAAGAGCCTAATAACGCTCGAATATTTCTTTGCTTCCCATCCGTCCAATCTTTTATCTGAAAAAAGAACAATTAAAGATATTTGAACCAACTTAAAAGAGACCTTTAAAGCTAAAGGATCCATTCCCTTAGCATCTCGTTCTTTAACCATAGCAGAAAGTGTTTTGTTTGATTGCTTTGATGATGAAATAAACCCTTGCGCAGAAAGTAAATCATCAAATGCATCAAAATTTAAAGACGTCTTTTTTACATTTTCAGAAGTTTGTTTGGCTAAAAAATGTTAAATTTCAATTTAACAAGTAAGATAAACCTTCTATTTTTGTAAAATGTATACTTGAATAATCTGGCTTTGAAGTGCTTGGAATTTCCTAAAAAGATATTTAAAATTCTCAAAAATATATAAAACATTATTTGATGACAAGTTTGTTGAAGACAGAAATTCATCAAGAATATCATTGGCAGATTTAGTAGTAGATTCATTGCCCATTTTGTTTTCTTCGTTGAACAAAAAATCTGGAGTGGATTTGTTGTGATGAATTGATGGTCCAGTGGATGCTGCCGTTTCCGTTTTTGTAGTAATTTCCTGATCCACTAAATTAAGCAAATCATCAATACTTTTATTTTTAGCTGAATTTCTAGAAGAATTTTGATTCAAAGTTGGAGGAAATATAGAATTGAATTCGTCAAGTAAATTTGAACAAGTAATATTGCTTGTAAAAGTTTCGCTAGTTGCCGGAATATCAATTAATTTTTGTTGAAAAGAGGGTATGGAAGCTGTCTCGATTTCTGTTAAAAAATAAGATTGTGAATAAAGAATATTTTTAATTCAACCATTAAGAATGTTGTCATCATCTTCCCAAGCTGATATCAAAACATCATCTCTTTTCTCTCCAACAATATTCTTATTCAAATCGTTTCCGAAAGGATAATCATTCATACCTGTCGCAATAGCTTCTAGTTTTGGATGCAAATTCAGTTGTGGATCTTCGTGTGTTAATTGAACAGTTCGAGTTTTAAATAAAGATGGGGCAGGAGGTCTTGGAGGCGGTGCTTTTCTCTCTAGGTTTGAATTAGATTTAGCTGGGTCAGGTTGAGTTGCTTCAAATCCCAATTGAGTTTTCAAATGTTCTGAAAAATATTTACAATTAAATATGTAAAAGTTAAAAAAGTAACCAGATAAATTTGTGACTGGAGTCTTCTCTTTAATCGTCTTAATTAAATTCATCCCACGATCGAAAAACTTAACAGACTGGCCGTACTACAAAAACAAAATTTTCATGCTTACATTAGTCTAAATAACAATAATAGCTTGCCAATGATTGTGTAGATGCAGAAAACTCATTTTTAGGTATCAAAGAGTCCAATCTATCAGATGGTATAACAGGCTCGTTTAGATTCACATTTAAAGCCATAGCAATATCTTCAACCTTAATACAACATGAGTTAAAATTGAAAATGTATTAACCTGTTCACACAAATCTTGAATTGTAGGACGGGAGTACGGATCAGGTTGAAGTGTTATTTCTGTAAACAAAAAAATCATTGCTTTATTAGAGTTCTGAGATTACTAATTAAGTCGTGAAATATTCGAAATGGAGAATTGCTAGTTATTGAGTATTTTGCGTTTATAATTCTAAGTTTAGCACTATCTTCAAACGGATGCACTTTAAAGCAGATATAGAAAAGTACACAACCAAGAGCCTTTAATAAGTTAAATATTATCAAAAGACGCCAAAATTAAAAATACCCAAATATCTTGCGCAGGCCCTATCGGATAGTTTTGATATGTTTCTAAAATCTCAGGTGCACGATACATTGGTGTTGTGTGTTTTGACATCTAAAATGTCAGTTATTAGTCAGATTTAAGATAAATTTATAAACCTCCTCTTCCAATTGTGAGCGCATTAATGCGTTCCAATCATCCTTAGGTCTGTAAATATCAGTTGTAGCACTTCCGAAATCACAAAGCTTAATAAAGCCACGAGAGTCAAAAAGGAGATTTTCAATCTAAAAAAGGAATCATAAAAGAATCTAATTCAATATAAACCTTAATATCTCTATGTGTAATAGGTGGATTGCGATCATGCATATGTTGAACAGCAGAGCAAGTTGAATAGAAAATTTTACAAATTTGTTCTGTGCTCAATTCCATCTTTTGTAAATAGTCAATTAGAGGGCCACCAGAGCACAATTCAGTCAAAATTAAAAATTCGGCATAACATTGCTGATGCCTTTGCATAGTTTTTGAGCCGTCAAGTTGCGTTGAATGAACAAAATGTACAATTGCTGGATGTCCATTCAACTAATCAGATTATTAAATAAAATATTTACAGCAAATAACCAACTTGTTTCATAAATCTCATCTCACGCAAAACTGATTCTGCTGTCGCTTTATCATGAGCCAGTTGTCTTTTTAGCGCAAACCATTCACCATTCCTCACATCTTGTACAGCGAACTTAAAAACACATGTTAAACAAAATTAAGATTTTAGATACCACAAGAGCAAAACCGCCCTCAGCAATTAAAGACCGAACAGTATACGATTCACTGCCAACCTCAATAGTTTGACCAATTAAAGCATGTTGATCAGCTGACAGTCCAAATTGAGAGCTTGCCTGACTAAGATAATTCAATGCCGTTTGAAGAACCATTTTAACAAAAAAAACTTTGAAAAATTAAAACTAATTCTAGGAAAATAAAATTTTTGTTCAAAACATTGTAGAAATTCAAACTAATTCAAAAAATATTTATTTATTAGTAAAATTTAACGAAAATAAATCAAAAGCGCATTGGAATATTAGGCCAAGTTTGTGGCTTGTTTTCATTTACTTGCTTATTAAAATTTTCTTGAATTGACAATTCCTGCTCTCTCAACTTCAAAAAAGCTGGCTCCCCATAAAGTGCTTTCTTTTGGCCATTCTGATGAGACATGGTTGACCGATTTGATGAGCGAAAATTTCCCAACCGTCCAACTAAAATTAGTTTTATAAATTTTGAATATCTTGCTAATATACCAGTAGTAGCATCACGATACTCCAACCCTTTATTCATAGAATTAGCAAGCGCTGTTTCAATCCGTTTATGTTCATCACCTTAAATTTGTTGTGTTAATTGAAAAGGATTTTAAAAAGAAAACAAACGTTGTTTGCGATGATCAATGGATTTACGCAAAAAGTCGACCACTTCTGGAGTCAAATCAGAATCTGAAAGACTTTGCATGCTTTTACTGCTTTGTGGAGCATCATTATTAACACGTCCATTGTTCCAATGTTTCCATGCCATCTCACGTGCCCTTGCCTAAAAATAAAAAAAACTAAAATAAAATATTTTATAAACCTCAATTCCAATCCATTTTTGTGCAATATTATAATGATCCCAAAAGTTTGCAAAATCCTCTTCTTTCCACTGTCCTTTCCCTAATCCAGCACATTCACCATGTGAAGTCATTTAATCTTAACAAAATCACTTGAAAAATCTGCAAAAAAAGTTTTTACGAACAAAAAATCACTGGACTAAATGGAAAATTTATTGGCGGGGTTAATTGAGTCTCGACATTTGAGTCTCTAAGGTTGAGAATCCGGTCCATTTTAGCGCTGTTGATTGAGTCTCTCAACGGCGGGACTCAATAGCACGTTCCAAAAACTCATAAAATGACAAAACGCCAATGACTATTTTTTAACATTTAAAATAAAAATTTTTGACCACCCCCACCACCCCAGGCTATAAAATTTCAGCTGACAAATTGTATAACTTGCTCCAAAAATTATGATTTTGTTTGTTTATTTGGCCTCTTTCATTTTACTGCAGAAATATTTTGCTGTTTTTATTAAAGTCCTCCAAATGATAGAAAAATTCCAACAAAATAGTTTCTGTACATGTTTGCAATTATTTCATTTAATTTGTTTACTCCTATTCTATGGACACGTTTATCAAAAAATTTGGGTAATCCTATATGAAGTTAAAGTAATGATACCTTAGTATTTTTAGCGACTTGAGTTACAAATTGAGAATAAAAAATTATTATTAACTAATATCCAAAGAGTTAAACGTTCGCCAAAAGCTGGTTTGGAAACAGCTGTAAATGATGAATTGAGCCAGTGGACCGTGTTACTGGGACATGATTCAATCATCCCTGTAAAAGATAGACTCTAGCCTTATTTAACTTTGATTCATATTAGAAAAATGTCTTTGAAATATCTTGTCAAAGAGTACATCGCTACTGTGCAGATGAAGGGAAGAAATTGCGAGGAATGACTGGCCCTCCTGGAGTGAAAGGACCACCAGGAATAATTGGACCTCCTGGAAAGCGAGGGCCGCCTGGTCGGTCAGGCCCAGAAGGTGTTGCTGGTGAATCAGGCGAAAGAGGCCCGCAGGGAAAGAATGGTTCATAATTGTTAAAATTAGTTCATTTTTATTTACACAGGACAGTGCAATTGTTCATTGCCAGATTTATACATTCATCGGATTCCCGTCCCTGGGCCGCCTGTTCCAGTTGACAAACTCGTACCGGTTCCAATTGTGTTAGTCAAAGAAGTAGAAATAACTAAGTTTATAAATTAAAGAGACTAATACTTAAAAATTTGAATGGTATTTCTTAGACTTGTCCCGTTCGAACCAACACCACCCGGCTTTGCCGTAAGGAATTTCTTTTTCATTTATGAATTTTTTGTAAATAGCCACCACTTGGATGGCGCCCGGGCATGCCAATGCCAGATAAAGCACACACACGTCCTATCCCCAAGCCAGGTGTAATTCACTCAAAAGGTCCATTCCGTTTCTGGTGGACTCGTCCTTATCGGAAACGTCCTACTTTATCATCTCACACTATTACTGGGCCAACACCGCCCCCACGCGAATGGAGTCCCAGAGTAGAGGTGAATGTGACAATGAATCAGACAACATTAATACAAGAACCAACCGAACAAGTAAAACGAGGTTAATTAAAATAGGTTTATGGAAAGTAAAAATAAATTTAGAATGTAAGTTGAATGCAGTTGGCATTCCTGTTCTGCATGCCGACTCCCAATATGGTGCTACTGGTTCCTGGTAAATAAGGATGGAATCCGTAATGTACACAAAATTTCAGGTTCCGAGATTCCATGCCACGTAACGAAGAATGGGCACGAAAACGATGGGTCACTGATACATTCGCATCTGCTGTTCTTGTACCTAATATATTAATAGCAATATAGATTCCAAACTATTTTAGTATGAATACGAAAACGAACGCGAGCTGTTGAATAAAAAACAAAATATAAAGTTAAGCAATCTCTAGTGATCTAATACCTAAAAACTTAAAAAGATATTATATGGATTTTTTGGCTGCTGGAACAGGAAGTATGGTCAATAACGCCTCGTACTATTATCATAGACATGGCTCAAATATCTTGGTTCGATACGATTTGGACACTACAGAACAAATCCAGAGTGATTCCCTTGGACCAATATCTTACCTAGATTGTAAAAAATTCTAGATTGAAAAATATAAACAGATTTTCCTTATTTTAAGGCCCGAGAAAGCATGATCAAAGTTTTGAGGCAAGAATTTTTGTATAGTAATTTTCATATTAGACGCGAGAAAAAGAATTTGAAACCTATTTTAGGAATGTAATGAAACAGAAAGGCATCCATGGCTTTATAATCGATCCCATAATTATGTGGACTTTTCAGTTGATCATAATGGGATTTGGGTATTCAGATGAATAAAATTTAGAAAAAAGTTCAGGTTATTTATATGCGCCCTGATTCTGAAAGACTATTGGTCAGTAAAGTGGAAGAGGTCAGAACAAAAATTATAACATAACAAAAACATAACCTCGATAAGTTTAGGACCTTTTAGTAATTGCTACATGGGAGCTAGACGTTAATGGAACGGTTAAAATTACCACCAAATTTTTTCTTTCTAAAATTTTCGTTTTATTAGGAATTAGCAGATGCTTTTGTTATGTGCGGGGTAAATACTTTAAAAAATGATTTAATATTATTTATTAAAAAAGGTATTATACGGACTGGAGAATGCAAAAGATCGCGAGACATTCATCTCTTTTGCCTTTGATTTGGAAAGAAAGAATTTTAAAAATAAATACCTAAATTATTTAGTTAATTAAAAAATTTCAGAAAATGAAAGTCTATTCATCGATGTTCCTTGGTAGGTTAAAATTGAACTGATCGAGATTATTTAAGTGTTTTTTAGGTACAATCCCTATGAAGGTTTGACCCAGATAAGCTACAACCCCACGGATGAACGCATTTACTTCTTTGACTCAGGAAAACTATTAAGCGTAAATGTAAGAATGGAGCTCGATTATTATGACGAACAGGAGGAAATTTTGATGCAATAAAAGAATTTGTCGAAAAATCCTTTCAATAAAATTTTAACAGTTCCATAAAAATAGGACAATTACATTATTGAAAAGATTTAAGAAAAGAAGAAAGTGAATTACAAATTGGCTTACTATTTTTTGATGCTAATAAATGTAATTTATTGACCTTGGAAGTTCGCCGCGTCACTCCCTTGCTTAATTGATTCGATTGAGAAACATTCAACATTTTCGAACTTAAAATAATACTAAATAAACATCCAAATAATCAAAATATGAAACCTTGAACTTTTGTTTGACTTTCTGTCAATTTCAATTGGCGCTGATCTTGAGGAAGATGGAACGTCTATAGTTTTTTCCAAAATAGATACGTCGTTTTTATCTGATGAAAAAAGCGAGGGAAGCTTAATGGGATGCGATGCAGGTTTTTGACATCCTTGACAAATTACCTTTATTTTGGCACTTAAAATAATTTTTTTTCAAATAATTTTTTAAAACAAAAACCTTTTATTTCTCCGACATCTTCGTTTGCTGATTTGAATTTTTGAAGCTTTAAAATCGAGTTTAATACCACAAAATCTGCAGCAATCGGTAGGCAATTTTTCAGTTCCATCATCTAACAACTCCTTGGATATTTGAGCACATATTGGTAGTGGAAGATTTTCGAAAACTTCACTCTTTGTAATAGAAAGTAAAAATTTGTTGTTAAGCCGGTCAATTGGAGTTGAAGAATCCATGATAACTTTATTATTGAACTAAATAAAATTTAAAAATTTTTTTAAAAACGATTAATGCTCGGGAATAACTTTAAGTGCATGGACTCAAATGAATTTAGGTGCCGGACTCAAGTGGATTTATATGGTCAAGGTCGATTCAGCGCCAATTCCGAAACGGGCCAACTGATCGGTGCGAACTTTGATCAACTAACTTTTTTTTATTTATTTAGTCTTGATCCCATCTAATGAGTCTTATCATTCGAAGGCCCTCATATCTTATGAAAATTTATTAATTTATTTTTCAGCTTCCAAATGAAAATCGCCCAGATTTTCTTAAAAGGTCTAAAATTTGATTCCGGAATTATAATTCTAAAAAGGCCTCTATCTACAGCAATATCTGAAATCGAAAAATCAGAAAATTACGACATTTCACACAAAGCACCAGTCCTTCCAAAAAAGCTAAGATCAACTGGCGAACCCCTTGACTTTGTTGATTATCAAAAGGTAGTGTGCTCTGGAGGAAATGGTGGCAATGGAGTTATTTCGTTTTTGCGTGAAAAGAATTTTGAATTTGGTATTTTATAACAGTTCTTAAAATGTTTGACTTTATTTTAAATTTCAGCTGGTCCAGACGGCGGCAATGGTGGAAATGGAGGTCATGTCATTTTTAAAGGTTTTTGGTTTTTCTTTTCAAAATTTTTATCCAAATTTAGCTAATTCAAAAGTCAGTGACTTATCGAGAGTAGAATTGTTAATGAAAGCAGAAAATGGACAGGCAGGTATAAAACTTAATTTTAACCGCAAAAATTTGCCAGACTCTTTAAAGGTCAAGGAAAGTGTTGCCACGGCAAAAATGGTGGCCATTTATACGTGGATGTGCCATTAAACACGCTTATCAAACGACCAAGTGAAGATGAACTTCGACCTGTAAAAGAGTCAATTTGGGAACTAACCCATGATGGGGAAATGTTTATTGCTGCAAGAGGTGGTGCTGGTGGACATGGTAATGCTTTTTACCTATCGAATATGGCAAGAAAACCGCTAAAAGCCGAAGAAGGAGGCCGTGGTGAAAAGGTAAAGGATAGATTAAGACGTTGATAAAGTTGTTTTAAGATAGCTTATGATATAGAAATGCGCGTGATGGCAACTGCCGGATTTGTTGGATTCCCAAATGTTGGAAAATCGTATGTTTTAATTTTCAAGCAATTTATCTACTATTCTATTCAGTACACTTCTCAGAGCAATTTCCCGTGCCAAACCTAAAGTGGCTGCTTATCCCTTTACAACACTTAAACCTAGCGTCGGAATGGTTGAATATTCGGATTATTTTCAAGTCGCTGGTTATTTATTCAATTTTAAAATCTTTAATAAAATTTATTTAGTTGCCGACATACCCGGCTTAGTGAAAGGAGCTCATAGGAATGAAGGTCTGGGTTTCAGTTTTTTGAGGCATATTCTTCGTTGTGAATGCATCCTTTACGTCATTGATTGTTCCCAAAATGATTTGCAAAATCAATGGCTTTCATTGAGAAGAGAATTGGAATTGTATGATGCTGATCTAAATAAAAAGGAAACTGCAATTGTTTTTAACAAAATTGATACATTGAATAATAGGGTATTTTTAAAAATATTTTTATGAAAATTAATTAACAATATTCAGATAGAATTTGAGAAGAAAGCCGCAAAAATGTACGCCGGTCAGCGGCTATTTTTTATTTCGGGAAAGTATAGACTAGATCTTCAACCTTTATTGATGTATTTACGTGAAAAACATGAAAGATTTTTAATTGAAAGAAAAGCCCTATTGAAGAAAGAGGAGGAACAGATGATGATGTGATTTTTTGTTTGAAATTTTTACAAATAAAAAATATACCTTGATTCTAAAAATCCATTCCTGCGATCTTGTATTCGTCCCCAGTTTAAAACATGTGATTCTGATTGTCGAACTCTCTCGGGTTTTCTTAGTAACAATGGGAATTCTTTTCCAGGCAGTGGGAGACGTGCAGCCAAATTTGCGTCAAACAAACATATATTACTTGAATTTTCTTTAGCATTGGCATCCACATTAAAATACAAGACAGAAAATCCAGTCATGAATGCATCCATTCCTAAATTTTTATTCAAAGTCAAACCGCCAGTGATATCCCGGTTCCGGGATTAGTTCTACGAAACGAGGTTCCGAAATTTAAAACCGGAACATCACTGTAAACAGGTAAATTATTATTAAAATACCTGCTCGATGTCTTCCTCTGCTTTCAAAAGAGCCTAAGTGATTTGAACTTTCATTTGCTTCAGTCGAGGTAGTTTCTTTAACACAACATGAATTATTTGTTTCCGAGTCTTCACTTGTGTCTTCAAGTTCGATTTTGGATTTTTTTGTTTTACTCAGCCCATTATTCTTTGCATCAGCAGCAAGTTTCCGTTTAATAGCCTTGTGTTCACGCCGCCTTTTTTCTTTATCCTTTTTAGTTTTCTTACGGCTATCTTCATAATCTAAGACCAGATCAACGTCATGTTCCTTTTGACAAGTCTTACGATTTCTGCAGTTACCAAAATTCTAAAAATTTAATATATCATAAAAATATTTACAAAAAATTAAAATTTACACTGTAGTTCTTGCATAATTCATCAAACTGAACATTTTTTGTAATTTTCTGTAGGAAACTATTACTTAGAACAACATTTATTCTACTGAAGAGAATTTCACTTCTAACATCTTGTGGGAGTTTTGAAAATTTGATAGAGATATAAGGTTTTAGTGTTTCCATTCGAATGTGGTTTAAACGTTGTGCTTTTCTAAATACATATTCCAAATACGAGCTTTCAAACTGAAAATATTCCAAGTTTAGACGTTCTATAGTAATCAGTTAGAATTTGTACAAACCTTTTCATTCTTTAAAGCTAAATATTTTGAATCCAAAATGGTAGGAGATCCAATACAAACAAAATTTGACCCGTCAACAATTCCGAACCAATCTGCTATATTTGCGACAAATTCATCCACGCTATCAGGCAATGCGGCATAAAAATGTTCATAAATAAATAATAAATCATTAAGTCCATTGTGAACTGCAAGCGAAACACCGGATGCGAAAATTTCTTCGAAAAGTGATTTGAAAATATTCTCTCTGGCGTTTGCCTAAACTTTAAACATAAATCTGATTGAACATAATTATCATTACCGCTTTTGTATATCTTATACCATGACTGAACAATCGATTAAAGTCGAAACCGTGTGATGAAAGAAATACAAAAGCCTCAGGATCTGCAACAAAGGGCTTTGATTCAAGCGAAAGCAGATCAAAAATCTGAAACAAATAGCAATTTCATTAAAACCAAAATCAAAGTAACCTTGCATTTATAAGAAATATTCAGAGGATTCTTCGTCTGCCTCCTTTGAAATGTAGCTATTCCCAATGATAGAATTGTACGGCTTTTTACTGTTTCTTTAGCAATCCTGTACCGATCGGAGAATGCCTTTTTATTAGAAGAATCACCAAGACCGCTAAACTCCTAAAAACGAATTTAAAAAATCATTTTAAATATTTTTAAAAAACCAAATCAATTGCTACAATATGTGCCTGTTGAATCGCACTTAGTAACTGTGGCCATACTTTGTTTATATTTTCCTTATTTATTTCAGCTATCGGAATTTTACTGTTAAAAGCCATCAATCTTGCACATAAGGAAAAATAAAAATAGTAAATCACAAAAACTTAAAATACTGAAAAGGCGAACAATGTCGCATATAGATTAAGAAAATTAACAAATTAAAATTTATTTAGATGAAAATTCGATAAAAAAACCATATTAGAATAACTTGATCATTTCATCCTTTGTTATAAAAACAACAATTATAACAGTAACATTATCACCGCAACCACCACGAATTGCTTCTGCACAAATTTCATCAGCTATATAAGACCATAAAGAGGCTTCGTCTTCTTTTACATTTGACGCTGTTCTACGTTTAAAACAATCCAAAACAAAAGGAACTGCTGAATCCACTGTGAAACTTTTCCAAAGCCCATCACAAGCCAAAATTAAAAACCTAAAGATCAAATGGAGTAAGAAATAAAAATAAGTTACTTACAAATCATTTGACCCAGTAGTTAATTTTTTAACATCTGGAATAGAAATAACTCCGTGTGACTTCATTTGACCATCTCCGATAGAACGTGACACCTCTAGAATATTTGAGTTTATTTATTGTTCGAATTCAATTATTTTTGTAAAGAAGCAAACAATTTTTAACCAAGCAAATTTTACCTAGAATACCCATCACACGACCATCTCTGAAAATAAGGAGTTAGTTACGCAAAAACTAATTCAGGTCTCAATATAAATCTTAAACTCTAAAATTAAGCTTACTTGACAGAACCACCAGCTTTTTGTATTCGCATTCTTTCTGCAAAAATCATTGGGCCATGATCAACAGTTAGTTGAAGAGCCATACTCTCCTTCTTATCATGTTTATAACGACAAATGACAGCCTATGTTCAAAGAAGAAAAATTAATAGAAAAGAAAATTAAACTTTTGTGTCGCCAATATTAGCGCAATAAATTGATTCATTTAACAACAATATAGTTGTAGCTGTGGTTCCATCTCTCAGAGTTGGTTTACTTAAAATTAAAAAACTAATAAAAGAAAACTAAAACCTTTTCTTGGCCTCCTTAAGAAAATCATCGTCAATAGATTTGTATGTTTCCTTAAAAATTTTCTTGATGGATTTCTCAAAAAGTCCAATATCCGAATTTCCATTAACACCTTAATTATGTAAGTTGGAAAAATTAAAAAATAAATAGCAAACATTTCCGGGAGACTTCAACAAATTTATTGACAAAGGACTTTTCGCAATAGTCAGCAGCATGTGCACCAGCATGGCCATCAAAAAGTGCATAAAACGCAAAACGTCCTTTGCTGAAAATATAGATCCAAAACATGAATCAATTTATTGATCACATGACCATACACTCCTAATGGGTCCAGCAAACTTTCCATCTGACTCTGTAATGAATCAATTAAAAGATGACGATCCTGCATATCTTCACGTTCCCCTTTGCGAGCTGCACAAACGCTCAAAAGAAAAGCATTCGACGATTGTTCTAAAATTGAAAATAAAGTCTAAGATTTCACATTTCAATGACGAAATCTTTTAATTTATCAGAACCTTGTATGGAATATAAAAAGCTAAAAACAATGACTAACCAGAGGCAATAGATCCTAGAGAAAGCAGAACACTATTAGGTTCACCATGCACCCCTGGTTTGGTTCTTTTAAGTTCAGTGGCTGAAATATCAACCTTTGCTACATCCTTATCATCTTCATCATCAGATCCATAAAGCGAAAAAATCGGAGTGCTTGCTTTTCTCTTTTGTGAAGAAACATCATCTTTAGAATCCATCTCTGGGATTAAAATTCTAAAATATTAAATACATCAAAAGTAAAAGTATATGATGTGATACAAAACAAATCGTAATTGAATCCGATAAGATTTATTTTTATTAAGTGCAAAAGAAAAAAAGGCAGGTTGGTTGATTAAATAGAGATCAAAAAATTAAAAAAATCGAATATATAAACAAAAAAAGTGAATATTTGGTGAGATTGCCATATTAAATATTTACTGCCTGTTGTTTTCTTCCCTTGATATAATTGAACGACCATCTTTAAATTGAATACGATATACAACATTTGCATTATCAAAAAATCCTTGCTTCAAAGATACAACAATAAACTTCAAAAGTCATTCATTACAAATAAAAAGTACTCTAGATAAATTACCTGACTCTGACTGAAATGATTTTTAATCATTTTTCCAATATTTTCAGTGTGTGAAATATCTAATGCTGCATCAATTTCATCAAGAATATAAAAAGGTGCAGGTTTAAATTTTAGCATAGCCAAGATTAAAGAAAGAGCAATCAGCGAGCGTTGTCCACCAGAAAGTTCAGATAATGAGTCCTATTAAAACTTTATAATTTATTAATTTAATAATTGCTTAAACCTTGTATTTTCCATTAAATGCGACGCGAACTTCAAGTCCTGAAAGACAATTCTCAGCCCCAGCTGGAGGAACGAGTTCAGCGCCTGCACCAGGGAGGAGAGTTGAATAAATTGATCCAAAATCCTTTAAAAATTAAAAATCATAGATAAATAATTCAAAATTAATACATTGCTAATTTGTTTGTGAGCTGCAATAAGTTCGCGTTTCTTCCTCTCATCAAGCTGTTCTATTGTATCGTAAAGTTGCTTCTTGTCTTTAACTAACTGAGATCGTTTGATATCCAATTCTTGACATTGACCCTCAGCTGTGTCTAATAAGTGCATTGCCCTGAATTTTTAAGAATTAAAAAGGAACAAGTTTTAAAAGAATTACTTTGTGTTTATTGTATGCGATAGCTCCTTGATTCTATCTTTGCGTTGTTCAATTTCTCTTTTTCCGATATCAAAAGTAAAATCTGTAAAATCATATTCAGTGTTACGTAAACCAAAATTTTCTTTTTCTTCAGAAATCCAACGGTGTATTCGTTCCAATTGTTGAGCCTGAAGTAAATTATTAAAAATAAAATGGATTAAAAATTTTTACTCGTTTAGCAAATTCCTTTGAATTTTTAACAGCTTCTTGCGCATCCCTTTCATTTGAAAGTTGCTTATTTTTCAATTGACTTATTCTTTTTTTAAATTCACTTATTTCAGCGGCTTTCGTTCGAAGAGTTTTATCTTTAAGACGAACATCTTGATTATATTTATCCATATCATCTTGAAGATGTTGAACAGATTCCTTTAAAATAACATATTAAATTAAATTCATAAATCAAAAAAAAAGAAACGTTAGCTTCGGCAACTTTTGCTATAAATTTTTCAATTTCTGCATTCTTTTCATCTCGCAATTTTTCCAAATGAGCAAGCTCATTTCCGTCGTTTTCAATTGACTGTTCTAATAACGAAATTTCTTCTCTTAAAATGTTAATTCAATCCGAATTATAGAATATAAAAACCTTAGACTTGCAAGACGTTCCTTTGCATTACCAAAAGTATCCTTCATCCTCTCAAGTTCTTTTTTGGCATTATCTAATTCACGTTGTGCATTATTTTTTTCATTTTCCTTGATTATAAAAAATTCAATTTTATTTAAAAATAAAACAATACATGGAAATTTTCATCCTTTTTCTGCTGTTCCAATTCACGAATAAGTTGTTTCAGTCTTTCAATATCAGGTAAAACATTTTCCATCGTTTCATTCAAGTCTTTGATTTCTTGCTCCAAACGTCCAATTTCTTCAGTTAAAACTTCAACAGGATTGGATTTTAATGCAGTTACAACCGCATCCAAATGATGTTTGTGATCACGTAATTTTGCATTTAAATCTTCAAAACGTTGCTGGATGGGACGAAGTGAAGCGAGTTTAGCTAGAAAGCAAAGATAAATTTCATTTAAAAAAATAAAAAAACTATTCAGTGAATGTTGCTCCTTGTTAATTTGAGAAATTCTCTCATACCGACCAAAAACATCGTGAAGTGCGCTCAAAACAGAAGCTTTATGGTTTCGAGAACCACCGGTTAAAATTCCTCGAGGGTTGAGATCATCACCATTCAATGTTACAGTTCGACAGTTTACATTTTGATTTTTATAAGTTAACAAATTTGCTTGTTCCATATTTAAACAGATCTGAAAATTCCCCTATAAATAAAAAAATCATTAAAAATACCAAAGAATTTCCAAAGACAAAGTTTATAACTGGCTCTAATTCAGGTTCATATTCAATCAATTCTCGGGGCACAAAAACATTTTCATCACCAACCATAAGTTTAGCTTCTTGAATCTGACGTTTACTCACAACTCCACGTACTTCAATTTTATCCATAGGAAGCATTGTAACGCGATTTTGAATACATTTCTTATCAATAAGAACTTTGGCAACTTCAGCTTTGTTAACCACAATGTTGTAAAGCTAACGAAATTTATTAGAAAATTAAATTAAGAAATTTTAATAAAACAAACCCGCCCTCCAGCAACAACTTCTAGTGCTGTTGCAAATTTAGGATCTTTTAATTTAAACAATTTTGCAACAACTCCTCTAACCTCCCTGCGATCAAAACCAGCATAGGGGTCTTTATAATTGAATTGTAAATTGTAATAACTAAGAAATCAAAATTTTAATTACTAGAGAAAAGAAAATTTTACCGTGCTTCAAAATTATCAAGTTCACGAGTAATTTCAGCATGTTCTCGAGATAGGAGCTTTCGCTCAGCTTCGAAATTTTTCTCCAGTTCGGGATCAAAATTCAATGAATGAAGATCTCGCTAAGGAAAGATTTCAAGTTTAAAATTTAAATTAAGTATAAAAAACCTCAATTTTAGAAATTTCAGTTTCAATCCTTCTTTTTGATTCGTGATCGCCAGTAGATCGACGTTTAAAAGTGGCAAGTTCCAGCCGTTTTTTCTCGATAACTTTTCGTGACTGCGAAAGTTGCATCTCCAATTTCTTTGAATTTGTTTGTTGCTCCGACAGCTTTGTTCTAGCAGCTAAATATACAAGATTTAGAGCACAAGAAAATATTTAATACATATAAGTTGCGCCTCTAAAGTCACGGCATTTCCCTGCTCATCAGTAGTCATTCCACGAGCCAATGCTTCTAGTCTCAGACGTGCTCTTTGAACAGCTTTTTCAGCAGACAATCCACGCTGTTCCACAGTCCCGTTTTCAGATTGAGCATTGGCAAGGTAATTTTTCTTTGTTTCTAGATGTTGTCTATCACCAGTTAACGATTCAATCTTCCGTTCAATAGAAACTTGTAGCTCTTTAAGATCAGCCTATAAAATGTAACTTAAAAGATCTTTTTTTTTAATAAAACTTCTTTTCCATCTTTTTCTGATTCTATTTTTGCAAGTGAACTTTGTTTTTCCTTAAGTAATTTCTCCAATTTCTGAAATTCAGGAGCAGTATTTTTAGCACTCTCCGATTCCATTTTTCGTAAATTTTCTTCTTCACGTTTTGCTTCCTGCTGCAACAAATCAAGTTCCTTTATTACTTGGGTAATTTGTTGTCGAAAGGTTTGGGCCTTGTTTTCGAGTTCTTTAATTTGCAACTAAATAAGAAATATAAAAATGAATCTTTAATGATTTTATAATACCTGACTATTATGATAATCATAAGCATTAAACTTTCGTTCAAGAACTTGAACCTCACGTTCAATTCTCTGATATTCCAAATAATTTTCACGATCCTTCTTTAAGCGTTCTACACGAGGCAATATATCTTCTTCAAAAAGCTGAATATCAATAGTAATAAATAATTGAAACCAAAAAACCTTGTTAATTTCATCAACTTTGGCATCTCTTTTTTCGATAATACGAATGGCATTTAGTTTTTTGCATTCATACATACGGACGCCAGCTGCCTCCTCTAACATTGAAAGAATCTAAATATAAAATTGAAACTCTAATAAAAGATAAATAAATTCACCTCTAATGGCTTCATACCAAGAACCTTTGTTATTCGTCCTTGCATTATTAAAAAATGCGGATTGTTCACATTTATACCAACCATTCGAAAAAGATCAGAAACCCGTTGATTAGTCGCCACAGTTCCATTTATTTGGTATGTATTTCTCCCATTAATGATAATCTGAAAATTGGTGCTGTCTTTCAAACAAAAATTGAAAACCTGTCTTCGAACAATAATCTCTTTGCACTTGCCGTAACCGGCCGGTTGCTGCTCGCTATTGTCAAAAGTAATAGTAACTGTTGCACGATTTATACCAGCTTGGCCTTGTTTGTAAACAAGATCAGAAAGTGAATGTGCACGAACATTTGCCAAATTAGTTATACCAAGCAGAAAACAGATTGCATCCAAAATGTTTGATTTACCAGAGCCATTCAAACCAGTTATTGCATTAAACTGTGGATCTAGTTTGTTTACAACTTCCAGCTGAGAATACGATTTAAAGCCTTCAATTTCAATCTTTTTAATGCGCATTCTAATAAAATTAGTAATTAAACATTAAAATATGAAAATGAATTATACAAACAACCGAAAAAAAGAGGAACTTTATGGATATGCCCAGTGAGACTCTAGTGTTCTTTTTAAAGAACAATATCTCTTTTTTAAATAAAGTGAAAATAGAGAGTGAAAATATTCGAGGTAGTGTGCTAAAAAGAGAGATTTATCAACGTTAGAGAAAAATATTAGTACAATAACTCTGGCCGTTTAAGTGCTCAATACTGAGAGCGCAATAAATACTGTATGTGAATCTGAATGATGAATTATTAAAAGTCGAATAGTCTTTTATGATCAAAGATTATTATATTATCAACAAAATCGAATCTCTCTTTTTAGCGCACTACCTTAAATATTTTCCCTCTCAGTTCGGTCATTTCGCTTTGCTAAAAAAAGAGATAGTTCTTTAAAAAGATCACTAGTCTCGATAACATGAATCTGAGCCTTTCGTAAAATCAATCTTTCGGTGTAATTTGAATTCATCAATTATCACCGGTTGTCGATCACGGAAGTATCGATTTTATTGATTAATAATTTTCGAAAATAAAAACACTTCGATTTTAAAAAATACAATTCTGGTTTGGTTACAGTAGTTATCGTGCTCTCATTATTGAGCACTCAAACAGCCAGAGTTATTGTACTAATATTTTTCTCTAACGTTAGAAAAATCTCTCTTTTTAGCACACTACCTCAAATATCTTCCCTCTCTATTTGGTACATTTCGCTTTGCTAAAAAAGAGATAAAGTTCTTTAAAAAGATCACTAGAGTAGGAATTCTATAAATTCAACAGGAATCGTCATTATTTAAAATCTATAACATTTAATTTTTAATAACTTTTAGATCTTGTAAAAAATGCGTTCTGTAAAGCACGGTCGCAAAAAGTCTGTACGCTATCGTTACAACATTTCTTCAGCGAAGAGGCAGAATAAAAAATTAAAGAAGCTACGTAAATTTAAAGGATGGTTAGTTAAACATACCTACTTTAACTTTTATTAATTTAGTCAGCCAATTGAAAATGCATGGCAAAAGCAAATGACAACCCGTCAGAATTTGGCTTCTATGGGGCTCGCTTATGATCCTAATGAGGTTATTATTTTATTTTTTATATCATCAAAATTTAGGCAATTGAAATTGATGGCGACGAAAAGCGTTTGAAGACAGGCCGTCTAAAAAAGTCGACTAAATGTATTATTTTCATTTTAAAAATTCAATAAAATTAAACTTTAAAATCTAGGTAGCACAACGAATGTACTGCTTGAGCTTGAACAAATTGCAATTGATGAGACAACCGAATCTGACAAACAGAAAAAACGACAAAGGCAAAAAGCTACTCTACATCCGAACGATACTGACGTTTGCAAAAAGCTGTTATCCAAACACGGGGAGAATTACGAGGTATTTTTTAATTTTTAAAGTAGGTTGAATTTTTGGAATAATTTTAATTCTATTTAGGCAATGGCTCGCGATTCTTTGAACATTTGGCAGGATACGCCTCGACAACTTGAACGCAAAATTGGTATTTATAAGAAAAATTTGAATGATGAAAATATTTAATTTTGTTGGTTTTCCATTAAAATGTTCATGATTTATGTTTATTCTAAAAAAATCTAAAATCAAAAAGTGTTTATTGATAACTTCATTAAATCATTTCCCATAGTAACCTGACCCATAACCACCATAGCAATAAGATGGACTATAATAGCAGTAATAGCTGTTCGAACCATACGATGAATAGCCATAATTGCTAGGGTAGTAGGCATTAGAATATCCATAACCACCATAACCAGGATTTGAATAGCTGTAACCATAACCACCATAACCGGGATTCGAATAGCCGTAACCATAACCAGGGTTTGAATAACTGTAACTATAGCCACCATAGCCAGGGTTATTATATCCATCTCCGGTAGGACAGAAAACAATAAGACACAAAACATTGCTGGCAGCAGATGATTCAGTTGCCTGTTTGTCGCTTGTTACTGCTGGCTGATCCTTATTATCCGCCAACGCCCCATTGTAAACCTTAAAAATATTTTTTCCTACATAAATTAATGTAAGACAGACGCTTACTAGTTGAAGTGATAAAAGCACAAAAATTTTTTTGATGAACATAGAAATCCAGTAAACATAAATTTAAATGAGTCATCTTAAATTCGTCCTCTTACTATTTAAAAGATAACTCTTGTTTGTTTTTCGAATTAATTTGTACCAAATTTAACTTTTAAATTTGTTTTGCGTCACTTTAACTAACATAAAGTTTTTAAAGAATGGACATTTAATGAGAATCAATAAAAAATTAAAAAAGTAAATATACAAATCTGTGTTTTTCCATGCTTATTATTGTTCAATTTCCCTCCTCCTCATCCGCTCTCGGATTTCTCGTAAAGAAGAAACGGATGATGATCGATCTAAAATATTTTTTTCTAAAAAATAAAAAGATAGTAAATACCATGTCCAATAGCTCTCCGCCTTAATCTTCGTTCCCTTTCCTCGGTTACATTATCAGCAGGTAATGTAGTCAAACAAGGCTGAGTTGATGAGTGATCAATCATTTTCAGTCGTCCTTTTCGTTCGTCTTCGCGTCTTTCATTGGCCTTAAATTTAAATACACTACTTTAAATATTTTTTAATAAAATAACCAAATGCTCTCGAATACGAAGAACGATCCACACAATTAATACGGGCATTAAACACAGAAGAACTGCCATTAGAAGTGCCAATGGGATTGGTGTATTTTCAAAGAATCTTATGAAAAATCGGTTAAGATGTAGTCCAGCAATCGAAAATGGAGATAGAACAAAGTTTGAAAGCACCTCGGCGAGCACCTGAAGTGGATCAACGAGAAGAATTGGCTCAATCAACATGTCCTTTTAGATAAAAAAATTTATTATTGCAAATAAGCCCAAATTACCTCATATGACTTTAAACAGTCACTTTTATCTTTGATTGTAACCTTAAAAACAATTCTTTCTCGAAAAATTGTAGAAACCTACATAACTCAAAAGAACATCAAACGCCTCACTCATTAAACCTCGAGGTGTACAAGAATGTTTAGAACTATCCCAGTTTGCACGTTCAAATCGTTGTGCTAAAACTTCCTTAAAATGTATATTGTAAGGTGATAAACATCAAAATTTTAAGGGGCAAATGTTTGGCACATTTATCTTTTTAAACAATAAACTAACTTGATATTTTCGAATATATGCAAAATAATATGAAATTCCAAATGCACTAACAAACACAACAAAACAGAGTCGACGAAAACTGCAAACCCAGCGGATTAAAATTATAGAAGCAGGAAGAACTAATAACAAATTGAGTAACATTAGATAAGGCAAAATTGAATGGAGTAAAGCAAGAATTGAGTTTTGTGATCGAACATCCGCCTATTATAGCTAAATTAAAGTTCAACTTAAAATATAAAAACCTCTACAAGAAAATTTTCCAAAGCAAAACGCAAATCTTCTCTTAATCCAAACTCTTCAACAGTTTTCTCGCTTTGTAAATAACGCTTGAGCACAGATAAATCCTCAACTGAAAGAGCAACCTGAATTTAAGATATAAAAAAGAAAGAGGCAATTTAAATACCTGAGCTTTCTTAAAAACTGGCTGATTTGTATCATCCACGTCTATGTTAAGCTTGCTCAAAAAATTCCTCAAAACATGTTTCATCAGAACATCAACTGAATTCTCACGAGCCGTGTGGATAATATTTAGACGTTCGCGAATTTCAGAATTTTCCTGAAACATTCTTCATAAGTGTAGATTTAATGTCCAAAAAGTAATAAACAATCTACCTAACAAGTTAAATCTAACTAAACAAGAAGCTGCCTTCCCGAAATTATATAAAAAACCTTCAATAGAATATTAAATTTCTCGCCACAATCATATCCAATATTGCCAACACCTGTATTGCCATAATGCGAGTTAGACAGAGGATCAGAAGGATCGACCCACCCACTCCGATCGACACTAAAACATAAATAAAATATTTATAAAAATAAAATAAACGTTAAGTCGATGTCAACTCCTACAGCATAAAGCAACTTGAAAGTAGTTAAGAAACAAAATAAATTCAGTAACATTGAATTTTTTGGCTATAAGCTTGTACTTAAATAAAGTTAAAGAATAAGATAACTACATGGAAAAAATCCAAATAAGCAAAAAAATCCAAATAATCCCTTTAAAAATAAAAAAATTTATTGAGCCTTTACAAACAAAAACAATAAGCTGAAATAAAGTTCAAAAAATTAAACACCAACTCTCTGATTCATATGTTCAGAACGCTTCTATAATAAAACAAAAACTGGTAGATGATTGAAATAAAAAATAGCAACCTGTATAGTTTTGTTCCAGCCACCCCTACCAGCATCAAAGTTTTGTCTGTACTCGTCTCTGACCTGAATAGTCATGTAAAAAATAAATCAAAAATTATTACTTGTCCTCCATGCTTTCCACGTCCATACTGCCGTCCTTCTTTGAAACCAGCATCCCAATCGCAACGAATCACACGATCATCCAACCTTGTACCATTGACATAACGCAGAGCATCTTCAGCATCGGCACGTGTATAATATCTGAAAATATGTAAATGACGTTCAAAACTATATTTAAAATTGAAATAAAATTGGGCGGTTACATTATTAACGAGCATTAATTGAAAACATACTCAACAAAACAGAAACCACAAGGAGTTTTCTGGAAGCGATCAAGTCCCATAATAACACGGCGAATATCACCAGTACGACGAAACAATTCCCATACTTGTTCCTCTGATGTAAAATAAGAAAGATTTCCAATATACAAAGTCGTGGACTGAGATAACAGTCTTTCCTGATCAGTCAAAGATCCCTAAAGTTAGACAATTTAAAAAACGAATGTTAGAATTTATACCTGAAACCGCATATCACGATAAGTACTCAATTCACCGGCTTTATCCTTTGATTTTGGATTAAAACTCATCTGTAAGATTAATTAAAATTAAACTAACAATAAAACAAAAAATTAGCAAGCAAAAACGACTAAAAGAAAAAAGACAAAAGTGGTACAGCCCATTCTGCCGCGGGCCAATTTGCCGTTACCGATTTGCCCCAGCCCAATTTATACCTATTAAATTTTATCACAGAAGCATGCACTTCCTGAAAACACTTGGTTCCAATATATTGATCCTTGGTGATGGAAATCTTACGTTTTCACTCTCGCTTTCGCGTATCTTTCCTGATAAATACATAATAGCGACCGTTTATGAAGAAGAAAGTGAATGGAGGAAAAAATATGCTGACTTTGATGCTGATGTACTTGATAAAATTAAAAATGAATGCAAAAATACAAAAGTTGTTTTCAAAGTTGACGCATTAGACTTTGAAAAGGTATCCACGAAAACGGAATTCACTGATATAATATTCAATTTTCCACATTACGGCGGGAAAACAAATTTGAGGAAATGTCGTCTACTTCTTCGGAAGGTTTTTAATTTTTTAGAAAATTTTTTTTAATTTTATAAATTTCTTTGAAAAGATTTTTGAATCTGTGGCGAGAAATTTGATGGCCTCAGAGCCGCGTTCTAGTCGCTTTCATGTTACGCTTGCCCCAGGTCAATCTGGAATAGAAGCTACTGATCTAATTTACACTAATGTGCCGCCAAAACATAATAAGGTTTTTTTGTTTATTATTTTTTACTTTAAAGTTTAGGACAGCTGGCAGCCACTGGAATTGGCTTCGGAATTTGGCTTGGTGGCTACTTGTGTCGAACGATTTGACTCCTACAAATTTCCAGAATATTCTTCAAGCGGGTATTTTTAAGAATAAATAACCAATTCATTAATAAATAGATATAAAAATACGCAAAGAGGATTCATAAATGGCAAGAATTCACAAACAATCACGTTTGAATTGAGTGGTTATTTTATAGATGTTGAAAGATTCTCGCTCGAGAGGGTCAAGGTAACAAAGGTTTTTTGCAGCTTATTTTTCACTTAAAATTTAGTTTATTGAGTCAAGCTTCGTTCCTTCTAGAACTATTGATCACCCTGTTTTTCATCAGTTTCGGCCTGTCTTTCAATATCACATATCTATTATTTTTGGCTCATCACACAATTGGCAGGATATTGAAAAGACGGAGGGACATCTATTCAGGTAAATAAGTTATAAATGTTTCTGGATCTAACAATTATTTTTAGTTTAATGGGTCATTGTGCAGGCCCTTTGCTTGTTAGTGTTTGTGAACTTGCTGATAGACGCTGCACCGCTCCAGGAGATTTACACAATCGTATCTATTGTGTAAAATATCAAGGCATAGTTCTGCCACTATGCAGGACTTTGGGAAATGCATTGCATGATGAATTTTGTTCACATTTGAATAGATACTTTGAAGAAGGAAATTATGATTTGCGTGTTTCATGAGTTCATCCATTAATAAAATTTTACTTCTTTATTTGATCTTCAAGAAAATGGTCATCATTGATCCATTATTTTTATAAAATTCGAATAAATTATTGTTGTCTTTTATTATGACAGATGCCGGGCGTACATACATTTTACGACGGCTCCAAGTTACTTGCTCCACTTGTCCCATACATTGGTCTCGACAGTGATAAGGTTTCTAATTCTAAATAATATGTATTTTAAGCTCTTAAATGTTGATATTTTAAATATCTAGCTGAATCTCTTGTGCTGTCAACTTATATCAATCCCTATCGCTTGTGCTTTTCGAAGATATCTTAAACCTCGTGCTGGAAGTAATACGCTACGTCTTTTGATTCCACCCTTGATTGGCTTTGTATTCTGTTATTTTTGTTTTGGAAGGTACGCCTTTTATTAAATTTTTCTTTAAAAATAATTTTAAGAGCTGTTAAACATATCATCGGCCTCATCAGCTTCAGTTACCTTTTGCTTTTATTTAGTCCAGTTCAATATGTCGGCCTGCTGGTGTTTACATACGCGATGGGGTATCTGGTCTTCATGCATTGGTTAGTAGAAAATAATTTCAGTGATTAATTTCAAGCTTCGAGTTAAATTGTTTAGGTACCGCTGGATTTTTCTTGGCAGCTATCAACTAGATATCACTGTATGCTATCTATTGGTCATTTTCTTATTTTTATCATTATTTAGGGCCCAATGGTAGTTTTTATATTAAAAATGGTGAACTATATTTTTGTAGATGGTAATGGTGCAAAAAGTCACACTGCTAGCTTTTTCTCTTCATGATGGTCATGCAAAAAAAGATCTCAGTGATACCCTGCGAAAAGAATCTTTGAGGTAATTATTTTAGGGTATTACAATTTAGTTTTATAATTCTAATCCAGTGAAGTGCCTTCTATCCTTGCTTATCTAAGCTATCTGTTTAAATTTCAAACTATACTGGCCGGACCACTTAGCATTTACACGGATTATATTGATTACATAAATGGCACTGGAGAACTATATGGAAAGGTATAACAAAATTTTTCTGTTTTTAAGATTGAATTCTTTAAGGCCGTTCCCAGTCCATTTTGGGCAGCATTTAAAAAACTGTTGACGGCTTTTTGTTTTGGTGTCTTGATTTATCGTTACGCTGATTTTTCTGAGCCCGAACAAATAATTTCGCCTGAGGCTTTTACTATGCCGTTCTATCAATGGTTAGGGCTGTTTTGGTTTGTCATTTTCATGCAAAGAGCTCAATATTATTACGTTTGGATTTTTTGTAAGCTTTTTGGTGTTGATTCAATTGTTAATATTTGTTGTCATTTTTAGCTGATGCTATATGTAACTTGAGTGGTTTTGGCTTCAATGGTTTCGCCGAAAATGAACCAAAATGGGATAAAATTACAAATGTCGATGCATGGAAAGTTGAGGTATACATTTAATATCGATAGTAAGATTCTTAACATTTTCTCTAAATAGACTGCACTCAGCTTCAAAGATACTCTAGATGGTTGGAACATAACGACTATGCAATGGCTTAGGAGGTTGACATGTTTTAATGTTCGCTAAAAAATGAATTCAATTCAGAGTTGCCTATGAAAGAGTACCAAAATACCGAACAGCATCAGTTTATCTACTCTCTGCTATATGGCACGGATTTTTCCTGGGATATTATCTTACTTTTGTAACTGGTGCACTGATTACTTTGGGCGCTCGAACTGTAAAATAAAATCATTTTTAAACTTTCCTAACAGGTTAGTTAACTTTCCTAACAGGTTCGCCGATGTGTTCGACATCATTTCAAAACGAACTTGTGGAAATCCCGTTTATACGACTTTACAACATTTTTTGCAACTAAATTCGCACTAATGTACGCCACTTTTCCATTTGTAACAATGAATCTCTCGCCAGGAATGATACTATACAGGTTTCTGATTTCTAATACACAATATAAATTTCATCTTTTTAGAAGGCTATATTTTTGTATACACATTTTTTCTATTTTTGCCATTTTTTTACTTCCAAAAATCTTGCCGCCGTTAAGAAGTGAACGCATTACCAAGGAGAAATGAAAAGGGTAAAAATTCTTGTGGTTTATTAAAAGAATTACCAAAGATATCAAAAAGCTCAACCAAAAAATAACCAAGAATATTCTAATTTGTTTGTAACCATTACACTGGACTTGCAAGCCCGGTGATATTTGTTAGTTTGTTTACTTTTCTTAGGATATAAAGATTCTCATCTCGAAAAACTTGTTTTTATTTGATTTAAAAACTTTCTTGTAAATGTTTTTTATCAAAATTTTCACGAAATATCATTAGAAATTTTCCAAAATTTTCTTAATTGTTACTAAATTTAAACTCATCCGAATTTTCCGATTAAAAAAACTACTTGACCGTCCTCAGACGAACCTGTAAAATAAAACAAATACATAATTTTAACATAAATCTTATCTACCATAATTATATCAAAAAGCTCTACCAAAAAATAACCAAGAATACCAACAAACAAGAAAAAGAAAGCAATAAGCAGGAAATTATCAATGGTTGTCAGACGAATCAGCAAAAATCCAAGAGCAAGTCCAAACGATACCCAAAAGCGATAATTGGCAAAAGCAATTTCAAGTTGATCGCGGCCAGGTCCTAGAATTGCTAGCCAAAAACCGTTTAGCTGAGTGTTCCAGACACCATCAGCCCTGAAAATTTAGTGCCAAAAATGTATTTAATCTTCCCTACTTACATTCCCCACACACCCGCAACTGCATTGAAAAGAACTACATATAAAATGAAGAATAAAAAATTAAGACAAAAACCTCGATCGCCAGGATTAACCGCCCAAATCATAAGAACAAATAACTACATGAAGATTGTATTTAAACTAGTTAATTAATATTTCCAAACCATTAACAAATTAATGACCGCTCCAAACATTAAAAGCGGCATCCGTCCAAAAAGTTTTATTAACGGGCCAAAAACAAGACTGCTGCAAGCTGCAATTAAGCCAAACCATACCATCACAAATCCCTAAAGAATGAACGAGAATATACCTCAAACTAAAATAAAATGATCAAAATATTCTTACAATTTCATTTATTCCAAGAGCACATCCCGCAAATGCTTTTGTATAGAGTCCAACCTAAAATAATTTTTGTAATTTAAAGTCTTTTAAAATACCACAAAAGCCTGCTCAATTCCATTGAAGATAGTAAGAGGAATAAGAAGTAAAGGCTTTGGTCGACTCCAATTACGCAAACTTAGGCGAAAAACATCCACAGAGAAATCGTTTTGATTAATTTCATCCTTTTTGTTGGCGGAAGTTGTATTGTTAGTATTATTATTCTGCAACAGGTGTTCTTCCGCGCAACTTTTGGTAGTATTAACTTGGTTGATCGTATTTACATCTGTAGATTGTGGCTGGGTGTTGGCATTCTTTACTGTTATATTTGTAAGTGTTGTTTGCTTTTGTAGTGGATTTAGAAACCATTTAACTGTAATCAAAGCAAGCAATGCACACAGAAGATAGACTCCAACAACAGAAATAAATGCTAATCTCGATGGTGCGCTTAAATTTTGCTGAGCTCTTGACGATAAATTCAACAGAGCAAAATTGTGGCCGCATCTATTAATAATGTAAAAATAATTTTTTAAATTTCTTCACAAACGTATAATCAACATGGTCATCTGGTACAAGTTGCCATAACGCTCCACCACCCAAAATCAAAGAGGAAAGCAAATTACCAAGCACTTGTCCGACGTGGTAGAACATAAAGAAAAACCCGAAGAATCTAAAATTTGGATTCTGATATGATATCTTATGGAATTAAGCTTTTACCTAGGTATGACTGTGCTTGATGACTCTACATTCAATTTTGCATATTTGAGCGCACTTTCTGTTATGTACGCGCATTTGGCTGCCCACAAACAACTGGAGGCTATCCCGACAATAATTGAGGCAGGAATCAAAGAATAGTATCTAAAAAATAATGTTCTCTTTACGATCAAAATATATTTTATCAACTTTGGAATGAAATTAGCACAAAAGTAGAGTGAATGAAGGCCGATAGCAATGACCTGAATTTTTAGATTTTAGATTACTTATGGAAGGACAACTAAAGTTCGTTTGCAACCAATTCGATTGAGCTATTGGTATAAAAATCATAATATTAGAACGGATATGTATAGAATGTACATACCGAATATGATGGTGCAAAAAGTGAGGATATAGCAAGACTCGCGTAGAGAACACTGATATCAAAATAATTTATTAAAGAAAGTTTAAACCGTACCACAACGCGTCTGCACCCAAGGAGCCGTTTATGGAGGTTTGTAGCGTTTGTAAACCGTTAAATCCAGTGAATAAAAAGAGAAATGCAAGTGAAATTATACACAGATCAGTGAGAATGCTAGAATTAAAAAAAAAGTTGATTAATTTTAATCAAACAACTGAGGATTAGGCTCAATTTGCTCAAATCCTAAAATACTAAAATCGTAGTAATTTCCAAACTCCATCTCAAGATAAAAATAAAATACCGACTGTAATTTCATCTCCTTCAATTTAGGACCTTCCAGCAATTTCTTCAATGCACGGCGCTCTTTTCGAAATTTCTTTGCCAAAATTGCCTGGCTAATAAATAATTAAATAAAAATGGCTGAAGTTTTAAGCTTTACCTTTGCAAATACTGACTTATTTGATTATGTTCGTCCTCGTCACCTTCTCCTGTTTCTACAGATGCAAAGATTGTATGAATATCAACGAGACGTTGGCCAGCTGCAGTTTTTCCAACTCCGTGACGTAGTCGTCGTCGTGATCCGTGAACAGGACAATAAGGATCATAAACATGCACGCGCAACGGTACATCTGCACCAGAAAGGGCGTCTTCCAAGTGAGATTCAACAGGTCGGAAGAGATGCGCACTATTATTTAAAATAAAAATATTAAGTTCACAGCGGTTTACCATCGTTCTTTGATAGACCTTCCAAAGCCACCTCTATCTAGCAAATTTTCGCTGATTACTCTCCCTTGTGGCATCTCTTTTATTTCAGCACCATTTAGGTTTGAAGCTGGTTCTTCTTTGTAGAATTGTGAAGGTTTCTTGCATACTAATTCCAGAGGAATAGATTCTAGTTCATCGGCTTTAGAAAGTTGTGGGAAAATATGGTGGTGACTTTTACGACGTTTCACACGATCCATCAACATATGGCCGAATCGAACTAGTGAATCGACTGCTGGAGACCTTAAATTATTACGCATTAACAATTTTTCTAGAATACTTGTCAACGCAAGGTTCAAGCATATTACCTGCTTCTAAATGCACGATTAAGCTGTTCTTTGTTCCGTTGACGCATTCCAAGCTCCAATGATGAAGCCTCATCGCGCTCACAAGGAGCTGAATGAGTGTCATCAAAATATCCCTAAAGAACGAAAACATTCTAATTTTTTAGATGGCAACAGTAACCTCACAAGAAGTAGAACGACTTGCAGCTACAGCTGCAGCTACTGAGACGCTTTTACGTTGTTCAGCCTCAAACGCAGCTATCAATGCTTTTTCCACTCGTTTTTCCTCTTCGGCTGATTCGGCCTCATTTTCATCTCCTTCAACTAGACTCCATGCATTTGCATCCATATGTTATAAACAAAACTTCAATGAAGTTAAGCACAAGAACAGATCGAATTAACCATATTAATTTAACATAAGCATATGTATAGCTTGGACTATACTCTTATTTGTAAGCCAACATTTGGCGTCACATGTTTTATTTTTTAATAGCAAAATAGCCCCGTGAATCCGGTCAATCTGCCTATAGGTCATTTGTTTTTCTTAGCCGGGATTTTGGATAGCTCAAACATGGAGGTATATATAATAATCCTTAGTAAATGATCGCTATTGATTGAAAGTACTGAAGATTAGTATTAAAATTTACTATAACTTAAAAAATTTAGCTGTTTTAAAAAATATAAAAATTATGTCAATAAAATTTGTCAAATATTTTTCACAGACTTCTCAGCATCTGGACAAGCCCATTTCAAAAAATTTGGAAATGTTCGGACAGGAACTTGCTGTGACAATGCCTTAGCACTAAGACCACGATCCTTAAATATTAAATTGCATAGATCATCTGGCTTAAATCCGGAATACCATATAATCGATGTTGACTTACCTCGGTCAGAAGAACGACTGTCCTTTGTAATACTTTTTCTTCTCCTGTTCTCATTCTAGTAGTTTTCGAAAAACGTCTACATAAATTGATACATGCTGATAGTATTTTATCATCGTTTGTCCTTCGCTAAATTTTTACATTCATTTAAAACTTTAGGATATCATACCGCAACATTATATTCACCACCCTCCGTTACAAAGCTAGGCTTCTGTATGATGTTACCATTGATGGTAAGAGTAGATACATTTTCAACATGGAAACACATGATTAGTCAAACTGATTTTTTATGCAAAATACCTTGTTTTCAGCAGCTTCACGAAGCCAATCTACTGCCTTGCTAGCTTGACTCATAACAAAAGCTGAATGAGAGCCTTCAGGGTTGAGAATCTCTCGAGGAAGTAAGGTAGGTTTGCTGATAGGTATCCCTTTAACAAGGCTGCTGAGTTCGTCAATTACTAAATTAAATATTTGATAAAAATTAATTTTCAAAATTAACCAATTGTAGGTACAAGAAAAACAGATATCTTAAAATGGAATTTTATTCGTATTTTTAAAAATCGCAAGTCTGATATCAATGTTTAACTCATTACTGACCTTAAGGCTCACAAAAAATTTTATTTCATCGGGGTAGTCAATCAATGTATTTGTATCACAGACTAAATTTTTTAAATGTATATCGTAAATTCTTAAAAGCACCTAGATATCTGGGGCGAACCTCAACCACATGATGATGTATAGGAGAAATTTCTTCAGATAATAATTGCTTAAAATAACAAAATAAGGCACTTTATCTTGGCAATAAAATCAATATATAAATTTTATTTATATAAATTTAATTTAACATTATACAGTTTTTAATTCATATTCGTCTGATGTGCTCAATGAAGAATCTTCGTTTGAGGTAATTTTATTGGACCCATCGTTTAAATCATTACTTCCGCTTTCACTATTAGTTCCTACCAACTTTTCATCTAACATCTCATTAGTAAGTAGTTTTTGATTTCCCTCAACTGTAAAAGAATGGATCTATTTAAGATCGATAAATAGCTCACTCAAGCTATCTCAAAACAAAGAAGTCCTTTAAGCGAACCCCTCATTTTTAAGCATTTTAAGTATTGAAGGATAAAAAGATTAAACCTTTATGGCGAGGAAGTAGTCGAAAAGGCCCATCAGTAATATTTCTAACATCAAATTTTATTGGAAAATATTCACCTTCCGACAAATACTCACAAAGGCGTAAAATAAGCGCGAATCTTGCCTGAACAGCTATCCATTTCTAAAAGAAAAATACGTCAGTACAGATTATGTGAATTTGAATACATGATCCTTATCTGTTATTTCCACATCTAATGAATTTACATCAATAAAAAATTGCACAGAAGATTTAGACAATATGTCAAAATATGGGGTGAGTAACATGAACTCTGGTAATTGAATCCGCAAGAAATCTATAATAAAGTAAAAATCATACTTTAGGGAATAAATTTATAGAACCTTTATTCGGATCCTTTACTTCGCTAAACATTCTCAAATCGCATAATGATCGCCTTTGACGCAACAAATTCAAACGATTTCCAATTAAAACTAATAACTCAAATATTCGATAGTGTTTTAAAACATCATCGAGTATCAAACATTTATCAATGCAATAAAGCCAAAATACCAAAAAACAAATCGAAGGAATTATACAAGAAAACTTAAAATAGAAAATACTTTTTACATAACAATAAAGAAAAACCTTTTCGCTGAGCTGGCCAGTCAGAATAAATAATCCAACTTTGTCTATATCTTTAAATCAAATTTGTACATATTTTAAATTAGAAAATAAACAACCTTTGTAAAAAATTTCAAGTAAAAACTTTAGAGAGCTAGAGACAAGTTCAAAAGCAGCACATCTTTGATTTACGAACAATACTTGAGAAGCGTCTAAAACTCGCATATTAAAAAGTAAAAAAGATAAATTTTAAAAACCTGGTCTTGGTGAATGAATTGGAAACGTATACAAAACTATTATCTTGAGTAAGTAGGCTGGAGTAAGAACAGTATCATCATTATCTACAAGTGCTAACAACTCGCTAAGAATTAACTCATAACTCTGCTTGAATTGGTCTAAACCAATTGTGGAGATTAAAACACCAGCACAATGAAGCAAATGACAGATTGCCTTCTTTTGAATCTGAAAATGAAAAAAAAATTTAGAATTAATTTTATTATACTACATTGTTTCCATTTTCACCAACAAATAGTTGCGTCAACGTACCCTCAATTGTTGACCTAATAGGTTGATGCTTTTTGAGTGATTCCTCAACCAAAAATTCATTGGAGGGATGAAACCATATTTCCCGACAAACATTATTGAATTTATTTTCCTTGTTTAAAATATCTGAATACGGCCCTGATTCGTAGTTGTTTGTCGCAGCTTGAATGTTTCTATTCTCATTCTCAATTAGCTCGAAAACCCATTTTTCATATGCATTAGCCTGAATATGCCAAAATAATACTTTCTAAAATGAGGCTTGTAAAAACTCACGGGTTGTCTTAAACTGTTAAGTGCCAACTCCAATGATTCTCTTGCGGATTTAAAAGGTAGAAGTACAGAAAGCGCTCGAATATAATAGAAAAGGACGTCAATCCATTTTTTCTTAAATAGTATTTTAAATATTTTTAGAAAGATAAAATAACCTCATAACAAGCAACAACTGCTAACTGATTAAAAGGATGACCATTTAGAGGCTCTAGAAGATGAGCTTGCCAATACAAACTAAAAATATTTTTATCTGATGCATTGATTTAAAAAACGACCTCTTTGCAGATGAATAAGTTCTTGCTTCTTTGTGTGTGCTTAGAGCTTTATAACGATATAGATCACCAAAACAGATAATAAGCCGTTGAGCGGAACGTAAAAACATCTAAGGAAATTTAAAGTTGAAAATTAAAAAAAAATTTTAGTAAAAAAACCGAATCAACAACAGGTAACTCGCCATCAATAACAACACATTCATCACATTTATCCAAGCAAAGAGAACTTGCATAAGGCTGATAAAATTTCGAAAAATCAACTGAGAATTTCACTTCATAATCCTTCAATAAACCTTCATAAAAGGTAATTGCCTAAGTTATAATTATGTAAAATAATAAAAAAATGGAAAAATACAAGTTCAATTAGTTCATTCAAAAATCCTTTAAATAATCCTGCATGTGGTCCACCATCCTCACTTCGTTTTCGCAACACCTCTATCGGAGAATAAAAACAATTCTTCCATAGTTGATATTCAAGATTAATTCGAAAGCAAGACTCAAAGTCAGAAAGTAATTTTTCAGCATATTCTCGAGAAAGTTCAAAACTAAAACAAAATAAACACAAAACGTGAAACTAAAAAACCTTATCCGCAAGATTCCTCTTGCCGCCTTCTCATTCGGACCAGAGGCAAGTTTTCGTGAATATCCTTGAAGTGTACCGAGCAAGGCTTCAATCTTTTCCGCATTTTGAAGAGGAATGACTTGTTTTCGTGCAGCTGACTTTCGATCCTCTTGGCTGTTTTTTATCATAAAATGTTGTTAAGAACAAATTAGTTAAAATTTCATTAGAACTAAAAAATTCATAATTAATGAAAAATATCAATAAATATAAAGGACACTCCTCAAGCCAAAGACATGTAATGACAAAAAATCTAACAATAAGACAAATCAAAGTTTTATTTGCAAAATGAAAATTTATATAATTAAAAAATTCTTATTGTCAAAGTCTCAAGAAATTAGATTTTAGAATATGCTTATATTAATACAATTTGAGCAAATTAGAAATCAAAAAGTCTGGTCATGAGAGATCGCATATTCGATCAATTAAAACCTTTGTATTTAGTATGACTAGGCAGCAATTGGATATTAAAATCGCCTCACTGCTTGAGCAAGGACTCTTCCATTGCTTTCTTAATGTTGTCGAACGAGTCAGCTCCTTAAAGTATGAAGTAAATCAAAAATCAAAAGAAAAAAACCAAACCAAGATAATCAGGAGTTCCCGCCTCCCATGCCTCTAATCGACTTGTCTCTTTGCGAACAGTTGCAGTCAATTCCTTAAAAACAATATTAGAATAAATCCATGAAATAAAATCACATCAAAATTATAATAAAGCACAGATAAAACCCAAAGGACTCTTAAATTTTTTGTAATTTAATAAAGAGGAACAACAATCATGTTAGAAAAAATGAAGCATAAAAAAAGAAATTCTGAATACCACAATAAGTAATGCTATTAAACCGTGTTAATTTTAAGCTCAAAACAGCAAAACTCACAGGCAAACGAGAACTAAATGTCATAACATCAGAAATGGAATGGGGAAAGTCAGGCTTAATTTGGGAAACCTCTGAAGTGTCCGGCAGATGACCTTTCACCATTCTAGAATAAAGATCACGCCACTCCTAAAATTTTTAAAAGAAATTAGACAAATATATGTAAGACCCACTCGATGGTAATCCGAGAGATAAGTCAGTCCTTCCCCGCTCTCATAATGCACAAGCCATGGTTTTTGTTTGCCCAAGAAATGAACGATCTTTACTTGGGGCGCAAAGCTAAAAGAAAAAGTAATTCAGATTAGGCCATAGATAAATAACCGTTTTACAGCTGCAGCATAAGCAAAAATCGCACTAGTGGTAACATTGTATGTAAATGGAAGACGATGAGAAGCATCCCACTCACGCCATCCACTGAAATAAAGAAATGATTTTGTCTAATAAACAAATATAAACCTAAAGTAGGCATTCAAAAGTCCTTGATCACCGCCATCAAACGAACCGTGAGTTACAGCAAATTGTAGAAGATTATTATAAGTTTCCAAAGATGGTACATAAACAAAAACACCTGAAAATATAATAAATCTACAGCTAAATTTCAAAATAAAATTATGAGGATAGTTGGGAAAAAATGATACCAGTGTTAAAAATGTCTGGCCATCCAATATCTGGAGCGGCAGAAAACTCAGGTCGTTCAAAAAGCTCATCGCAGTTTTTAACTACCTAAAAACAAATTTAGTCTTTAAATCATAATATAAAATAACAAAAGTGTCAGCGTCAAGAAATACACATTTATTATATTGAGTCAATCGCCAGCAGTGCAACTTAGTAAATGTAACTCCAAGATCAGGACGTCCAATCAAAGCAAGATTAGCTTCATCACCGCTGTCCAACACGTTAACCTGGTTAGATAATAAAGGAGGGGTTATTATGACGAGTTTAGAATTAGAGTTACCTCAGTAGAATTGTCGAAGACTTCCTCCAATTTATTTCTGAAAATATCAATTTTTAAGCAATTTTAAGTACTTTGTATCGAAAAGTTCTGGCGTCAAAACCAAGTAAATTTTCAAAAGAAAAATAAAAAATACCTCAAATTGAAAGATACTCCAGAAGTGTAAAGGACATGCAATTTATGAGTAGTTCCAACGTTGCGCAGTGAATGTGCTAATACAAGAGCCCCAACAGCATATCCGTCATTAGTGACCAAAGTTACCCAAGCAGTATTATCAGAAGTCATAATAAATTCTTTTGAAATGAAAAACTAAAATAGAAAAAGAGTCGAATATATAAACACTGAAATAAAAAATAAAAATTTCTAAAATAAGTCAAAATAAAATTTATCGGGGTTTAATAATATAATTTTGGTACTCAATTTGCTTTCTTTTTAAATTTTTTTTATTAAATGCTGTTAGAGGCTAGTGCAGGCCTGGATCTCGCGCAGGATTTTGATGAGTTAGCGTATGCGTGTAACGAATTAACTTTTGTTTTTAATTCAATTTTTAGTTTTGTATTAATAAATGATTAAAATTTTCTTCGCGAAACTATGCCATAAATTATTATTTTTTGATACAATTATATGTTTGCTTCTTGGTCTTTTACTTTATCTTTTTCCAAAATTTGTCGGTGACTTTGTTTTGGTAGGTTATTAATGAATTCTAACTTATTTTATTAACATATAAATCTATAGCAACGTTCCACCGATGGAGTTCACTGGCATTTATTAAGGTGCGTTGGTGGTCACCTCTTAGCTTCAACGTTCTTCAGCCGAAGTTCAGGTTCAACTCATTCTACATCTTTAATTAGATCAGCATGTATCGTAATGCGCCTTCTCTCTGGTGTGTTATGCTCCTTCATTTTTCTCCACACACTATCTGTACATCCAAACCTTGTTCATCCAGGTTCACTTGGAATTCCAAAGGATTCCTCATTATAGTATATTTCAGTGCTGATTCGAACTTTAATTTCGCTCAGTCTTGGGTGTGCCTTACTCTACATTATATTATTGCTAGTTTCTGGTTGGCCAGTAGGTAGTTTATTTTGACATTCTTCAAATAAATTCTAAATATCCTTGCAGAAAGTGATCAATTAAAACCGTTTGAATGCTCAGAAAGGACAGTTATTCATGGCATTCATGGTGCACTTTACCAACTAGACACAATTGCTGCTGTTTCAATAGGACTTGCGTGGATTTCCTCACCACAATGGCTCTTAAACAGACAGGTTTCTCAAGATTTCAATTAAAGTAAAATTCACTTCTCTTTTTCATGATTTAAATTAAGGTTAGTCTAACTTTGGATGCCAGTCATGAATTATGCGGTCTGTATCTTAGTATTAAAAATATTTATTGAAATATTAATTTAAAGGCCGCCTAATGGGATTATTCTTTGTTTGTTCACATGTAATTTTTTTAGAAATTTTTAAATTTTAACAAATTTAGGTGGTTAGTGCGCATGCTGTAAGTTTCTATTTAATATTTCATATAAAGTTATCCGAATTAATTAGATGCATATAAGAAGCCATTCTGATTTGGCAATTGCAGCAGAAACTAGGGCAGTACTTTGTATTTTTATTTTGTCTGCTCAAATTTGGTCTCAGATTGCTTACACAAAGGACTGGTCAGGGAAGGTAAAATTTTCATGAATGAACTTTGAGAAATACCAAACAAATGAAATTTTTAAATTAAATTTCATTTAGCATTGGATTGGCATCTCCCTCTTCTCTACATGGACTGTGATTGCAGTTATATATCGTTTATATCTTTGGACATTCATAAAGTCTCCACCTTACCAAACGAAGGACAGAGATTTACGTGATGTTACTAAAAAACAAATATAAAATGTGTCTTATTTACGTATTTATACCTGAGATCATTTCCTATATGTTTTCTTGCCAGTTAATCTCTTGGATAAATAATTTTTAATTCAATTTCGGTTGTTTTTGTTTTTACCCTTCCTTTCTTTGCCTTGCGACGATGATCGATCGATTTTACTATATCCTCTATTCTAAGATATCCATTCAAGTGAGCAACTGCCAAATTTTTTCGTATTAAATTCCGTAACAGCATGAAAGTAGTCAATTAACTGGTGAAACAAATCACTGTTAATGTAAAAAATATAGAAGAGCCTTGATAATGACAGAAGGCATGAATGCAAGTAAAGGTGTTGGACATCATCATAAAGATTTGCACTTCGATCAGGTAGTTGTGAAAATAAAATATTTATTACCGACAAATAGATTGTCAATGAGATCCGTGATATTCAACTAATCGTCGACAATCTCCTCTTTGGATCGGTTTTTCTCAGACAACCTCGAGGTGTCTCTGAAGGCGCTGGTAAATTTTCATGCGCTAATCGGCTTCTAAAGAAGTCCTAATTAACATGTACTATTTTAGTCCCTAAGAAGCCTAGTGATGTTCCGAGTTTAGAAGAAGTTTCACAGCAAATCGATGGAACGTAAGTTTCTCCTGAAGGCGTCATGATCTTTATATGATTGTTTTCACCGTAGTAAAAACATCCTATCTTTTTCATTTTTTACAATGCTTTATCTGCTTTTTCATGAGTTAACCATCCTGATTTCTAAATAAAACGGATCTATGAAGCTAAAAGGCATTCTTTCAGAATCACGCACATGCATAGTTTGTCAGGCCGACTTAATGAACTTTTGGAGAATAAGGACAATGTAAGCTTATAGAAATACGCTTTAGATAATGTAAGATTATAGAAATAACTAAAAGTAGTGATAGAATATATTTCTATTCTTACATAGGAATGCTTTGAAGATCAAATCGATGAATACTTAAGAGAGTTAGAAGATTCTGAACGAACCTTGGCTGCATTAAAACCAGTTAATTTTAATTAATTTTGCAAGAGATATTTTATTTCTCCTGAAGATGCTTAATCAAGAGAATCTTACAGAAGGAGAAATAGGAAAATCGGATGTTTCTTGGCTTTCGTGGAGACGAAACACACTGGGAGCAAAATTACATAGGTTTGGCAATATTTTCTAGATACAGAAATTCTTATATTTTGATTAGAGAAAGCAATGAGCTACATTCTCTAATAGAGGGCAGTGAAAATGGTGACAATGTAATAAACTTATGCGAGTTTGATATACTTTTTATCAAATCAGATTGAAAAGACCGCAAAAAATAGATTGAAGACTGCCGAAGGGCTGCTAAAGACGGCAGATAGTTTGCAAAGGAGCGCTCAGTACCTTTCCTGGTAAGGTTGTACAGGCTGACTTGGTTGATCATACTTTGATCGACCATACTATTTGTTAATAAACAACGCGAATTTTTAGGTTCACAACCCGTGTAATGGAATACAATGAGACGCTACCTGAGATTGAGAAAGTAATAATTCGAGTTGTAGGGATATTATATATTTTTCCAAGGATTTTACTTGCTCATTAGTAGCTCAATGGGTCCAAGAAGAGGTGAACAAAGTACAAGAACATCACAAAAATTGCAAGGTAACAGGGAATTCAACCACATAGTAAACCTATTTTTTTCAGAATTTTTGTTCTGAATTGGCAAGTAAGACGGAAAAATGAATACAACAATACTGAAGAACATTCAATTGCACAAGATAAGGAATAATACAGAATAAAAATTTAATTCAAAAAAGTAAATTTCTTACATTTTCGTTACTGGTTATGAGCTGTTTTTTCTTGACAATTATTTGGGGTATTTTGGTACTCATTCACCTCATAAACTGTTCCATATGGATTAGCAGAAAAACTCATACGCAACATCAAACGGAGGAAAGAGAAGCGAAAAGATTTCTCTCGTCTATATTTAACTCATCTCTCGTTTTCCTTTTTTTCTCTAAGTGGTGAGAGATAAAATGTTTGAAAAAAATACATTATGCCAAAAAAATTTTATTTAAAACCACACCATCCCCACAAATGGAAAATTTAAGGACCTGGAAATCAGGGGTAGGAAAACCCCGACTCAGTTCAATAAGCACGTTTTCCATATTCTGATGCTCCAAAAAAGCCCCCGTCCATATTCTGCCGGTGGTAAATTTTATCCCATTCCATTTTTAATTGAAGACAAGTTGATCTGGTAAATTTTCAAAAAAGAGAATGAAAGAAAGAGAAAAATGAGAAGAGATCGCAAGAAAAATGAAAAGAGAAAATGAGAGAGATCGCAGTTGCGCAAAATTTTTAGCGCAAATTTTTTGCCTTTTTTTCAAAATCATGGCAAACTCACATCCAGAATGAGCATCTTCTTCCACCACCAAAAGCATGTTCCTTAAGCAACCAAGAGCACCTCCACCATCCATTGCATGTTCTTCCACCATTCAATAGCATATTCTTCCCGCATCCACAACTGAAAGCCCCCAAATCTCTTGAAATAAAAAATTTTATTTTTTTAATTAAAATTTTTTAAAATTAAAAAAATTAAAGAACCACACCAAACCATACTTCCACCATCCATTGCATGTTCTTCCACCATCCATTGCATGTTCTTCCACCATTCAACAGCATATTCTTCCCCCATCCACAACTGAAAGCCCCCAAATCTCTTGAAATAAAAAATTTTATTTTTTTTTAATTAAAATTTTTTAAAATTAAAAAAATTAAAGAACCACACCAGACCATACTTCCAACATCCATTGCATGTTCTTCCACCATTCAACGGCATATTCTTCCGTTCTGCCACCAAACAGCTGAAAGTCCGCAAATCTCTTAAAAATCAAAAATTTAATTTAAAAAATTTTAAGTTAAAAAAATATTAAAAAAACCAAACAACCCCATATTCTTCAGCTCCACCATCCAACGCATGTTCTTCCACCATCAACAGCTGAAAGCCCCAAAATCTCAAAAATAAAAAAAAGTCATTTTTTAATTTAAAATTAAAATAATCTTTAAAAACACAACCACACCAAACCATTCCATGCTGCCATTGTTGCACATCACCTTGAAAAAACATTTTGAAAAATCAGCCAAAAGACCAGCTAGTAGACGTACCACCATGTAGAAAATCTGCCAGCCTATAAGTGAAAAAGTTGAAAAAAATTTTTAATTTTAATTTTTTTAGTTTTTTTCGCAATTTTTTGCCTCGCGCGCTTTAGAAAGACAGAATAGAAGATAAAATAATAGAAGATAAAGAGATTAAACAAAAAGCACAAAAAAAACACGAAAAAACACGAATAAAACACAAACAAAAAACAAACAATCACAAAAGCAAAACAATCAAATCAGAAATCAATAAAAAAGGAAGCCAAACTTTTAAACAATTAATGAACACAAATTTGGCATTATGTTATTAACGCCAAAATTTAAAAAAACTTATTTTTTCTAGCTCTGAAATCAGAATTTGCCTTATAATTTAGATTTCTATTTGATCACATCCATTTAATAATGTTTACTTTTTTGACATTTAAGATTATATTTAATGGTTATTTTTTCTTCCTAATTTAATATTTCAACTTTGTGTTAATTATCTACTATGCTTTTACCGGTTAGTTTCATCTTATTATTAATTTATCTTTTCTTCAAAGGAAGGGTGCGACTACCTGCTTCATTTAACTTTTTCAGAATCTGTCAATTCACTAGTATCAAATCGAGAACACAACATCTTTGTTGCGTTGACAAATACTTTTCTCTACTTTTACCTTGCGGATGTAAGCTTTTCTCTTTTTTAATAACTAAAAAATATATATAAAGTTCAACTAAAAATTTCATTTTAGACTCATCTGTTAGCTTGTATTTATCAAAGAGAGGATGAAGATATTTCAGAAAGAGGCTTTTTCAAAACAGCATATTGGAAACCAGACTCTACTGCGATTGCTGTGACGGTTAGTTTTTGCTGTCCATTGTTTATTATTAGTTTGTTAATTTAGACTTCAAAGAATTTTGTTTGCATATTTAATGTTGAAATTTCACGTGAATCATCGTTCAATTTACACGATCCTGTCGGAGAAAATACAGATTTTACTCGTGAATCGACTGAGCTCTTCATGAATAAAAGCAGGCCGCATATCAACGTAAATCTAGCCGTTGTGGCAAGATTGGAATCTACACCAACGTGGTCTTATTTTTTATTCGTAGGATCAATTTTTAATTTAATTTTATGTTAGCATTCTTACATTCAAAGAGGAATTGTTCGTTTGTTTAAAAGATGGTTGGTTGCACAGACTAAGTTGGTCAGGAAATATTTTACATGAACTTTCCTTCAATATTCGTTCTATTCAACATGAGCAAACTAGCCTCAATAAAAGTATATAATTTTTGTTAAATTTTATATTTCAATTTTTTAGATCAACGTAAAGATGTTGGTTATTTTGTCTCCGACATTTCTCCGTTTCTCGGTGGAATCTGTATTGTTTATAGCGATGGCAAGGCTGCGTTAGTTGTATCTAGTATTTCTGAATTTCGTCCTGGATCGATAAGCATTCTTTTTGCTGGAGGATTAAATGATGCTTGTTGTTGCTCGACTAATTTTAAATTCCGTCTTCTCTATTTTGGATGTAAAAAGTTTGTTTCACCTTTATAGCAAATTTTATTTTTTAAAATAAAAACATGGTATCGCGTAATCTCATAAACTTATTGTTAATCATAGTTATTTTTTAATAGCGGTGAAATCGCTGCGTATTCAACGAACGATGTAGATGGTGGACTGATTCAACTTTTCAGAATAGGTTTATCTATCAAAGATGGAACTGAGCTGTTAGAAAAGCTTTCTTCTATTAGACAAATAAATTGCTTAAGTCCTTCTGGTGATGCTTTTGCTGTTTTGTGGGATTCTAAACAGAAATTTGCCTCTAATAACCACAATGGTATTTACATAACTTTTTTTAAATTTATTTTATACCATAGGCGATCTTATTAATGGAGATGCTGAACTAATTTGTGCAAAAACTAATAGTCATCATATGTCTTGTCCACCAGTCTTGGCAATCTTTAGTCCTTTTGGTGAACAATGGTGGTGTTCTTTGGAAGATAGTACAATTGCATTAGGTAAAAATCGTCAAAGGTATTAAAATCTTTTGATATTTTGGTTATTTTTGACTTTAGTAATACAGCTTTTGATAATTATGAATATACATCTATGGATTGGTCGTTGGAAGGTTATCAACTTTGGCTTGGAACATCAAATGGTAATCTTCATTTGATCAATATTGTTAAATCTATACAGGTTTTCACATTTACTTACCCTCAATTATAATTCCATTCTTCAGAACATACATGATGCGATGGTATTTGTGGGCTCAGATCGCATTTTTGTCTGTCCAACAACTCAAAACGAGCAGATTGCTAGCCACTTGATATGGCAGCTGATAAAACCTCCTCATGGCTATATCACTGCAAATTGGCCGATAAAAGTTTTTTTAACTTTTTTTATAATTTATTTGTTCTATTTGTTAATTATAGCACGTCTCAGTCAGTAGACATATTGATTTTGATAAGATACTGGCGATTGGAGGATCCCACGGATTTTGTTTTTTCAATTTTAGAACTAAAAAATGGCGAATGTTCAGAAAGGAAGCTGAGGTTATACCTTAAGTTAAGAACTTTCTAGAAAAACGCATGATTCTTTTTTTAAGTATGCAGTCGTTTTTCTTGCAATCGTTTTTTTATACGGTCGTTTTTCTCTTTAGGAAAGATCGTTATTTCTTACTGGAGGGTTAGACATTTTTGGTTCTTTCATTCTTTGTGCAGCATGTAACCTTGACACAAAGGACGAACTACTCTATGTTTTCCGTATAGAAGATCAACTTGATGTAGATTTGGCTCATTTTATTTCTACTAATAGAATTCTCCAGATGAAAATATGGTTATTTATTTCTAGTTCTTGAAATTTTTACATCTAGTACTTGTTTTTATAGTAATTCTTTTCTGTTGACTTTTGGAGTTGATTCAATGATCAGCATATACTCACTTACAATTTCGGACACGAAACAATTACTAATTGAGTGTATTGCTGAAATCAGAGTTGCTGAGTTTCTCCATCATCCAAATTTTAGTTTTTGTTTAAATATATTTTTATTTCTTTTGTTTTTAGGTCTAATATCTATGGAACTGGCAAAGCTTAACTTTCATTCAGGTAATTTTCTATTTATGTATGTTTTCTTTTGTTACTTATCTACAAATTCTTGAATCTGTAGTTAAGTATTGGTACTAACAATGAGATTATAATTCCATTTAGATGCTTTGTCATTTTGCAGTGATCTTGATTCATTACTTATAAATGCATCTGGGCATTTGTTACTTTTGAGTCCTATGGAATCCGCTGTCCAACAGATGAAAGGCCAACATAAGGAAATTTTCAATGAAAACATATTAGAATTTCAAGTAAATTTTAAATTCTATATCAGTAGCTAAATCTATATATTTTAGCTACACCCGCCGACATTAGTGGCATCATATGTAGAAGAATTCTGGATTGTGCATCCTTTTAGTTGCTCATCTTCTTTTTGTGATGAGAAACACAATTTTACAATTCCTTATTTAAGTGAAGCACTTTGGATAAATGCAGGGTGTAGAAAGTTCAGGGTTTGTTAAATTTGCTTGCAATTAATTTTGTTTTCATCCTAGTTGTGGTTGCCGCTTTCAATTGATTCTCAAGACAAAAACATATCAGCTGATCTCATTAAGCTGCCACAACTTCGACAAAATTCCCGTGCCTTCATATCGCGTCGAATTATGATTCCATTCAGTCTGGAAATTTATCCATTCTGTATCTCTTTTCTGCTTTTGCCTTTAATTTTTATTTAATTAAAGATATTGATCATAATTATCTGGCTTGTGGAGCGAATGTAACTTCTTTGAGTTTTTCCAATATCACAAGCAAAGTTGCTTCTACTGATGACATTTCAACCACTTCAGAGCTTACGGAGTGTGATTCACTTAGCGATTTTGTTTCTTTAGCAAAGAGTGATGATGACGCTGTTCTTTCAGTGCGGAGCTTAACAAAAACATATGAAGTTTCTTTTAATTTACGAAATATGTGTAATGTAAAATTCCAGGTTTTTATTCACAAATTAATCAAACAACTTTTAAAGCGAAATCTAGGTATGTACATGCAATTGAGTTATTAATTTTAATATTTTATTCAAGGATCGTATGCTTTTGATCTAGCGTCTGCTTGTCGTTCCATCTCTTATTTTGGACATATACTTGAGCTTCTTTTACACGATCTGTTGGACGAGGTTTTTTAAAGATTTGTTTGAATTGTTTTAATCTTGCCGTAAAGGCGTAAATATTTATAAACTAAATGACATAGTTTTAAATTACGTTTTTAGGAAGCATCGTCATCGGAACCGATACCAGGTTTTTAATGACAAAAATAAACATTCTCTTACTATTTTTTATATTTTAGATCCACTCTTACCTAGGGTTGTTTCATTCTTGCGTGAATTTCCGGACGAATATCTAGCAACTATTATTCACTGTGCTCGCAAAACTGAGCTTGCTTTTTGGAATCTTCTTTTCTTCGTGAGCAACCACCCTCGACAACTTTTCCAGATGTGTCTCGAGGAAAGTCGTCTTGAGTATGTTTTAATTAGAGCATTGCTAAAAATTTTATATTTAGGCTCGCTACGAGTTGTCTGGTCATTTTACATAGTTTGACGAGTATTGATGAAAGTTCTAAGGTTTTATATTTTTAATTTTAATATATTTTATTATTTTTAGCTCGCTTGTAAGCTGCTTGAAGAGGCTAAAAGAAAGCAAAGATGGAAAGTCGCTCAGGACATCATCAGGTACTTTATCTGACTGAACTTAACTAACAAGTAAAAATTGTAACTCTTAGTTTCTTGACAACTCAATTAATTTAACTAACTAAATAACTCCAGTCTTTCAGATTTATGCAGAACATAAACCGAGCAACTGAAAAAGATTCTGATTTAGAGAATGTACCAACAAGTCCAATCCAAGGAAAACTAACATCTTTTCATCACCAACATGTTACCCCTCCTTTCAATTTGTCAAACGATGAGCTGAGCTTCCCATTGTTCAGTTCTCAAGTTGAAATTGGTTTGTCCTTTATAAATCGCTTATTTATGCAAATATGTAGTTTCTTTAAAATGAATGGATTAATAAAAATAAATTTAGAACCTTCTTATGTTCAGCAAAGAAGAATATCGGGATCAGGAAAATCGTCAGATCCATCAAGACATGTAACTGCTTATACTGGTGTACGTAGATTGAACTGATTGGCTCAAATTATTTGTTAATTTATGTATAGGAACTGTTTTCGTCTTTTAAGCATTGTATTTTAAATTTAAACTCTTTCCTAAATTTTTAGTATTGTCACTTAATTTAGAAATTACAAACGGATTGGCAATTGATAATTTAGACATTTAAATTTTATGAGTGTTTTTAAGTTAATTGGTTGTTGGGGTAGGGCAATTTGTTTATTTCGCTTCATATTTTGTTTTCCTTTCAACTGACGATTAATCATTTTACTTTTACGCAATCATATTTCTTACAACGACTAATGGCCTTTTGAAGAAGAACAAAGGAGGGCAGTAAAAGCGAGTTGACTTTGTTCCACTAATTTCGTACATATTCGTTCAGGTTTTCGTCATTATTTTCCATTGTCTTGAGTCTGAACTGTGTACGTGTAAACATATTATAGATTTAAGATTTTTGTTAAATTGATTCCAGCCTATTCTTCGTCTATTTTCACGGAACAACTTAATAATGAGTTTAGGAAACTGATGATCTGATGTCATTTCATAAATATGCTGTGGGTTCAAAACTTGAATATGTATAAACTGCATTTGTTAAAGCCTTGTGTTAGATTTAACATTTTATTGAATGCAATTTTAGTCCTCTTAATTAGTGTAAACTCTATTTTCTTGCCGCCAAGTGCGTAACTATACTCTTTACCTTTTTAATCTTTCTATCTTGAGACGTGTCGTTAAGGCGTTTGAGCTCAGATGAGAATGAGCTATTAGCTGTGGAGTGTGGTCATTCTACTGAAATGAAGAATGGAAGAAAACATCCGTGGGCGGTATCTCTAATGACAAAAGTAATTAACCTCTAGAAGCGCGCTAGAAAGTATTTCGAAATTTTTTTACTTTTTAGGGGCGCAACAAATTGGGTGGCAGTGTGATTTCTCCTTTCCATGTTCTTACAGTTGCACACGGATTTGTTTTATTCGACAATAGTGGTGGCGGTCCTTGTGAGTAAGTCGTGTTATAACTGATTTTTGTTATGGCTTTTTGTATACTTAAACAACAATTTTCGGAGTTGTTGTAGATTGTTTATAGTTTTTTATAAGAATGTTGTTTAAATTTAAGAGTTACCGGATATAGACGTTTCAGCGATTTGCAAAGCTCGTGGAGCGTTGGTAAGACGGATATTTAAAAACTTGCCAAAACATTAAATTTTAGCATATGGTTCGGACTGTATTCGCGAAGAGGAAAATGATCCAGCATGTTCCAAAGCAAATATTACACATAGTCGTGTATGTTGAATTGTTTTTCTTTCATTTCTATAAGTTCAGATCAGGGCAATTTATATAGACGATGGGTTTGCTGATGGAGGTATATTGTATCTATTGTATATTGTAGACTTATACACACTTAGAATGTATTAATGGACACGATTGGGCAATTGTTGAACTTGAAGATCGGTAGCTCGTCTTAAATTTAATTCACCAATAAAATTTTAATGAAGAATCAAATTTTCTGATGTAGTGCAACCGATTTGTCTTCCTATGAAGGGGCAACTTCCAGAGGATGGTAAAATTCTCACTGTGAGCAGCTGGGGAAGAAGGGATGGTACGATTAATTAATTCTATCCAATACTTAGTTTTTTCAGCTTTTCATAAAGGTGATATTCTAATTCGAGAGATACCAATGCGCCACGATGCGGGATGTAAGGTAAAATTTAGCTTTAATGCTATTGTTCAAATAATTATTTTAGAAGAGGCCGTGGGCAGACAGGTTTATAAATCCTCTTACAAATTTATTTAGAAAGTTACTTATAGGATGCCAACTGACGTGTAATTTTTGTAACTTGATTTCCAATTTTTAATTTTAACAAGGTAGTGAGGATTATCTCTGTGCAAAGGCTCTGAACCCTAGAGATTTTCGTACTTTGCGAACTTGCCACGTTTGTTTAAAGTTCTAAATTACATTCAGCATTCAGTTTGACTGGATTTAGCAAAATGTTTATTTCATTTAATTATTTCTTTTAAGGGTGATAGCGGATCTGGTATGGAAGATTTACGTAATTCAAAACGCGTCCATTTAACATCTGTCAGAAATATAGGGATTCTCAACAACAATATGACACATGATTTATCTAAGAATGGAGAAACTGCTAGTAATATTGAAAATAACATAATTTTCGATAACAAATTGATATTATAGTTTCTCGACAAATATTACATTCTCCACTTGCTGTTCCTCAGCTGGAATTTATGCGTAGCTGGTCAAATGCAAAAAAGAAACGACAACGTTTAAGGAGGAATATCAAAACAAAAAAAGATTCAAGCACTTCAATAAATGACAAAATAATTTCATCAGTATCGAGTGATGATTCCTTAAAAGTTGGCATGGTGGTAAAACCATCAAGAGATGTTGAACAAAAAGGTAACAATAAACATAATTTGAGATGCATTTTACTTAGACAAGTTGTAAATTTGAACAAGTTATTACTGTATTGAATATTTAGAGCTTATTGGAATCACTTCTTATGGCTCGAGACAATGTGCTTCAAATGAGGTTAATGACTTTATACATCTATAGATTAGTATACTGTTGACTTGATATTTTGTGACAAGTTTTTTTTATTTTAGTTGGCTCGATTCACTCGCGTTTCAATTTATCTAGTTAAAATCTGTTCACTGACTGGCCTTTGTTACCCATTAAATCATTAACTTTGTCAAATAAACGAGAACTGGCATTTTGTATTTTTTACTTTAATAATAAATTTTATAAATAATTGAGTATTAGAAATCTGTTTAGAATATTTAATTCTCGATAAAGAATTTTCCATTTCGTTGTATGTAATTATTAAAAAAAACTTAAAAATGTGCGGAATATTTTACTTGCCCATTTGATTTTTGCCTTTCGTTCTTACGTTTCAAATATTAAAACTGCACAAATTTACTGACTAATATCGAGCAAGTTCTTTATCTGCGAGAGTTATTCATTTTATTGTTGTTTCTCATCAACTTTGTGGTAATCAATTGCGCATACACCACCTTCTTATTTTAGTAGTAAACACCTATTTGTTTCCACACCTCAAATTAATTTAATTTTCTTCTTACATGTTGACATGAAGAATGAAATTTGAATGCCTCTTACAATGTTGAATGGATCAGTTAATCAGAAACAACCTACTATATTTCCTCAGCAGGTATAATAATAATCAAATATTAAAATAAGTTTAACCAACAGCTTATGGAACTTTGTCCATCTGAATTGAATCGGCAAGGTGTGCAGGTTGCTCATGTTAACTCATTTTCATTACAAACACTTGGTGATGGAGGGGATAAACAAGTATCACGTGCAAATTCTTATAGGAGTCTAGGTGATTAAATGCTTTATTAATATCTAATAACTAATTACGTTGGTGATAAATCGGAAAATAATTTTACGTCTACAATTTTAGATGAATATTCTGATCAAGATAAGTTTGTGGAAAGGCACAACACAACGGCTGAGATATATCAGATATTCAAGGTTGAAAATCCTTTTAAACCATAGAGGTTCAATCTTATACAGGATAATGTTGACACTCTGTTCTCTCGTAAAATCCTACCAGAAAAGCAGGCTGAATTTGTTAATCGTATATTAACTATTGTAGGGCAGCTTTTGATTTCCATGGAAGCAGAAAAGCAATATCTGGTTCCTAAAATATTCAAATAATTATAATTATCATTAAGATGAGTGAGGTGCTTTGTGGCTGGGCTGTACAGCAGCAAAAGCTTTCTGTAAGAATATAGGTATGTTATTTACTTAAACTTATTTATCGGCAGGTGGCAGCGCAGTGGACCCAACAGATGAATTATTCACTTTTGAACACAATCGACACACAGTAAATAAAATCATAATTGATGAAAAATCTATTTTATAGGTTCGAATATTTTGGCGAATTGTTGGAACAGACCCTGACAGGTCTGGGCTATTTAGTCTCAGAGTATCCCGGTATCGGGTTTGAGCAATACCAACAGCAATTACGACAAATGACTCATCTTTTTCTTTTCTACTCAATTATTGTAATTTTTATTATTTTTTTATATTTTAAAATCTTTTTAAATTTTTAAGGTATCACGCCAACCGCCTTCAGGTTAGTTTTGAAAAAATTAACATTAGAGCAACACCTAAATTCTTCTACTAGAATAAAATTAACAATTTTCATTAGAGCTTTTTTGAAATTTTAGTTGTGGTTAAATGCGGTGAGGCTGAAAATCACAGGCGTAGTCGATTCTGGTTTAATACGGAAATAAGGTTCACATTTTTTCGATTTTATAAGAAAAATAAGATTGATTGAATTGAGAATTAACTTATTATATTATATGTGTTTAGGATATTAGGCGGACGTGCCTTTGGATTGGATCGTTTGGTAGATGGAGTTTCCATTCAATGCCTTTTGATCACTGACGAAACTGTTTGTTTTAGGAATTTACTGTCAAGTTTTTAATTCCACTTAATATGAAAAATTAAAAAAATTGACATAATAAATTAGAGACAAAACTTTCTAGATACATTTCAAATGTATTAATTGAATTATTATTAATCAGGCTAAAAGATTGCGAAATAATGCATACCATGACATGTAATTATAAATTTAAACTTAATTAAACCTAATTAACTCATATCAGTTGTGAACATGAAGAGTTTGCTGTTGAACCAATGATTGGTCATTTGAAGAATTTTGATCAAACGATAGTTGAAGGTTCTGGAAATGACCAACCAATTGGGCCTATAATGGTTGCAAAATTTGAAGACATGGCATGTATCAAATATTTTCTAACATTAAGATAGTTTATACGTTAAAAACATTGTTTCTATTAAGCGCGTAGCAAAGAAGGAGCAATTACGGAGGGAGTCTGTAGCACAGGTAGTATATAATTGTTATTTTAATTTGCTTTTTTACTTTAAATGTTTTAACATAACAATGTGTGCATTTTAGAAACGATACCATCTCTGCTACACGATTAAACTACAAACCTTAAAGCATCAAATTGATTTGGTTGGAAAAAAGGTTTTCTTAAAGTTATTTTTGACATTTTAAATTATTTTATGTAGGTTTCTTGTTTCAGTTTTAATTTAAATACTTTTTTTTTTAGGTTTCATTGCCTTTCGCTATTCTTGTAAGTTTAACTTTTTTTAATTAAATTTAATTCGAAATTAAGGTTGGACCAAAAATGGATGTCGATGCCAAATTGTTTATGGAACGCTCATTTGCTGATTTCGTAATTCTCGGTTATTATTCTAACTATTAGATAGTAGGTACGACGACCGGATGGAGAGTTGCCAGCCCTCGTGAATGGTCAAGAGATGGTGAATGCACTTGAAATGAAATTTCAGGCTTTTTTATCCTTTTTATTCTTATAATAAAAACACATTAGGCTTTACTTGAGATTCCACAAAAACCTACCGATCAAATCGCTCTAAACCAACCTAGACCGTTTAATCTTGTATCAAAACAGCATCTTCTAGGAAGGTAAGTAAATTTGTTGTACATTGTTTACTATGATATTCTTGATACTTGTTTTCCTAAAATGTTTCCTTTTAGACTTAAGCCGGATGTTAATGGACAGGTGCCTGTTGAGAATTTTTTGAGGGTATGTTGATCTATAAATATACGAATATTTCTTTGATTAGACACTTTTAAATCTTTGTAAAATTTAGTTTTATAGGGTACTATAAATGTACTTTTTCATTTCCCAAGAAGGGTTTATGCATTTTCTGCTTCAAAGTTTAAAATGTTTTAAACAATAACTATTAGATGCCAGTAGCTGAAGAATTTTGTATAAATAAAAAGGCTGTTAGTGCTAAGGAAAGCGGAGCTCAAACTCCTCTTGCCAATAGTAGTGGTGGTACAAATTTGCTTGGTGCAATTGATGGAGAATGGAAATTGGTTCCATTCTTTGAATGGTTCTTCAAATTGGTGTGATTTAGGAATATATGATAATAGGTTTTTACATTAATTTAGGCCGAAATGGTGAACAAACATTTTTTGCAAATGTGGAATGACGGGTATTGTTTGTAGTTTATTTTACTATTTTATATTTGTAGATTAATTTTTGGCTTTTGTGGTAAAGAGGAAGCAGAACGTTTACTGATGCAGTGTCAAAGGTTAGAATTGGAAATATATATTGGTTAATTTTCCTAGGCCTACGTTGTTGGTCCGCTTTTCAGATATTGAATTTGCCAAGGTAAAATTACAATAATACCTAATTAAATTACTATAATGATAATAAATTAAGCAAATTAGTGTATACAAATTAAGAATTTTTATATTTTTCGAAAAATGAAAATATAATTTTTGTCAAATATATGTATGTGAATAAATAATTATATTTAGGTCAAGATCAGTGTCAGCTGCTTTGGAAGTTCGTTAAGCCTTAATCACAAATTAAATTTGCAATTACTAATTTTATTTTCTTGCCAGAAACCCAGCACCATTGGTATGATCAGGTTTGTAACACGCTTAAAAAATATGCATTTTTATGTATTAGATTAATGAGTTAACATACATTGAGTTATTATTTTCTTATCAGATAGAGCTACAAGGACGCAGTCTTAGCCAGGAGCTACTCAATAATAAAAATTATGAAAATATTGAGTTCATTTGGCCTCAAACAAATATTGAATGGGCACTGGGTGCACGAGAAAGATGCCTATCAATTTCCTGCGCTGCGCAACGCAAGCCGAGACAATTGCAGCCATCGGCCCTCTATTTTGAAAATCAAGGTGCAGGAATGGGATCCCAAAGCTCATCTGGACTTAGGTTTTGATTTAAATAATCCCTCTTGCTAAAAATATTTTCCATTTTCATTTATATGTATTGTTGAAAACAAATATTTTCAAGACTAAAAAAAGTTTGAACAAGTTATTTTTAAAAATTAGTTATGTTTAGGTTAAGTATATAAGTGACCAATATAGCATCACATTGACCCATATATAGTTTTTATTTGATCGATTATGCAATTTAGCAAGGTTGTCATACATGTGATTAATTAGGACGAGGCTGACAGTTGGTCATCAAATAGTTCTTCATAGTAATCCTTTGCTATACTCTCACATTTATGCAAGTAAATTTATGCATTCTAATTTAATTTATTAAGTTTATAATCAAACTTAATTTTTTCGCCAATAAATTATTCGAATTGTTTAATTAGGTTGTTTTTAAATTTTTTAAACTACTTTTTTTGCAATTTTAAATAACAGGAAAAATATTTTCCTCATTGTAAACAGTGTTTATTGTAATTTCAAATAAATAGAAAAATTGGAACGGAGTTTACAAAATTAAAAGCAAATAAATTCTACACATTTAACATGCCCCTTCCAACAAGCGTTTATATTTATGTAATATTGCTGCTACGTTGAAAATATTTTTATTATTTTCAACATAATTTTTTCTGGCAGCATACCAAATAAATAAAAATTTTCATTTTTTTCGAAAAAACAGAAATTAACGTAATTTAAATTTCTGCGAAAAAATTTAAAAGTTTAAAACTGCGAATTTTTTCACTTATTTAGGAGTAAATAAGTTGAATTTAAAAGAGAAGGTGGTAAACATTTTAAGGTTAACCAATGCATATTTTTTTGTTTTGCGCATTAAATTTTATTATTTCATGGAATCTCCTCCTACATATTTGCCTTTTCAATACCTGAATTTCCTTATTTATTTCCATTTTCATTTTTTAATTAAAATATTTTGAAATAAAATATTTAGTCGTATGACAAAAAGCAGATTCTACTTTTTCATTTCCACTCCCAAAATAATCATCATTCCATTCTGATTACGTCGGGAAATATCTATGGGTGGGTGCAATATGTTTTTCTTTATATAAAGGAATTTAGTAATTGAATATTGAATATTTGTACACAGAATACACTTTTTGATTAAGTTCTTCGGTTTTTTAATTAGCTTTTTCATATTTCTGATAATTTTTTTCACTTCGCGTTTTTTTAAGTTTCACTTTTTCCTCATATATTGTATTTATACCCATATATTGTATTTTTTATTTAAACTAATATTTGCTATTTTACTATTTTTCTATCTTTTTTTGTCTTTAAATTGTTAAGTGTCAATGCGATAGTTTTTGAATTTTTGTTAAAAATAGAATTAATGCAATATAAACCTTTCTCTGCACTTTGCTCATGATGTTTTCAAGGTCTTAAAGAAATTTCATTGTAAGATTTTTGGCGATTGTTGTGTAAATACCCAGAGGGACATCGCCAATTAATCAAAGCTGTGTATACGGACTTTCAACAAATGCACAAAAAAACAAACGAAATGAAATAAAATGGTAGCGTTGTTTTAGGACAATTATTTAACTCATCTAACCTTCATGAGTGTCTAATTAAAATAAATTTGTATTTATGTTAACCTCGGACGGAGTAAGTGGCATTATGATTATTGGCCTTATGGGCTTATTTGATCATTTAAATTATTTGGCAGCTTACTCTTTTCCCCTCCTCATGTCTTCACATCGTCACAATTGCGTGTTATGTTTGTGTGTTGCTCATTTCGCTTGTTTATTGCTTTTTCCATTTACATTACCCACAATAACCTCCTCAACCCTTTTGCGCAGTCGTTTCCGAGTTCCACTTCGTTCATTTCACCCTCAACCTCTCCATTGTTCCTATCATGTTCCCTCATAAAATGCGCGGCCAGACTTTCCCCAAACCAATCATTATTTCTTCGTCCACTTAACTTAATAATCCTTTTGCGACCGGATTTTCAAACTATTTCCAATGAAATTGCCCATCCATTCTTACAAATGCCTGATGGCCCAAACTAAATTATTATTGAGAAGGCAGATTAGTAGCAAAAACAAGTATACATACTAAAATCTAATAATTCAACTTTTTGTCTTGCTGACCAATCTATTTTATATTTGGAAGCTCACCAATATTTAAAAGGAGCTGGCCTTTTTGTTTTAGTGATTAATAAGCTGCAATAAAGCAACATGTTGCAACAAAGTGCTCTAAATCGAACAAGCGGTACTTCAGTTATAAATATAAGTGGACGACAGAAGCAAAAAAAGAGGTGAGTGTTTCCGATAATGAGAGCGCTTAAGGCTTAAGGAATCTATTTTGTTATATGTACATTATTAAATCTGTAGTTGTTTTATTTCCGAAATAAAAAATCTGAAAATCTCATTCACCTAATTCCATTAAATATTAGGCTCTAATCTAAAAATTTATAAAGCAAATTACATATGTATATTTAGAATACAACAAGTAGCTATTACAAATAATAGACAAAGTGAAAACTGCCGGCCCAGTAATGTTTTTATCTTTTTGATTGTTGCCATGCTTTTTCAAGGCAAGTTTTTGAGCCACTAATAAATTATTAAAACTTTTAAATTAGAATGCTATGGACAGCTAAGTGCTCCAAGAACAAGTAAATTTAAATGCTTATCCAATGGATGCTGTGATCAACATGGTAACTATAAGTTTATAATCATATTTTTGATTACAAATTGGCATATTCATGAAAGATATGTATGTATAAAGTATTTTCCATTTTTAAGAGTGGTGTCGTTTCTGGGCTTCTATTGGTGAGTGCAGGGCTAACATCGAATGGATGAATGAAAATTGTCAATTGGCTTGTGCTACCTGTCGTTCCAATAGCGCGCCATTAGCAACACTAGTTCACCCACCTCCACGCATTCAACCAACATCTCCGTCAGTTGTTCATGCTACTAATTCTAAGAGCCCAGTAAGTAGCTCATCCAGAGAAACTTCATTCAAGGCACCAATCCAAAAACAAGGAACTGTTCAAAGAGGAAAGGTTACTAGGTGTTATGTGCTTAATTATTTTTAACTCTAAAAGGGGGCAAGTTCTTGTGCAGAAATTGCCGATAAGACTGAAAATGCTGCAGAGCAATTGGCAAGTTCTGGTCTTTTACAAGCAATAGAGGATGTTGCTGGTAGACAAATATTGTCCTTGGATGATATCACACGGGCTGTCCCTTCTGGGTGTGTTCCAGAGTTGAACTCGCTCGAATGTTCTCGTTCATTATGCTTCCACCTTGCTTACAGGAGTATGGACGGTACTTCTGTTAGTATTTATTATGCAAATATGCATTTTGTAGGAACATGTAATAATCTTAAGCGGCCCTTACTTGGCGCATCTTTTCGTGCATATCTTAGGTGAGAAAATTAGTGAGGGATATACTCAACTTATATTTAGACACTTGCCTGCACAGTATGAGGATGGCTTTTCCGAACCAGTCTGTATGTTTTGACTAAATTTATATTTAATTAATATCCAAGATTTCCATTTAGTCTTAAAATTATAGCTTCAACTAGCGCTCGTAGGCCTACTCCACGTGAGGCATCACGTTTACTTTTGGCTAGCTCTCAAATGCACGCTCATGAACAATTAAACTCGGTACTAAACTTGATACATGAAATTTTTCAGTTAAAAATATTTTATTACTTTTTTAAAAACAGCTACTCATGCAATGGGGACAATTCATTTCACATGACATGGCCCGAACTGTAAGGGAGAAATAAATATATTCTAGCAAATATGTACACGATTATTTTTTAGACCCTTCATCCTACTGCCAATTGTGGTACCTGGTAAGTAAGATCTGTTTTTTGTTCAAGTCTTCATGATATATGTATAATTAATGTTCAGTGATGTCATTCCGAGTAAATGTGTTCCTGTTACAATCTCGAATAAGGTAATATATAAAAGATCAATTAAGTTAAAAAATTTTCAAGGATACGAATGATGCATTTAGACAGAAAGGTTGCTTGAAAATTTCAAGAGCTGTGCCTGTCTGTGGTACAGGGAACCCGAGTAGACCTAGAGAGCAATTGAATGAAAACACTGCATTTGTGGATGGTTCGCAAATTTACGGATCTTCTAGTAGAGACTTGTGAGTATAGATAAGATAAATAATCTACCAAAGATTTAGGCAAAAATTTCGTGATGGTCGTACAGGTATTAATAGAAAATTTGATGGAAATTTTTTAATTAAAAGGAATGCTAAAAATGTCATCTTTCAATAATCTCATGGTTTTGCCCTTTGATGAAGGACGATGTGCTAGTGTTAGCAGCTGTTCAGCATCATTCTCTGCTGGCGACATCCGCGCTAATTTGGTTATTATTACTAGGTTGATTATTAAATTCTTTTTATTATTAAGTTCCTGGGCCTCTCTTCAATGCACATATTGTTTGCGCGAGAACACAATCGTCTTGTAAGAGCTTTACAAGGCTTAAATCCAGGCTGGAGCGGGTTAGGAATAAATAATTTTATTTTTAATTTGTAAATATTTCTAGAGATAGACTGTTCCAAGAAGCACGTAAGATTGTTGGAGCTCAAATTCAAGCAATACTTTATCGAGAGTTTCTACCACGAATACTAGGCAGTTTCTTTGAGCGCCTTATCGGCCCTTATCGGTGAGACTAGTCGTTAAAATGTTATTATTTTGATTTAAGAGGTTATGATCCTCAAGTAGATCCAAGTGTGTCAAATGAATTCACGACATCTGCATACAGATTTGGCCATGGAATGATTTTAGTGAGTCAAAAATATAAATTTTTAATTTGTATGTATAAATTAAATTTTGAGGAACAATACCCACGCCTATCCGAGAATGGGCAACCGATTGTGCAGGGATCCTTCGTGTTCGGTGATGGTAAAAATCATGAAAATACTTGGAAATAATTTCTATTTTTATTCGTGCATCAGGCATCTTCAAATCACAAAAAATTCTTTTTGAAGGAGGCATTGATCCTATATTACGTGGTCTCTGGAATACGTTAGTTTAGAAAAATATTTTTTAGCAAAGTTTCAAAATAAACCTATTAAAATAGCTACATACATATAACATAACCATTGATATTTTTAACAACGTTTCAGGCCTTTAAAAAAGCCTCACGGGATGACACCAGCTATAACAGAAAAGATGTTTGGCTCGTAAGTTTTACTAGCAACAGAAAATAACATCGAAATATTTCACAGCACTGACTTAGGTTCACTTAATATAATGCGAGGCAGAGACCATGGCATACCATCGTACAATAAATGGCGGTAAGATAAAAACAAAAGAAATTAAATATATTTGTATTTGGTGAAATAGAAATATGGGGTTCTACTTGACTTTATGAGTCCAATCGAACTTTACGAGTCCAATCGAAGTTTATGAGTCCAATCGAACTTTATGAGTCCAAATAAAACTTTATGAGTCCAATCAAGATTTATGAGTCCAAACAAAACTTTATGAGTCCAATCAAAATTTATGAGTCCAAACAAATTTCATAAATCCGACATGTCTTATTATTTTAAGTAAAAATTGTGGCTCTACTACATTTATGATTGCTATCACTATTTATGAGTCCAATCAGATTTTTGTGAGCTATGAGGGTAGGTCGTCAGATCAAGGCTGGTGATGAAAAAAGGGATAGGTTTATGTTGCCGACCCAGAACCCAGCGACCGTTGACTCCCGCGAGGCGCGTGCCGCAAAACCCCGCGCGAAGCGCGGGGTTTTGCACAAGCGTCTCGCCTATACTCCATAGGTCTAACAACATAACCCTATTCATTTTTATTGTATTATTTAATAAATGTATTATTTAATAAAATCTAATAAAATGTGATTGGACTCATAAAGTTTTGTTTGGACTCATAAACTTTGATTGGACTCATAATGTTTTATTTGGACTCATAAATTTTGATTGGACTCAGAAAGTTCGATTGGACTCATAAAATTCGATTGGACTCATAAAGTTCGATTGGACTCATAAAGTCAAGTAGAACCAAATATGGATCTTCTATCACCAAATACAATGATATATTTGTATTTGATAAAAGATCATATGCTAAAAAATAGCTAATACAGTAATTCAGAAACTTTTGCGGAATGGAACCTATAAGATCTTTTGATCAGATGAGTGTTCATGTTTCAGATGAAAATGTGCGCAAAGTACTTGCCGAAAATTATCCATCACCTGGTCAGTTAGCTATCATAATTTATAAAAATAGAACCATAATTTTGAATAAATGAACTGAAAATAAATAAGCCAATAAAATAACGAAAATAAATAAGCTAATAAAATGAGAGCAATTAAATGAAATTAACAATAGATTAGTAAGGAAATAATAAGGAAAATTAATAATTTTTACATATGAGAATGCTTTATTTTCTAGATGATTTGGATCTATACGTTGGTGGGATGATAGAAGATCCAGTTATTGGAGGTTTAGTTGGACCAACATTAGCGTGTATAATTAGTGATCAGTTTAAGAGAACAAGGGACGGCGATCGGCAAGTTTTTGATTAGTTATAGAGTAGGAGATAGTTTTTAGAGAGATGTATTCAGACTGCTAATAATGTCTAGTCAATTATAGGTTTTACTTTGAAAACCCTGGAATATTCTCAGCGACACAATTAGAAGAGATCAAAAAAACGAGGCAAGTAATTTATCAGGATTTCGTACGTCTTATTAATTAAGTCACTGGGGGAATTTATAGAGAAAATCATGCCATTCATTGATTTTTAGTATGGCAAGGATACTCTGTGACAATGGCGACAGAATATCACAAGTTCCTGTACATGCATTTATGTTACCTCAATCTGGTGGCGGAATTGAGCAATGTAACAGCATTACACGCATTGATTTGGCAAAGTGGCGAGAGTGACAAGTGTAATAAAAAAAATCCCATTTCACCCCGAGTGAGGATGTATTGAAATCAATGGGCCTGGTTAACAAATTTGCCCTTGTTTATTTACCTCAAAATTCTAATGATGTTACCTGAAGTTATTCCTGACCAGGAAGTGCCAATCTACTATAATTATCAACTATTTGCTATAGATTTTGACGCTTTTTTGTTTCACATCTAGTCTTTAAACGCTCATAATATCATTAACTTAACCAATTTGCATGTTTTGATGTGATCTTAATGTCATTAGTTACTGAAGTACCTATATTATATTGTTAGCAAAAGAACATGTAAACTGAGTCTAAACGCCAGATAGGTTTTATAGTCTAGATATAAACCTGTCAGAATGTGTTGATATAAAACTCCTTTGTAAAAAGTAAAAAGATCACATCATGACTTACACAGTAACGATATTTTCAAATTTTTTTAATGTTTATTGTACGGGTTCTTTAATTAAAAGTTTATAAATAAAGTTGATAAAAATACAATTCGTTACTATCGTATAGTTTTGTGATAAATCTGTTATTCCCTAGACACACCGCAGGCAAGGACATAACCTGTTTGTCTTAAAACTTTGGATGTAATTTGATTTTTCAGATTTCGGTTTATTTTTCGATATTGTCCCTGACTATCCCACACTAAAAATTCCACACTGAAAATCTGGCACCAAAAATGACCGACCCCCCTTTTTTAAAAACCCTCTCCACAGGTTCAGGCTTTCATACCTGCCAGTTATATCCAAAGGCACGGGTTCTTATTCAATAGGTGTAGACAGTAGGGCACTAGGCATAGGCTTCCTTAGACGTTGACCTAGACTTTGAACTTTGAATTACCCCCCCCCCTTCCGGACCCAAATGTCCAATGATCAATTGTCCCAATGATCAATTGTCCAGTGATCAAATGTCCCAGTGATCAAATGTCCAATGATCAATTGTCCCAGTGACCAAATGTCCTATGATCAATTGTCCAGTGATCAATTGTCCCAGTGACCAAATGTCCGATGATCAATTGTCCAGTGATCAATTGTCCCTGGACCAAATGTCCAGTGATCAATTGTCCCTGACTATCCCACACTAAAAATTCCACACTGAAAATCTGGCACCAAAAATGACCGACCCCCCTTTTTTAAAAACCCTCTCCACAGGTTCAGGCTTTCATACCTGCCAGTTATATCCAAAGGCACGGGTTCTTATTCAATAGGTGTAGACAGTAGGGCACTAGGCATAGGCTTCCTTAGACGTTGACCTAGACTTTGAACTTTGAATTACCCCCCCCCCTTCCGGACCCAAATGTCCAATGATCAATTGTCCCAATGATCAATTGTCCAGTGATCAAATGTCCCAGTGATCAAATGTCCAATGATCAATTGTCCCAGTGACCAAATGTCCTATGATCAATTGTCCAGTGATCAATTGTCCCAGTGACCAAATGTCCGATGATCAATTGTCCAGTGATCAATTGTCCCTGGACCAAATGTCCAGTGATCAATTGTCCCTGACTATCCCACACTAAAAATTCCACACTGAAAATCTGGCACCAAAAATGACCGACCCCCCTTTTTTAAAAACCCTCTCCACAGGTTCAGGCTTTCATACCTGCCAGTTATATCCAAAGGCACGGGTTCTTATTCAATAGGTGTAGACAGTAGGGCACTAGGCATAGGCTTCCTTAGACGTTGACCTAGACTTTGAACTTTGAATTACCCCCCCCCCCTTCCGGACCCAAATGTCCAATGATCAATTGTCCCAATGATCAATTGTCCAGTGATCAAATGTCCCAGTGATCAAATGTCCAATGATCAATTGTCCCAGTGACCAAATGTCCTATGATCAATTGTCCAGTGATCAATTGTCCCAGTGACCAAATGTCCGATGATCAATTGTCCAGTGATCAATTGTCCCTGGACCAAATGTCCAGTGATCAATTGTCCCTGACTATCCCACACTAAAAATTCCACACTGAAAATCTGGCACCAAAAATGACCGACCCCCCTTTTTTAAAAACCCTCTCCACAGGTTCAGGCTTTCATACCTGCCAGTTATATCCAAAGGCACGGGTTCTTATTCAATAGGTGTAGACAGTAGGGCACTAGGCATAGGCTTCCTTAGACGTTGACCTAGACTTTGAACTTTGAATTACCCCCCCCCCCTTCCGGACCCAAATGTCCAATGATCAATTGTCCCAATGATCAATTGTCCAGTGATCAAATGTCCCAGTGATCAAATGTCCAATGATCAATTGTCCCAGTGACCAAATGTCCTATGATCAATTGTCCAGTGATCAATTGTCCCAGTGACCAAATGTCCGATGATCAATTGTCCAGTGATCAATTGTCCCTGGACCAAATGTCCAGTGATCAATTGTCCCTGACTATCCCACACTAAAAATTCCACACTGAAAATCTGGCACCAAAAATGACCGACCCCCCTTTTTTAAAAACCCTCTCCACAGGTTCAGGCTTTCATACCTGCCAGTTATATCCAAAGGCACGGGTTCTTATTCAATAGGTGTAGACAGTAGGGCACTAGGCATAGGCTTCCTTAGACGTTGACCTAGACTTTGAACTTTGAATTACCCCCCCCCCCCTTCCGGACCCAAATGTCCAATGATCAATTGTCCCAATGATCAATTGTCCAGTGATCAAATGTCCCAGTGATCAAATGTCCAATGATCAATTGTCCCAGTGACCAAATGTCCTATGATCAATTGTCCAGTGATCAATTGTCCCAGTGACCAAATGTCCGATGATCAATTGTCCAGTGATCAATTGTCCCTGGACCAAATGTCCAGTGATCAATTGTCCCTGACTATCCCACACTAAAAATTCCACACTGAAAATCTGGCACCAAAAATGACCGACCCCCCTTTTTTAAAAACCCTCTCCACAGGTTCAGGCTTTCATACCTGCCAGTTATATCCAAAGGCACGGGTTCTTATTCAATAGGTGTAGACAGTAGGGCACTAGGCATAGGCTTCCTTAGACGTTGACCTAGACTTTGAACTTTGAATTACCCCCCCCCCTTCCGGACCCAAATGTCCAATGATCAATTGTCCCAATGATCAATTGTCCAGTGATCAAATGTCCCAGTGATCAAATGTCCAATGATCAATTGTCCCAGTGACCAAATGTCCTATGATCAATTGTCCAGTGATCAATTGTCCCAGTGACCAAATGTCCGATGATCAATTGTCCAGTGATCAATTGTCCCTGGACCAAATGTCCAGTGATCAATTGTCCCTGACTATCCCACACTAAAAATTCCACACTGAAAATCTGGCACCAAAAATGACCGACCCCCCTTTTTTAAAAACCCTCTCCACAGGTTCAGGCTTTCATACCTGCCAGTTATATCCAAAGGCACGGGTTCTTATTCAATAGGTGTAGACAGTAGGGCACTAGGCATAGGCTTCCTTAGACGTTGACCTAGACTTTGAACTTTGAATTACCCCCCCCCCCCTTCCGGACCCAAATGTCCAATGATCAATTGTCCCAATGATCAATTGTCCAGTGATCAAATGTCCCAGTGATCAAATGTCCAATGATCAATTGTCCCAGTGACCAAATGTCCTATGATCAATTGTCCAGTGATCAATTGTCCCAGTGACCAAATGTCCGATGATCAATTGTCCAGTGATCAATTGTCCCTGGACCAAATGTCCAGTGATCAATTGTCCCTGACTATCCCACACTAAAAATTCCACACTGAAAATCTGGCACCAAAAATGACCGACCCCCCTTTTTTAAAAACCCTCTCCACAGGTTCAGGCTTTCATACCTGCCAGTTATATCCAAAGGCACGGGTTCTTATTCAATAGGTGTAGACAGTAGGGCACTAGGCATAGGCTTCCTTAGACGTTGACCTAGACTTTGAACTTTGAATTACCCCCCCCCCCTTCCGGACCCAAATGTCCAATGATCAATTGTCCCAATGATCAATTGTCCAGTGATCAAATGTCCCAGTGATCAAATGTCCAATGATCAATTGTCCCAGTGACCAAATGTCCTATGATCAATTGTCCAGTGATCAATTGTCCCAGTGACCAAATGTCCGATGATCAATTGTCCAGTGATCAATTGTCCCTGGACCAAATGTCCAGTGATCAATTGTCCCTGACTATCCCACACTAAAAATTCCACACTGAAAATCTGGCACCAAAAATGACCGACCCCCCTTTTTTAAAAACCCTCTCCACAGGTTCAGGCTTTCATACCTGCCAGTTATATCCAAAGGCACGGGTTCTTATTCAATAGGTGTAGACAGTAGGGCACTAGGCATAGGCTTCCTTAGACGTTGACCTAGACTTTGAACTTTGAATTACCCCCCCCCCCTTCCGGACCCAAATGTCCAATGATCAATTGTCCCAATGATCAATTGTCCAGTGATCAAATGTCCCAGTGATCAAATGTCCAATGATCAATTGTCCCAGTGACCAAATGTCCTATGATCAATTGTCCAGTGATCAATTGTCCCAGTGACCAAATGTCCGATGATCAATTGTCCAGTGATCAATTGTCCCTGGACCAAATGTCCAGTGATCAATTGTCCCTGACTATCCCACACTAAAAATTCCACACTGAAAATCTGGCACCAAAAATGACCGACCCCCCTTTTTTAAAAACCCTCTCCACAGGTTCAGGCTTTCATACCTGCCAGTTATATCCAAAGGCACGGGTTCTTATTCAATAGGTGTAGACAGTAGGGCACTAGGCATAGGCTTCCTTAGACGTTGACCTAGACTTTGAACTTTGAATTACCCCCCCCCCCTTCCGGACCCAAATGTCCAATGATCAATTGTCCCAATGATCAATTGTCCAGTGATCAAATGTCCCAGTGATCAAATGTCCAATGATCAATTGTCCCAGTGACCAAATGTCCTATGATCAATTGTCCAGTGATCAATTGTCCCAGTGACCAAATGTCCGATGATCAATTGTCCAGTGATCAATTGTCCCTGGACCAAATGTCCAGTGATCAATTGTCCCTGACTATCCCACACTAAAAATTCCACACTGAAAATCTGGCACCAAAAATGACCGACCCCCCTTTTTTAAAAACCCTCTCCACAGGTTCAGGCTTTCATACCTGCCAGTTATATCCAAAGGCACGGGTTCTTATTCAATAGGTGTAGACAGTAGGGCACTAGGCATAGGCTTCCTTAGACGTTGACCTAGACTTTGAACTTTGAATTACCCCCCCCCCCCCTTCCGGACCCAAATGTCCAATGATCAATTGTCCCAATGATCAATTGTCCAGTGATCAAATGTCCCAGTGATCAAATGTCCAATGATCAATTGTCCCAGTGACCAAATGTCCTATGATCAATTGTCCAGTGATCAATTGTCCCAGTGACCAAATGTCCGATGATCAATTGTCCAGTGATCAATTGTCCCTGGACCAAATGTCCAGTGATCAATTGTCCCTGACTATCCCACACTAAAAATTCCACACTGAAAATCTGGCACCAAAAATGACCGACCCCCCTTTTTTAAAAACCCTCTCCACAGGTTCAGGCTTTCATACCTGCCAGTTATATCCAAAGGCACGGGTTCTTATTCAATAGGTGTAGACAGTAGGGCACTAGGCATAGGCTTCCTTAGACGTTGACCTAGACTTTGAACTTTGAATTACCCCCCCCCCCTTCCGGACCCAAATGTCCAATGATCAATTGTCCCAATGATCAATTGTCCAGTGATCAAATGTCCCAGTGATCAAATGTCCAATGATCAATTGTCCCAGTGACCAAATGTCCTATGATCAATTGTCCAGTGATCAATTGTCCCAGTGACCAAATGTCCGATGATCAATTGTCCAGTGATCAATTGTCCCTGGACCAAATGTCCAGTGATCAATTGTCCCTGACTATCCCACACTAAAAATTCCACACTGAAAATCTGGCACCAAAAATGACCGACCCCCCTTTTTTAAAAACCCTCTCCACAGGTTCAGGCTTTCATACCTGCCAGTTATATCCAAAGGCACGGGTTCTTATTCAATAGGTGTAGACAGTAGGGCACTAGGCATAGGCTTCCTTAGACGTTGACCTAGACTTTGAACTTTGAATTACCCCCCCCCCCTTCCGGACCCAAATGTCCAATGATCAATTGTCCCAATGATCAATTGTCCAGTGATCAAATGTCCCAGTGATCAAATGTCCAATGATCAATTGTCCCAGTGACCAAATGTCCTATGATCAATTGTCCAGTGATCAATTGTCCCAGTGACCAAATGTCCGATGATCAATTGTCCAGTGATCAATTGTCCCTGGACCAAATGTCCAGTGATCAATTGTCCCTGACTATCCCACACTAAAAATTCCACACTGAAAATCTGGCACCAAAAATGACCGACCCCCCTTTTTTAAAAACCCTCTCCACAGGTTCAGGCTTTCATACCTGCCAGTTATATCCAAAGGCACGGGTTCTTATTCAATAGGTGTAGACAGTAGGGCACTAGGCATAGGCTTCCTTAGACGTTGACCTAGACTTTGAACTTTGAATTACCCCCCCCCCCCCTTCCGGACCCAAATGTCCAATGATCAATTGTCCCAATGATCAATTGTCCAGTGATCAAATGTCCCAGTGATCAAATGTCCAATGATCAATTGTCCCAGTGACCAAATGTCCTATGATCAATTGTCCAGTGATCAATTGTCCAGTGACCAAATGTCCGATGATCAATTGTCCAGTGATCAATTGTCCCTGGACCAAATGTCCAGTGATCAATTGTCCCTGACTATCCCACACTAAAAATTCCACACTGAAAATCTGGCACCAAAAATGACCGACCCCCCTTTTTTAAAAACCCTCTCCACAGGTTCAGGCTTTCATACCTGCCAGTTATATCCAAAGGCACGGGTTCTTATTCAATAGGTGTAGACAGTAGGGCACTAGGCATAGGCTTCCTTAGACGTTGACC